>OZ030021.1:9882500-10235000 GCA_964023405.1 Apodemus agrarius
TGCATCGATATTCATAAGTGATATTGGTCTGAAGTTCTCTTTTTTGGTTGGGTCCTTAGGTACAGAGTAATTGTGTCTTCATAGGATGAATTAGGTAGTGTTTCTATTTTATGAAATAGCTTGAAGAATATTGGTATCAATCAGGTCTTCTTTGCAGGTCTGGTAGAATTCTGCACTAAATCCATCTGGCCCTGACATTTTTTGGGTTTGGAGGGTTTAATGAGATTTTTTAGTTCCTTATGTGCAAAGTGCCTGTTTAGATAGTTTGTCTGCTCTTGATTCGACTTTGGTATGTGGTATTTGTCTAGCAAACCATCCATTTCATCTAGATTTTCCAGTTTTGTTGAGTATAGGCTTTTATAGTAGGATCAGATGATTGTTTGAATTTCCTCTGTTCCTGTTGTTATGTCTCCCTTTTCATTTCTAATTTTGTTAATTTGGATACTGCCTGTGGATGCTTTAGTTAGTTTGCCTAAGAGTTTATCTATCTTGTTGATTCTCTCAAAGAACAAGCTTCTGGTTTTGTTAATTTTTTGTATTGTTCTCTTGGTTTCTATTTGGTTGATTTCAGCCCTGAGTTTGACTACTTCTTGTCATCTACTCATCTTGGGTGTTTTTGCTTCTTTTTGTTCTAAAGCTCTCAGGTGTGCTGCTAAGTTGCTAGTGTAAGAACTCTCCAGTTTCATCAGGGTACTTAGTGTTATGAATTTTCCTCTTAGCACTGCTTTCATTGTGTGCCATAAGCTCAGGTATGATGTGTCAACATTCTCAAATTCAAGGAAGTCTTTAATTTCTTCCCTGACCAAGTTATCATTAAATAGAGTTGTTCATTTTCCTTGTATATGTAAGGTTTTTGTTGTTTTTTTCTGTTATTGAAGACCAGTCTTAGGTCATGGAGATCTGATAGGATGCATGGGATTATTTCAATCTTTTGTATAGGTGGAGGGTTGTTTTGTCACCAATTGTTACGTCAGTACTATGAGGTGTTGAGAAGAAGGTGTGTTCTTTTGTTTTGGGGTGAAATGTTCTATAGATATTTGTAAAATCCATTTGGTTCATAACCTCTATTAGTTCCACTGTGTCTCTGTTTCCATGATCTGTCTACTGATGAGAGTGGGGTGTTGAATTCTCCCACTGTTATTGTGTGGGGTTCAATATGTTCAATTTTGAGCATTAGTAAATTTTCTTTTATGGATGTGGGTGCCCTTACGTTTGGGGTGTAGATGCTCAGAATTGAGACTTTCTCTTGGTGGATTTTCCCTTTGATGAATATGAAGTGTCCTTCCTCATCACTCATGATAACTTTTGGTGGAAAGTCTATTTTATTGGATATTAGGATAGGAACTCCAGCTTGTTTCCTGGGACCATTTGCCTGGAAGACTTTTTCCATCCTTTTACTCTGAAATAGTGTCTGTCTTTGTTATTGAGGTATGTTTCTTGTATGCAGCAAAATGCTGGACCTTGTTTGAGTATCTAGTCTATTAGCTTATGTCTTTTTATAGGTGAGTTGAGTCCGTTAATACTGAGAGATATTAAAGAGAGATGACTGTTGGATCCTGATATGTTTGTTTTTGTAGGTGACTTTATGTGCTTGTGGTTCTCTCCTTTTGGCTTTGTTGTGAAATATGCAATATCTTGTCTTTTCTTTGTATGTAGGTATCTTCCTTGTGTTGGAGTTTTCCTTTTAGGGTCCTCTGTAGGGATGGATTGGTAGCTAGATACTGTTTGAATTTGGTTTTGTCCTGGAATAATTTAGTTTCTCCATCTATGTTGATTGAAAGTTTTGCTGGGTATAACTCAGCCTGGGCTGGTATTTGTGTTCTTTTAGAGTCTGCATGACTTCTGAATAGGCTCTTCATATTCTCTGTTAAGAAGTCTGGTGTAATTCTGATGGGTTGATCTTTTGAATGTTACTTGGCCCTTGCAGCTTTTAATATTCTTTCTTTGTTCTGTGGGTTTAGTGTTTTATTATGTGACAAGAGGATTTCTTTTGTGCTCCCATTTATTTGGTGCTCTATAGGCTTCTTGTACTTTTATGGGCATCTCTTTCTTTAGGTTGGGAAAATTTTCTTCTATGATTTAGTTGAAGATATTTTCAGATCCTTTGACCTGAGAATCTTCATTCTCCTCTATTCTGATAATTCTTGGATTTGGTTTTTTCATTGTGTCCTGAATTTCCTGGATGCTTTAGGTTAAGAATTTTTTTTTTAGTTTTTATTTTCTATATTCTATGTTTACATTCCAGAGGCTTTCCCCTTTCCCAGTTCCCACCCACCATACTTCCCATAGTTCCTCTCCCCCCAACTATTCCCCAATCATTCCCCCTCCCCCCTCGATTTCTTTACTAAACTGGATGCAATCTTTACAGGTCCAGGGTCCTCTCCTTTCTTCTTCTTGGGAATCATTTGACTTGCTAATTGTGTCTTGAGTATTTAGGGCTTCTGGGCTCATTAATATCTACTTATCAGTGATTGCATTTCATGTGTATTCTTTTGTGATTGGGTTAAATCACTCAGGATGATATTTTCCAGGTCTAACCATTTACCTACAAATTGAATGAATTCATTATTTTTAATTGCTGAGTAGTATTCCATTGTATAAATATACCACATTTTCTGTATCCATTCCTCCTTTGAGGGATATTTGGGCTCCTTCCAATTTCTGGCTATTATAAACAAGGCTGCTATGAACATAATGGAGCATGTGCCTGGGCATATACCCAGAGGATTCCCCTGCATACAATAAAGATACATGCTCCACTATGTTTATAAGAATTTTTTAAGTTTTGAATTTTCTTTGCCAGTTGTGCCATTCATTTCTACATTATCATTTATACCTGAGATTCGCTCTTTTATCTCTTATATTCTGATGGTGATACTTATATCTGTAATTCCTGACCTCTTTCCTAAGTTTTCCATTTCCAGGTTTACCTCCATTTGTGGTTTTTTTTATTATTATTTCTACTTCCACTTTTAGGTCTTGGACTACTTTATTCAATTACTTCACCTGTTTGATTGTGTTTTCTTGTATTTCTTTAAGGGATTTATTTGCTTCCTCCTTAAGGGCTTCTACCTGTTTACCTATGCTTTCCTGTATTTCTTTCAGTGAGTTATTTATATCCTCCTTAAACTACTCTATTATCTTTATGAAATATGATTTTAGGTCAGCTTTCTGCTTTTCAGGTGTGTTGCTGCATGCAGGGCTTGCTGTGTTCTGGTGGTTCTGATGATGCTCACGTATATTGGCTTCTGGTCCTTATGTTCTCACACTCGCCTCTCACCCTCTGGTTATCCCTGGTATTTACTGGTCTGGATGACTCTGTCTGGAATCTGCCTCTTTTGTCCCTGGGTTGCTTCAGATCTCCTGGTAGGCCTGGGGCTCTATCTGTAGTAGACCACCTGTGGGTTCTTCCAACTGGGGGCTCTTCAGAGGGGCAGAGAAGCTGCTGATCTGTTGACCTAGCTGCAGTAGATCTCCTGGGAGGCCTTTAGACTGTTGGATCTTCAGAGGAGCAGTCAAGCTGTTGTCCTGTGTGAAAATGTTCTCTAGGGCTCCTACAGACCATGGTTTCTATTTTCCTGTGTTGAGCAGAGTGATGGGAGGCTTTCAGTCTGTTGGGTCAGTTTCCCTGCATGCCACAAGGCCTGCAGGAGGTCTTCAGACTGTGGTATCTTTTGCCCAGGTGCCCTGTGTACAGAGGAGCTCCTGGGATACCTTCAAGCTATGATGTCTTCAGAGCAGACAAGCTGGTGGTAAGTTGCTCAGTTGTCCTGTGTGCAGCAGATTTCCTGGGATGCCTCAGGCTGTGGTATCAGTTGCCGAACTGCTCTGAGTACAGTGGATCTTCTGGGATGGCTCAGGATATGGTGTCTTTAGGGGAGTAGACTGACTAGCAGTCTGCCCGAACAGAAAGGGCTCGGTGGAAGGAAAGTGGTATTGTGGGGACAGGGTTTATGATGGGTGATGGTTCCTGAGTTCACTGGGCTCCCAGCAGCAGCTCTGGGACTTTAGGGGGCATGGAGGTTCTCAGCAACTGCTCTTAGTGGTAGCAGATCCTCTAGGATGGCTCAGGATATGGTGGGCCATATTACACTTTGGCTAACTAGACAAAGGATTATCAGCTGAGGTAAGTGATGTGGTGGTTAGGGGATTTCTAGTGTATTGAGATAATGGTGCATAAGTAATACATCCATAACTTTATGACCTTTTAGAAGAACTTTTCAGTGTCAACTATAAATAATAACTTCTGGGAAGCTGACTCTGACAAGTTGAACTTTATTTTACCTTACAAGCAAAATGAAAACTAAATAGAAAATTGCTTACAGTTATGTTAAAAGAAACAGGCCTTTTTATCCACCTTGAATTTGTACCTAAAGGCAAATTGTTGACTGCAAATTATCCCTTCTATCTACATAAACCATAATGGGTTCTCTGGACCAGAGTTTAATGGTTGAGATTCTTTTCCAGATCAAGGACTTGTGGGTATTGATAAGGCATGGCCCTCAGGTTTGAAATAACAGTAATATTTATAGGCCTGTAACTTTGGTTTTTCTAAACCTACTTTTAGTGATGGTTCTTAAGTGCCTTGATTTCTCTTCTAGCCCAACATCCACTAGAGGTAGTGGAAAAGAAAGGTGATTAGAATTCAAGGAAAGCATATCTATTTAGAAATGGTTCTTTGGAGCAAATCCCATCTGCATTGTCAGCATTCAGTTCATAGGCCAGCAGCTGCAGCTCGATCCACTAGCAAACATTTCACAGATACACCAGCAGTCCAGTTCAGTAGTGTCAGGATAGCAGCAGCAGTGGCACAACCTAGCAGGAACAGCCAGGCCTCAGCTGAATCAGCATAAGACACAGGACCACCAGGGATGCCAGGAGAAGTTCTCAACTGTGTTTCTCTTAATGAATCAAAGATCAGCAAAAACTCCAAACCAAGAAGCATTACCAATCTATCACTATAAGCAAGCCCCTCTCACAGTCAATTGGGTCGTATTTATACTCTGTCCAAATATCACATGTCCTCCATGGGCCTTGCCTCATCAGTGTCTTGCCTAAGCATCTGATTTTGCCTTAGCAAAACTCCACTTGAGTCTGTATCAGCAAACATCACTCTGCCTGCCGGCCCAAGTTCAAGGAAGGAGCAAGATGCTATCAGAATACCACCAGCACATTTTTGGTATGTTTCTCTCAATGGAGTCATGACAAATGGAGCTCAACAATGCATGTGAGACAAACCAATACATGGGTGTTGTTAGAAAAGAATAGCAAGGCAGAACAAACCAAACCAATGTCCCCTCTCCCACTGTCTGTGGGGTCATATTTATATTTCTTCATCACTTGTTCTTTCACATTTTTGCTATAGCGAAATCTACTTTTACCTGTGTCTGCTTCAGGAATACATTCTTTCACGTGTCTGCTTTAGCAAAACCTCCTTTCACCTGTGTGCCCCAGCACATTTGACATAACTGACTTTCCAAAGAAACTAGAAGTTTCCACTTCAAAGGCCCATTAGAGCGATAAATAGGGATGGTAATCAGGAGGACAAACTGAATAATTTTTCAAAACAATTCATATTTGGATGTTTCTCTCATTTTTTTAATTGAGGAGGTTAGTTTTGACCTCAACCAAAGTGTTTCTAATTACCCTGGAATGGACGGCAAAGAGCTACATATTTCTCCTAGGACTTAATCGACTTAATCCTCTTTCCTTGAAGAACAGCAGGTCTGATGCCCATCAGTTTTACACACCCACTTCAGTCAATGAATTTACATGTTGTTCTAGGAATGAAGTGGCTGAGTATCATTGAGCCAGATCCTTATCTACCTGTTCATTTCATTGTCATAGATTTTGTACCCCTCTGATTAGAACAGCAGTCCCCACTGCTACTGATCCTACAATGCCCATCCCACCCAGCGTTGGCATCAAGATGGCTGCAGCCCTCTATAGGGCAAGGATTAAGGCCCATGTGAGCTTGTCCTACTGCTTCTCCATCATACATGACTTTCAGTTCTATATGAACAAACAAGCACACATAACTTGAGCTTTTTGTTGTTGTTGTTGTTTGTGAAATGAGTTACAGAGATACAAGGAGAGAAACCAATAGTTCATGTAAGCCAAGAGTGTTTAGGAGCTGTGAAAAGGTGAGTCATTTGTATTTCAAGAGGATCAGACAATTTTATCCCATGAGTGGTAGGAATATGATACATGTCTGAATTCAGTTATGCTGGCAATGGATATTTGGGAGATCTAAAACAAGTTTCATTTCCTTGTAAATCTCCCAGAGTAATAGCAGCCATCCCAGGACAGGAGATAATGTCACTTAGGGAGACCATTTTGATGATCTGGAAGGATTTAGGGTTGGTAGTGGTGATTCCTATATAAGGGAGTCTGATGACCATGCAAGACAAGCAATCCTTGGTCATATTTAGTCTAGAAGCAAAGAGGAGTGTAAAGGTAGCTTCAATGGTGTTGAGTAAGGGAGGTCCATGTAATAGTGGAGGCTCAGGGACCTTGAAATGAGGAGGTATAGTCTGAAGAGGAATCCGGGAGGGGGAGTCAGTGTCATTAATCTTGACCCTGAGTAGTTATAGTGTTTATCTTTATTGTAGGATTGGGTTTTAGGTGCCAGAGGTCTGATTGGGCATGATACCTCAGTTTTTGCTAATTTCTGGGTTTTAAAGGACATTCCACGGTCTGGTCCTGTCATATAGGTTCTGAATCCCCAGATGTACCCAGCCTCCCAGTCAGCATAGGGAGGAAACTGATCCCAAGATATTAGAGTTATAGCCAGGGGATTACAAGATGTAGGAACCTCACAATTTAAATTACAAGTGTCTTCAATCCTGATATAAGGGTCATGGTCCATGGTCCATGTTCCATCCTGAGTCTAAGGTTTCACATCCCCAATGGTGGCAATTATAATTACTGAGAGACCGAGTATATGTGGACACTGTTTCTGCAGGGCATGCATAATGTTTATCTTGTCCTAAAAAAATTTTTTTGGCCTGGCACCTGGTGCCCTCTTCTGTTTCTCAGACATAAATATTCATTGGTCTATAGGCTCAAATATTAAAAGGAACAGGGGGCTCAGAACCATCCGCCGGCGGCGGAACCAGCTTCCCGCCAAGCTGGTGGTGGGGAAGCCGGAGTGTCACCCAGCGTGCCAGGTGCTCAGAACCATCCAGCGGCGGCGGCGGAACCAGGTACCCGAGACAGCCCAAGCTTAAGACCTTCGGGGACTCAGGCCTGGAGTGGGAGTTGGGCACAGAATAGCGGGTGCACTCTGCACTCGCGGGGCGGACCCCGAGCTCCCTGCAGGCAGCTGCCATATTGCCTGCAGCTTCCAGTCCAGCTGGTGGTGAGGAAGCCGGAGTCAGCCAGTGTGCCAGGTGCCCAGACCCAACCGGAGGCCGAACCAGCCTCCCATCCAGCCAGTGGCAGGGAAGCTGGAAACCGGACCCAGCCAGCTTCCCAGCAGCTTGGGACCAGCAGGCGGAACCAGATAACTGAGATATCCCAACTTTAAGACCCCTGGGGAAACAGGATATCAGACAGCAAACCCTGAGCAGGAGCAGTGCAGAGCAGCCGCCCAACAGGCGGAACCAAATACCTGGGATATCCTGAGTTTAAGACCTCGGGGGACTCAGGCCACCTGTCAGCAATCTGTGAGCAAGACCCCCGCAGGACAGTGATTCAGGTACCCCAGTCGCTGGGAAATAGCCTTACAACCCCACAGGAGGGTCAAGCACCAGCTAGTATCTACAGGACCAACTAACACCAGAGTTAACCAGATGGCAAAAGGCAAACATAAGATCGCTACTAACAAAAATCAAGGCAATATGGCGGCATCCGAACCCAGTTCCCCAACAGCAATAAATATTGGATACCCCGAAACACCAGAAAAACAAGACTCAGATCTAAAATCACTGGTCAGGATGCTGATAGAGGAACACTTAGATAAATCTCGTAAAGTAATACATGAGAAAATAGATCAAAAGCTAGAAGCCATTGCAAGACAAACACAATTAAATCCCAGATATCTCAACACACCAGAAAAACAAGACTCAGATCTAAAATCACTGGTAAAGATGCAGATTGAGGATCACTTAGATAAATTTCTTAAAGTAATAGAGGAGAAAATAGATCAAAAACTAGAAGCCCATACAAGGCAGACACAAAAATCACTTAAAGAAATCCAGGAGAATATAGAGCAAAAAATGAATCCCAATAAGGGGGAGAAACAAAAATCACCTAAAGAAATACAAGAGAACATGGGTCAACGAGTAGAAGTCATAAAGGAGGAAACACAAAAATCCCTTAAAGAATTACAGGAAAACACAAACAAGCAACTGAAAGATCTGAGCAAAACCATACAAAATCTAAAAACAGAAGTAGAAACAACTAAGCAATCGCAAAGGGAGACAATGTTGGAGATAGAAAACCTTGGGAAGAAATCAGGAGTCATAGATGCAAATATCAACAATAGAATACAAGAGATAGAAGACAGAATCTCAGATGCTGAAGATACCATAGGAACCATGGATTCAACAATTAAAGAAAATGCAAAATGCAAAAAGCTGGTAACCCAAAACATTCAGGAAATCCAGGACACAATGAGAAGACCAAACCTAAGGATTATAGGGATAGATGAGAATGAAGATCTACAACTTAAAGGGCCAGCAAATATCTTCTACAAAATTATGGAAGAAAATTTCCCCAACCTAAAGAGAGAGATGCCCATGAATATACAAGAAGCCTATAGAACCCCAAATAGACTGGACCAGAACAGAAATACTTCCCGTCACATAATAATCAAAACCCAAATGTACTAAACAAAGAAAGAATATTAAAGGCAGTAAGAGAAAAAAGACAAGTAACATATAAAGGAAGACCTATCAGAATTACACCAGACTTCTCACCTGAGACCATGAAAGCTAGAAGATCCTGGGCAGACCTCATGCAGACCCTTAGAGAACACGAACTTCAGCCAAGACTACTATACCCAGCAAAACTCTCAATTGCCATAGATGGGGAAACCAAGATATTCCACAACAAAACCAAATTTGCAAGATACTTATCTACAAACCCAGCCCTACAAAGGATAATAGGGGAAAAATACCAACACAAGGGGGGAAACAACACCCCAGAAGAAACAAGATAGAAACCCCATCTCATCCAACCCAAAAGAAGAGAACCACTCAAATACAAATAATAATAACAATTCCCAAAATGTCAGGAAGTAATAATTACTATTCCTTAATATCTCTTAATATCAATAGACTCAATTCACCAATCAAAAGACACAGACTAACAGACTGGATACGGAAACAGGACCCTACATTTTGCTGCATACAGGAAACACATCTCAGGGTCAAAGACAAACACCACCTTAGAGTAAAAGGCTGGAAGACAGTTCTACAAGCAAATGGTCCCAGGAAACAAGCTGGAGTAGCCATTCTAATATCAGATAAAATCGACTTTCAACCTAAAGTCATCAAAAGAGACACAGAAGGTCACTTCCTGCTTGTCAAAGGGAAAACCCACCAAGAAGAATTCTCAATACTGAACATCTATGCGCCAAATGCAAGGGCACCCTCATTGGTAAAAGAAACTTTACTAAAGCTTAAAGCACACATCGCACCTAACACAATGATTGTAGGTGACTTCAACACTCCACTCTCCTCAATGGACCGATCAGGAAAGCAGAAACTAAACAGGGACACAGTGAAACTAATTGAAGCTTTGGACCAATTGGATTTAACAGATATATATATAGAACATTCCATCCTAAAACAAAAGAGTATACCTTTTTCTCAGCACCGCACGGTACCTTCTCAAAAATTGATCATATAATTGGTCACAAGACAGACCTCAACAAATACAAGAAGACCGAACTAATCCCATGTCTCCTATCGGATCACTATGAAGTAAAAGTGGTCTTCAATAGCAAGAAGAACAACAGAAAGCCCACATACACATGGAAACTGAACAATACTCTACTCAATGACACCCTGGTCAAGGAAGAAATAAAAAAAGAAATCAAAGACTTTTTAGACTTCAATGAAAATGAAGGTACGACCTACCCAAATCTCTGGGATACAATGAAAGCAGTGCTAAAAGGAAAACTCATAGCCCTGAGTGCCTCCAAAAAGAAACTGGAAAGAGCATACACTAGCAACTTAACAGCACACCTGAAGGCGCTGGAACAAAAAGAAGCTAACTCACCCAGGAGGAGTAGAAGAGAGGAAATCATCAAACTAAGGGCTGAAATCAATCAAGCAGAAACAAAGAGAACCATACAAAGAATCAACAAAACCAAGAGCTGGTTCTTCGAGAAAATCAACAAGATAGATAAACCCTTAGCTAGACTAACCAAAGGGCACAGAGATAGTATCCAAATTAACAAAATTAAAAATGAAAAGGGGGATATAACAACAGAAACAGAGGAAATTCAAAAGATCATCAGATCCTACTACAAAGGCCTATACTCAAAACAACTGGAGAATCTGGAGGAAATGGACAATTTCCTAGACAGATACCAAATACCAAAATTAAATCAGCATCAAGTAGACCAGCTAAACAGTCCCATAACCCTTAAAGAAATAGAAGGGGTTATAGAAAGCCTCCCAACCAAAAAAAGTACGGGACCAGATGGTTTTAGTGCAGAATTCTACCAGACCTTCAAAGAAGACTTAACACCAATACTCTTCAAACTATTCCACAAAATAGAGACAGAAGGGACACTGCCCAACTCGTTCTTCGAAACCACAATTACGCTGATACCTAAACCACAAAAAGATCCAACAAAGAAAGAGAACTACAGGCCAATTTCTCTTATGAATATAGATGCAAAAATACTAAATAAAATTCTTGCCAACCGAATCCAAGAGCATATCAAAACGATCATTCACCATGATCAAGTAGGCTTCATTCCAGGAATGCAGGGATGGTTCAATATACGGAAATCCATCAATGTAATCCACTACATAAACAAACTAAAAGAAAAAAACCACATGGTAATCTCATTAGATGCTGAAAAAGCATTCGACAAAATTCAGCATCCTTTCATGCTAAAAGTCTTGGAAAGAGCAGGAATTCAAGGCCCATACCTAAACATAGTAAAAGCAATCTACAGCAAACCAGTAACCAACATCAAAATAAATGGAGAGAAACTTGAAGCAATTCCACTAAAATCAGGGACTAGACAAGGCTGCCCTCTCTCTCCATATCTTTTCAATATAGTACTTGAAGTTCTAGCGAGAGCAATCAGACAACATAAGGAAGTCAAAGGGATACAAATTGGAAAGGAAGAAGTCAAAGTATCATTATTTGCAGATGATATGATAGTCTACTTAAGCGATCCAAAAAACTCTACCAGAGAACTTCTACAGCTGATAAACAACTTCAGCAACGTGGCTGGTTATAAAATTAACTCAAGCAAATCAGTAGCCTTCTTGTACTCAAAGGACAAGCAGGCTGAGAAAGAAGTTAGGGAAATAACACCCTTCACAATAGCCACAAACAACATAAAGTACCTTGGCGTAACTCTAACCAAACAAGTGAAAGATCTGTATGACAGGAACTTCAAGTCCCTGAAGAAAGAAATCGAAGAAGACCTCAGGAGATGGAAAAATATTTCTTGCTCCTGGATTGGCAGGATCAATAGAGTAAAAATGGCCATCTTGCCAAAAGCAATCTACAGATTCAATGCAATCCCCATCAAAATCCCAAATCAATTCTTCATAGATCTAGAAAGAGCAATTCTCAAATTCATCTGGAGCAACAAAAAACCCAGGATAGCTAAAACTATTCTCAACAATAAAAGGACTTCTGGGGGAATCAATGTCCGTGACCTCAAGCAGTACTACAGAGCAATTGTGTTAAAAACTGCATGGTATTGGTACAGCAACAGGCAGGTAGATCAATGGAATAGGATTGAAGACCCAGAAATGAACCCACAGACTTATGGTCACTTGATCTTTGATAAAGGAGCCACAACCATCCAGTGGAAAAAAGATAGCCTTTTCAACAAATGGTGCTGGTTCAACTGGAGGTCAACATGCAGAAGAATGTGAATTGACCCACTCTTATCTCCTTGTACTAAGATCAACTCCAAGTGGATCAAGGACCTCCACATAAAACCAGACACACTGAAACTATTAGAAAAGAAACTTGGGAAGACCCTGGAGGACATGGACACAGGGGTAAAGTTCCTGAACAGAACACCAATAGCTTATGCTCTAAGATCAAGAATTGACAAATGGGACCTCATAAAATTACAAAGTTTCTGTAAGGCAAAGGACACTGTCAGAAGGACAAAACGGCAACCAACAACGTGGGAAATGATCTTCACCAACCCCACATCCGACAGAGGGCTAATATCCAATATATACAAAGAACTCAAGAAGTTAGACCCCAAAGAACCAAATAACCCTATCAAAAACTGGGGTACAGAGCTAAACAAAGATGTTCAACATCATTAGTCATCAGGGAAATGCAAATCAAAACAACCCTGAGATTCCACCTCACTCCAGTCAGAATGGCTAAGATTAAAAACTCGAGAGACAACAAGTGCTGGCGAGGATGTGGAGAAAGAGGAACACTCCTCCACTGTTGGTGGGATTGCAAAATGGTAAAACCACTCTGGAAATCAGTGTGGCGGTTCCTCAGAAAATTGGGCATGCCACTCCCAGAGGACCCTGTCATACCACTCCTGGGCATATACCCAGAGGATTCCTCTGCATACAACAAAGACACATGCTCCACTATGTTTATAGCAGCCTTGTTTATAATAGCCAGAAATTGGAAGGAGCCCAGATATCCCTCAAAGGAGGAATGGATACAGAAAATGTGGTATATTTATACAATGGAGTACTACTCAGCAATTAAAAATAATGAATTCATGCAATTTGTAGGTAAATGGTTAGATCTGGAAACTATCATCCTAAGTGAGCTAACCCAATCACAAAAGAATACACACGAAATGCAATCACTGATAAGTGGATATTAATGAGCCCAGAAGCCCTAAATACTCAAGGCACAATTAGCAAGTCAAATGAGAGGACCCTGGGCCTGCAAAGATTGGATCCAGTATTGTAGACCCAGAACAGAGAAATCGTGTGTGGGGGGGGAAAGAGTGGGGAATAGCATGGGGGGGAGAGGAATTATGGGACATATGGTGGGAGGTAACTGGGAAAGGGGAAAGCCTTTGGAATGTAAACAAAGAATATAGAAAATAAAAAATAAATAAATTAAAAAAAAAAAGGAACAGGGATTTGCCTGGATCAGGCCATAGTTCACATAAATCAGTAATTCATTTGGGATGCCCAGCATAAATAGAGCTTTATAATGACCCTGCATGTCTGTGTATCTAACACTCTCCAAAGCTGTGCCTTAGGTTTGGAATTATTAGGTCTCATCAGCCCTATGGTTGAGCAGGGAGTTATTGTAAAAATAAAATAAAAGGTAGTGATTATTTTTTAACAAGTCTTACCTTTTGAGCATCTTCTGGGTGTGGTCAGGCTGCCCATGGTTGTTCTTGATCTTGGTGTTTCCTTTCAGGCACTGTCCTTAACTTGAACAGGTCCTATAGATGAGACTGGTTGGTTTATCATTGGTCCAGGTCCTGATGTTTTTGAGGAGAAGGCTTCAGATGAGAATTGTGGATTCAGGAGATGACCCTGTCAACTTTGATTGCTGTGAGAGCAGTCAGGATCAGAGTGTAGGGTCCCTTCCAACAAGGAGCTAGGCATTCCTTTGATCACCAGGCTGGGACCTGTGAGGGCTAATTCATGTAGGTGTGAAGACTGGTCTGGGTCCTCTGGAGCACCTGGATTAACTTCAGAAAAGCGTGGTTACAGATATCAGCTAACAAGCCTGCCTTTATATTTGAAAGAATAGGAAGATGTCTGCTGAACATTATTTAATGTAGAGTAACTTCCTTTATGTAAGGTGTGTTTCTGACTCTCAAGAGTGCAAAAGGAAGGAGGACGATCAGGATCACCAAGTCATTGCCAGTTTCTAGGGTTGATTTAGTTAAGGTCTCCTTTAAGCTCTGGTCTGATTCATCCTTTCTACCTGTCCTGAACTTTGGGTATTATATATGCAATGTAGTTTCCAATTTACCCCCAATATTTTTGTTAGTTTGACTAACCCGGGGCAGGAAAGATGGTCCATTGTCAGATCTCAAGGCAGTGGGAGTTTAAAGTCCAGGTATTATTTTCTAGATAAGGTTTTCATTTACAGTTTGAACAGTCTTTCTTGGTTGGGAACATCTCAGTCCATCTTGAGAAGGTATCTAAAAACACTAAAAGATATTTTGTTAAAAAAAAATCTTTCCTGGATTTACTTCCATAAAGTGTATTTCTAGTAGACTCCTGATGGGATTCCTCTCTCTCTTTGCACATGCGACCTTTGATGTGAGGCTTGTCAGTTGGCCAGCCTGGCATCTAGTGACAGCGTTCTGTATTTCTTTGTTCAAACTAGGAGTATAAAACATAGAGGAGATTAACTCTTGTAGTTTGTTTTTTTTTCCCTAGGCATTTGCTGATATGCAATTCTTTAATTAAGATGACACCCAAATTCTTTGGGAGAATTTTTCTTCTATTCGTGACGTGTGTCCATCCGTTCATAGCATATATGTGTGGCAGTAGTTAGCATGCCTGGTCATCCTCCCTGGTATATGTTAGCTGTTCAGGCAGAACTGGGTCTGGAAGAGTCACTGCAAATGTGCAAGAGGCCATTTGTCTGCCTCTCCACCCATCAAGTTGGCCTTATGGTTACCAACACCTTCTGAAGTCTGTCAGTTTTGGAGTCCTGGGCAATCAATGTATGACAGTCAATTTCTTAGGGCTGTTAAGAGGTCAAGGATCTGTTGCTTACTTCTAATTGTTTTTCCTTCAGCAATTAACCCTCCCTTTTCATGGTACATTGCCCTGTGATCATGTGCTATTAGTTCTGCCCTTTGGATTGATGTTACACTCAGGAGAGGAGACGCCCCTAATGTTCGGCTCAAGTTCACCACTACTGCCCCTGCATCTTCTTTGTAGCTGTTTCCATTGGGGTACGTGGTCTGTGTTAAGCCAGGGCTGGTGGGTTAGGTCTGGCCCTTTTCCATGTACTGTTACAGGGTTCCTAGGCGGTTATGGATGGATGGGGTTTCCAAGTCCAGATTAAGTAGCAGGGTAGCAGGTTTCAGTGACATGCTAGGAGCAAAGAACACTTGGGGATGGTTAAACAACAGACTGACAGTGAGTTAGTCAGGCAATAGATAGAGGTCATGGGGGTAGGGAGGTTTTGGAATTCCCTCTATGGCATGAGGAGTAGTTATGGTCAGAGGTTGTCCTAGGTTTAATTTGTCTGCATCTCTAATGAGCAGGGCAATGAGTGCTGTGTTCTTCAGTCAGTTCAGCCATCCTGGCACTACTGAATGCAATTTTTTAGTCCACATACGGCATGGCGGTCCAAGGGTAAGATATAGTGCCTGTGGCCCCTTAGATCAGAGTGGATTCATTTTTTTATGTGCCTTGAACTATTGGAGGACTGAATGATGTGTTCCTGTGTCAATGAGGAAGTTTACTGGGTGTCTAACAACTGTTGAAGTTATCCTAGGCTTGGGATCAGACTTTGAGCCCTGCTAGGCTCTGTCTGACAGTCCCATTGCATCCTTATGTTTCTGTTTTTCTTCTCTTCTCTTCTCTTCTCTTTTCTTTTCTTTTCTTTTCTTTTCTTTTCTTTTCTTTTCTATTCTTTTCTTTTCTTTTCTTTTCTTTCCTTTTCTTTTCTTTTCCTTTCTTTTCTTTCTTTCTTTCTTACTTTCTTTTTCTTTTTCTTTTTTTTCTTTCTTTCATTTTTTTTGAGGGAGTCACTGTTCCAGTGGCCCATTTTCTTACAATAGGCACATTGCATGTTTGAAGCCTTGGGTGAGGTTGAAATTGGCCAAAGTGTTTGGTTTTGCTTCTATCATTTAGAGGTCTTCAAGGATATGTGCCTTTTTTATAACCACCTTGAGGCTTCTGGGCTGAGATCGGAATTTTTGCCAGTTTATTAGTTTCTTTGTGTTCTTGACTCTGTATTATAAAGTCTTTTCTAAAATCTCCATTAATTCAAATTCTTAACTTTGAAGCTACTGATTTTCTTTCTCTTTTTCTTTTTCTTTTTTATTAGATATTTTCTTTACTTACATTTCAAATGTTATTCCATTTCCTCTTTTCCCCTCTAAAACCCCCTATCCCATATGCCCTCACTCACCCTGCTTACCATCCCAACCACCCCTGCTTCCCTGTCCTGGCATTCCCTTACACTAGGGCATTGAGCTTTCTCAGTAGCAAGAGCCTCTCTTCCCATAGATAACTAACAAGGCCATCCTATGTCACATATGCGGCTGGAGCCATGGGTTCCTCCACGTGTACTCTTTGGTTGGTGGTTTAGTCCCTAGTAGCTCTGGGGGGTACTGGTTGGATCATATCATTCCTTCTATGAGACTGCAGACCCCTTCAGCTCCTTGGGTCCTTTCTGTAGCTCCTCCATTGGGGACCCTGTGCTCAGTTCATTGGTTGTCTGAGAGCATCCACCTCTATATTTGTGAGGTACTAGCAGAGCCTCTCAGAAAACAGCTATATCAGGCTCCTGTCAGCAAGCACTAAGCCTTCTTCCAAAGGGGCCAATTGACCCGCAAAGGTGACATTGAAAAATAACCCTATTAAAAATAGGGTACAGAACTAAACAAAAAAATTCATCACTGAGGAATGCCAAATGGATGAGAATCACCTAAAGAAATGTTCAACATCCTTAGTTATAAGGGAAATGCAAATCAAAACAACCCTGAGATTCCACCTCACACCAGTCAGAATGGCTAAGAACAAAACCTCAGGAGAAAGCAGGTACTGGCGAGGGTATGGAGAATGAGGAACACCCTTCAATTGTTGGTGGGGTTGCAAGCTGGTACAACCACTCTGGAAACCAGATTGGCGGTTCCTCAGAAAATTGGATATAGAACTACCTGAGGACCCAGATATACCACTCCAGGGCATATACCCAGAAGATGCTCCAACATATAATAAGGACACATGCTCCACTATGTTCATAGCAGTCTTATTTATAATATCCAGAAGCTGGAAAGAACAAAGATGTCCTTCAACAGAGGAATGGATACAGAAAATATGGTACACTTATACAATGGAGTACTACTACTAAGCTATTAAAAACAATGAGTTCATGAAATTCTTAGTCAAATGGATGAAACTAGAAAATATTATCCTGAGTGAGGTAACCCAATCTCAAAAGAACCCATAATAAGGTATGCATTCACTGAGAAGTGGATATTAGCCCAGAAGCTCAGAATACCCACTATATAATCCACAAACCACATGAAGCTCAAGAAGGAACACCAAAGTGTAGATACTTTGGTCCTTCTTAGAAGGGGGAACAAAGTACCCATAGGAGGAAATACAGAGACAAAGTGTGGAGCAGAGACTGAAGGAAAGGCCATCCAAAGACTGTCCCACCTGGGGATCCATCCCATATACAGTTACCAAACCCAGACACTATTGTAGATTCCAACAAGTGCTACTGACAGGACCCTGATATAGCTGTCTCCTGAGAGGCTCTGCCAGTGCCTGACAAATACAGAAGTGGATGCTCACAGCCAACCAACCAGTGGACTAAGCACAGGGTCCCCAACAGAGGAGCTAGAGAAAGGACCCAAGGAGTTGAAGGGGTTTGCAACCCCAAAGGGAGAACAACAGTATGAACCAACCAGTACCCCCAGAGCTCCCAGGGACTAAACCACCAATCAAAGAGTACACATGAAGAGACCCATGGCTCCAGTCGTATATGTAGCAGAGGATGGCCTTGTTGGACATCAGTTATAGGAGAGAGAGGTCCTTGATCCTGTGAAGGCTCAATGCCCCAGTGTAGGAGAATGCCAGGACAGGGAAGCAGGAGTGGGTGGGATAGTGAGCAGGGGGAGGGGGGATGGGATAGGGGGTTTTCAGAGGGGAAATGAAGAAAGGGGTTAACATTTGAAATGTAAATAAAGAAAATATCTAATGAAAAATAAAAGATAGCTCTCATTGATTCTCTGGTGCCTCGGGGACAATTGGGGTGTAGGTACAGTAGGCAACCAGGAGCCTCTCCAAGAACTCAGCCAGGGATGCCTTGGGGTACTGCAATACCCGACTTATCTTTGACAAATTTGTGGGGTACTTAGCATCTGCCCAGGGATAATCCCCATAAGAACCTGGTAATGATTAACCTTTAAGCGGTCCTCTTCATTCGATCCAGTTTGGACTGGCTGGAGGGAAAGCAGTATCAACCATTGCAGGTTTCTCCATGTGTCTGTCGTCATCGTTGTCACCAGGGACAAGTTTATGGCTCTCTCACCCAATGAAGTCCCATTCTTCTGTGGGGAAGGGATTCTGAAGAAGTTGTTGGATATCATCCCTGGTGGACTGGTGGATATGAAAGATAGTTTCCAGAAGGGAGATTAGAGCCTGGGATTTCTCACAGAAGGGCAAATTTTGAGCCTTCCAGCTGTAACTATCACTGGTGGAGGAAGGTTAACAGACCAGGAAGGGGGTTTCTCCGGCCCGTGTAGAGGGGCAACGGCGGGTAAAGGGAGAGCCTCTGTGGGGGAGCAAAAAAGGGTGTTGACTGAGTATGGGGTGGGATAGTCATCACAAGCAAGGGAGGTTCAGAGGAGGAAGGGACAGAGGTAGAAGAGGGGGACAGGAGTAGAGGCAGGGCTGAGGGTGCTATGTGTACCCCCAGAGCTTCAGGCACTGGGACCTCCTGTGGCATCTGCTAAGGAGATGGCACGTCATCGTCTTCAGGCTGAGAGAGAATGGGGGGTAGTCAAAAGCAGCAGGCTTGATAGAATCAGTGGAGAAGAGTGAGGATGGCCGAGAAGCCCTCTTCCTTCGCCGTGGTTGTCCCAGATGGAGGGGCTCAATCCTTCAACCAATGGGTGGAGTCCACTAACAGATCCTGCCAGGCAGTGACATAAGGGGCCTGATGGAGTGACCCAGAGGGCAGAGAACAGTGGCCTGTCTGAGAAGGCAACCTGAGATCTTAAAAGAACCCTCAGGTGGCCAGCCTGTGCCAAAGGACAGCCATTCTAGTTCAAAAAGCATCCTGAGTTTACTGGAAACGACTTGGTCGCCTGACATATTGGCAGCCTTCCGGAAGCCCTGGAAATGGCACAAAATTGCTCCTAAGAGGGGTGTAAAAGGTAGATGAGGATTTCCCCCATAGTAGACTTGAAAGTTATATAGATGAGAACAGCACCAACAAACAAAGCAGAAGCAAAAGACAAACACGGATAGAACCAGTTTTCACAAATGGACACAATGCTGTGCTTCGGGACTGTGGACCAGTCCTGACCAAGTCAAAGGAGGGTGATGATAATCTGTCCCCCTTCACCCAGAAGGGCTCCAGAACTTAGTCACTCGTCCCCTGGCTCCAAGAGCAGTGCTTCATCCCGCTTCTCTTCTTTGAACCTGTACAGGTCTAGACAGCACCAGATACAAAACCAAAACAGTGACTTAACCTCCTTCACAGATGGTCCTGCAGGCTTTTCTAGAATTCAACAACTTCTGAGAGGTGGTCTTGAGGGTAGGGCATTATTCCAGGTGAGCTCTCTAATGCTGGGTTCTAGGAATAGCTTGACAATGGCCACTCGACTATGGATTTCAGATATAATGACTGTTGATGCTTAATTCAGGTCGATTGATCAGAGTCGCAGAAAAGACTTGGGTACCAGACTGTGATGCTGGTGTATTCTTAGGGCAGGCCTTTTTGTTTTTTTAACAGAAAAAACAAGTGCAGGAGACAAGGGAAACGGAGCAGTATTACATTTTGGCTCACTAGACAAAGTATTATCAGCTGACATTTAAGATAGTCCTAAGAGGTGTGGTGGTTAGGGGCTTTCCAGAGTATTGAAAAAACAGAGCATGAGTAACCGTATGACCTTTTAGGATAATTTTAAAGTGTTGACTACAAATAATAATTTTGAGAACCTGAACTTCAATTTATGAGGCTGAATACAAAATGGCTGCAGTTGTGTTAAAAGGAGCAGGCCTAGCCGGGCGGTGGTGGCACATGCCTGTAATCCCAGCACTTGAGAGGCAGAGGCAGGCAGATTTCTGAGTTCGAGGCCGTCCTGGTCTACAGAGTGAGTTCCAGGACAGCCAGGACTACACAGAGAAACCCTGTCTCGAGAAAGAAAAAAAGGAGCAGGCCTTATCATCATTTTTTGATTCATTCACTTTGTTTTCCCTTAATTAGATATTACTTTCAAACACGGCTGCTTCCTTCTACAAGCTAACTTTATCTTCATTGTTCTGAACTAAAAGTGTATACTCAGGGTATGTCTATATTCCAGCCAGAGGTATTAAAAGTCTCATTCCAGCCTGACCACACAGACCTAGAAGGTCTTTGGATGTGATCCTTTCCCAGAGCAGCCAATGTTGCTGGATCAAAATTCCTCTATACTAAGCAGCTCTGGAAATGCCCTCACAGACACATTTCAATGAATATAATTTGCTCATCTCCTAGACATCTCTTGATCCAACCCACTGGCAGTCAAGATTAACCATCACAAATATTCTTTAAAAGCCCAGGTCTAAGAGAGTAGCTTGAGATGGAACTGGAGCAGAAAGCTGGGGTGGCTTTCTATTTCCTGTCTTTGTGTCCTCTCTTTATCCAAATTTAGAAAACTGTGAAGAGAAGAGTAGCATCAAAGTGTGTTTGTTGACCTCTCTAGCTTATTATCTTCTCTGTTAAAAAAAATGATTTACAAACTTGAAATACTGTTCCAAACCTCTCCTAGTAGGACATTAAATATGCAAGTCTCTTTCATGATTTTCAGAACTGTAAAATTTCAGAGCAATAATTCAATTTCACATTGTGCATTGTTTTCAGTTGACATAAAATAACCTAACCCTTTACTGTTTATGTAAGCCTGTAAATTTCTCCGCTGATTTAACTACAAATATCCCCAAGTGATGTCTAATGATGTAACTTCTACAGGAATTTTACAGCATATTATATAATTTTCTACTCTCTCTGAGCCTTTCTTATGTGTGGGAGTTACTCAAAGAGATAAATCGCTAAGTATCTAACAATAATCAGGACTGAAGTGGCTTGTGTAGGTATAGTTCCCACAGATGCATGTGGAAATGATTGGCCATAGACAGTAGAACTATTAGGTGTGGCCATGTTGAAGGAAGTTTTCTACTGTATGGGTGGACTTCAAGGTTTTCTATGCTCAGGTTTTACCTGGTGAGGATGACCATCCCTTTCTCCTACCTGCAGATCAAAATGTAGAACTCTAGGCTCCTCCAGCACCAAGTCTGCCTGCATGCTGTAATGCTTGACAGTGGACTAAACCTCTGAAACTATAAGCCATCCTCAATTAAATGTTTGCCTTTATATGAGTTACTTTGGTGATAGTGTCTCTTCACAGCAATAAAATCCTAAGACTTTAATATTCAATCATGATTTTCCTGCTTCCCTGAATATACATCAGCCATTACTGATTAAAGGTCATTGTGCTTTGAAACCTACTGTAAAACACATTGAAGTTAATTTATTGAAAGTGAAATTACTATTCCAGTTACTTGTTGTAGATAGCCCTTGTGCTGTTGGTATTTTGATGCTAATTCTGCTTCCCCAAGAGGAGCTTCCTGGGAAAAGGATTGAATTAGGTAAACCTTCCCCTAATGAATAAAGATTTAAGGGGACCATCACTGGGTGAGTAATAGGCAGGACTTACAGGACAAAGAGAAGAGGCCAGAAAATATGTCTTGCTTTTGGACAGGGAAAGCTTGGAGGACAATATGTAGCTAAGGAGAGTCCCCCGGATTAGATGGCAGATCCACCAATATCTGCCACTGAAGGAGTTTGAACTTAGAATAGTTTATAAATTAGGATGCTAGTTGCTGAACCCAACAATTGACTTACCTGCTAATTCTGAACTAAATTTGTATGGTGTTTCTTTTAGCGGAGACTCAACTGGGTTCCAGAGAGAAAGGTACTGCAGCTAAGCGTGGGTTCCCAAGAAGTGCACCACAAAAGGCCATGGGAATTTGGAAGCATGGGACTGGCGTGATAGGGACCCACTAGAGGAATTTAGTGAGCTAGATGGAAAAATTTCAGAGCTTCCAGTCAGAGTCTCCATGAGATGAGAACAGGCTGGTGTTGAATTAATCTTTTGAATTTCACTCTACAATTACTAGCATAGAGTGGATCAAAAAAAAATTCAAACCAAAACAAGACCATGAGAGCATTTCTATTTAATACATGTAATTCAAGTTTGGTTGTTGTTGTTGTTGTTGTTGTTGTTGTTGTTTTTGGCGGGGGGAAGTTACACTCCTAATACTTTATTAGTGGTATTACGGTCAAAGGCTAAGCAGAGCTGAAAATCTTAAAGATAGTCATTGGGCACTGTCCTCCAAATCCCATGAACAGACCATATGAATTTTCTTTTTGCTGCTAAATATATTTTAATTGTTGTCAAATTTTTATCTTAAAGTGTTGCCATTGTATCACAATTGTTGGAGAGGAGACTCTCCACTCTATACCCTGATGGGGCTACTGGTCTAGAATAAAATTGCCTGAGAGTAAATTAGTGGTTCAAATCATTTTCTAATCTAAGTGGAAGACCAAGATGTTGAGTCAAACACATATACTGTGGACCCTGTTGGAGCATATTGCTCGGAAAATTCAATAAATTAAAAACCTTGTGGACATTCATGAATATAGATTTAAAACTAACAAGGTGAGAATCATGTTCATAAATTTTAATGTGATTCCCAATGAACAAAATGTGATAAGGAATTTTCTTAGTTAATGTTTATTCACTTTTGTGATAATTCAATTATTTAGTCTCATTTTCTTTGTATGCAAACATAACATTATATAGGGGGAGGTGATATAGTTCAATTGATAGGGTGTTTGCTTAGCATTCATAAAGTCTGAGTCTTACCTCAAGTATCACATAAGCTGGGCATTGTGATATATACCCGCTATCCTAGCACTTTGAAGGCAGAGATAGGTGATTCAAAATTCAAGGCCATCCTCAGCTGCAAAGGCAGTATGAGCTACCTAAGACTTTGTAGGAAAAGGTCACTTATACGCTGCAATTATATACAATCCTACAGCATAAACTGCCAAAACTGGTTACATTATTTGACAAATACAGAATTTCTCAAAGAAAAGTCAAAGATCTCTAGGATCACCAAAGCAGTTTTTTGGGTTTTGTTGATCTCTTGGGGGTTTTTTGTTGTTGTTGTTTTGTTTTTATATTGGAAATATTTGTTCCTCTTTCCCTTTACTTTTAAACAGGTGTATTTAAGATATGAAAGAATGGAGTGTGACACTTCTGGTTCCTTAGTGTGAGCTCAAGTGAAGAAAAAAATAGAAGTAATTGTATTCCTCGTCTCTACCTACTTGTATGGAAAAATCACCTAGAGGTGGCTCTGTCGGAGCCAGAGCAGTTACCCATCTTGTGCAACACTGACTCTTGAATGTGGCCTCTTTCTTCTTCACACTGATAGTGGGAGACTGACACAGAGGAAATTCTCAGTGAGCCTAAGTAGCTCATGGCTGATACACCATCTGATGTGGATTATGTGCTTAATCTAGTCCCTGACACTGCAAGGAAGCAAAATCAAGCATGAAGGAAAGTAAAATAATTTAATGGAAAAACAAAACAAAAAACGACAACAAACCTCATATGTGAATTGGCAGCTTTAAACCAATCCTTTTATGTAGAATGATATTTTTACTACAACAACAGTTCTTCCACATATGGCTCATTACGTTTGGTTATTTGACAAACTTAAACTAACAAGTTATTTTGAGAGAAAAAGAATGGTATTAATTATTGCTGTAGATAAAATCCAGGCTTTGAAAAAAAGCCAATTTTCAAAAAAACAGCTATCACTGTTAACACAACTCAATAAGGTTGATAAGACTGACAGACATAATCTTAAAATATACTAAAAATGAGATGTGAAAACATCTAGAAAATCTGTATAAGTCAATGAATTAATATTTTGCATAACTAATGCACAAAGCCGTAAAATCATCCTAAATGAAGCACCAACTAAGCATGGATGATAGATCAATAGATTGTAATGCAGTACAATTTGAAAATTTTATTGAGAGGCCTCCAGATTCCACATTATTACTAACGCTGTGGAGACAATCACTTATCAAGCCTGGAGAAAAATATTGATAATTACTGAAAGGACAGTTAAAAATTATTCTATTGTTCTCCATATATATTTTTTCTTTTACTGCCTGATTTTCCTCATGTAATTCAAAGGCATATATCATGAAATGGCATAAGAAAACCTGACCTAAGACTCCAAAGAGATGTGAAAGTTTGAAACAGTGTTGTTCTTCTGCAAACATATTATGATTGGGGGGAAAGATATATTATTGTCATACACAATATTATAAGATTTAAGTGTATTATATATGTTTGAATATCCTGGATTTAATTACTAATAAACTCCATATTCGTAGACATGATCCATCTAAGCAAATTTTTTTAGAATACTTTTATATTTTATAAGAGAGTGTCTCTGTATGTATATGAGTGTATGTTTGTATGTGTGAATATAGGTGTTTGTGTGTATGCCTATATATGTATATTTGTATGTATGTATGCATGCACATATGCCCATGCAGAAGCACTCATGTGCTATGGAGGTTAGATGACAACTTACAAGAGTCTACACCTGTATTCCAAATTGTACAGCAGTCCTCTATCCACATGGGTCCAAGACATGGAAGTTGTAACAGGCACCTTTATTCCCTAAGCCAATCCACAACTCCAGAATTAACCATTTCTAAGAGAGTAAAGATCCTGAAATAAAGTATTTTATGGATGTGTGATGATTAATGGAAATTTTTAATTAAATTAATCTTTTCAAGGTAATATGTCTGTGTTCTCAGGTCATCAAAATTCTATGTAACATTTTTTTTAAAGATGAAATAACAAAGAGATGTTAAAAAATAAAAATACAAAAGTTCATGGGCTCCAGAGGTCATAGGGATAGGAGCTTTGGATAAAGAAAGGATGACAGACTGTGTATGAGAAGGATTACAGACAGTAGGATTACTCTTTGATAGTTCAGTGGTAGACACATGTACTTACACCTATGAACACAGCCTTAGGGTGCAAAACACCACGGTGAAAATGTGAACTACAGACTTTGGTGATATGTGTGTATGACTTTATGCACTGAAAAGGTGTGCTCCACTCTAGTGGGTGATGATGACATATCTGTAATCATGTTACATGATGATGTCATATAACAGGGACTGATACATGTCTGTTGTAAAGGAGGATATGAAACATCTCCTCCATTGTGTACCTAAAACGCTTTAAAATAAAAATCTGTTCAACCATCATTAAAAAAAAAAATACTCAAGCCCAAGTAAAATGGAGATATAAAAAAAAAGTGAGGAAAAGCACTTGAACATCTTTTTAACTCTGGAACTGAGACAATTTACTAAACTTAGAAAGGACGGGAGAAATCACAAAGGACATCATCAGCAAACTTGCCAGTGTGAGTGCTGTAGCACATGAGGGCTAAAAATACACAATTAGGAGACAAGCAGAAACCAAAAGGCACTTCAAACAAAGACGCAAGCCTTACAGTCAAGCATCTAAACAGATTCTATTTTGACTATAACAAAATTAGTAAAAGCACTGGTTATTTAATTAGTAAAACTAAATTTAAGACTCAGTGCACAAATTGCAACTAACTTCTAAACAAACATTTGTACACAATTCAGTTATAGTGATTGTAAAAATAAATAAATAAAAAAGATACACATGTTGGAAGTCAAATATTAATACTAATCTTTCATAGTTGAGGATTCAAATAATTGTATCTGGTTTATACATTTTTAAATTAGGAAGGCAGAAAACCATAAATATGTACTAAAATAAATAGTCCCCCTTATGGAAAACACCCCTATTTCTAAGAGAATAATTTAAGAAAATAACTCAAAATGTGGGAAGTGTCTGTTTTTGTACGTATATAATGGAGTTAAGATGCATTTATATGAATAAGAGGAGTTGATCAAAACCCATTTTCTTGATAAAATTTTTGCCACACTTAAAACATCGTTGGAGAATAAAATCATAGACTGCAAGTTGAGATTATATTGCCTTAGTTAAGAAGTTAGCTATATCTGGACTGTAGACTGTAGCTTTTCAGAATAGAAATAAGAATATCAAAAAATCTCCATGTAATGAGGAGCATGAGAGAGAGCTTTAAAAAGAAACTGAATTGCCTTTTAGTTTAATTGATTTTTTTCTTCAACTTTGTTCTTTTTTTTGAAAGATTTATTTATTTATTTTATATATATGAGTACACATTGTAGCAGTCTTCAGACACACTGGAAGAGGGCATCAGATCCCATTACAGATGGTTGTGAGCCACCATGTTGCTGCTAGGAGTTGAACTCAGGACCTCTGGAAGAGCAGTCAGTGCTCTTAACCACTGAGCCATCTCCCCAGCTTCAACTTTATTCTTGAGATAATAATATAATTACATTTCTCCCTTTCCTTCTTTCCTCCAAACCCTTCCTTTTGCATATTGTTATTATATGCATATTTATATGTGTATACACATTGAAATTTCTAAATATAAGCTTCTTGGTCTATATAATGTTCCTTGTATGTATGTTTTCAGGGACGACCCTTTGGTATAGAACAACTGATAAGTGGGCTCCTCCTTGGGGAGGAAAATTTCTCCCACTCTCAGCATTCTTTAATTGCTGGTAGTTCTTTGCATAAGATAGAGGTCTTCCACGCTTTCCCCCATTCCCTTTGACATGTCTATTGGTGTCATCCTTGTTCAGCACACATTAGACAGTAGTGTTTGTAAGGCTTTATGGGTGCAGCTATTTTTCAATATTTTTATTAGATATTTTCTTTATCTACATTTCAAATGTCTCCCCCTTTCCTTGTCTCCCCCTTGAAAACCTCCTATCCCATTCCCCACTCCCCCTGCTCACTAAACCACTCACTCCTACTTCTCTGACCTGACATTCCCCTACCCTGGGGCAATGAGCCTTCATGGGTCCAAGGGCCTTTCCTCTCATTGACATCCAACCAGGCCATCCTCTGCTACGCATGCAGCTGGAGCCCTGGATCCATCCATGTGTACTCTTTGGATGGCGGTTAAGTCCCTGGGTGCAGTTTTTGACACTATTAGAAGACACAATTTCACATCCAAATCTCTAATTCTTTGGCTCTTATGATGTTTCCACATGCTCTTTTGCAAAGTTTTGCTAAAGTCTCAGGTGTGAGAGTGTTTTATAGACAGATTCACTGGGACTAGGCTCAACAACTCTGCATTTTGTTTGGCTGTGGTTTTCTGTAGTGGTGTCCAGCCCACCAGTTGCAAATAGAAGTTTCCTCAGTGAGAGATGAAGACAACATTTATTGCGGGTATTCGGAGAAATGTTTAGAGTGTAACTCAGGATCATGCTTGTTTTGTAAAATAGTGGTTGTAGATTCTCCAGTATGCTTGAGTTCATGTATCACAGTTCCCAGGACCATGTATCAGTTTTCTAATGCTTCTTCTAACATTGGCATTTTCTTAATCACTTTCAAATAAGGAACATTTTTAAAACAACAGGAATATTTTCTAAATATGTATTTGACTTAGGATGCAACCATATCACAATCAGATATGGCAAGTTGATTTGGAAACCATAAGAAAAATTAAAGGATAAGAATCCACTTTCCTCAGGTGATAGAAAGCAGGGATAGAGGCTGTGCCTTGCTTCAAGACATGCTCTAACTTATTTTTTTCTGAAAAGTGGAATCCAATCAGTACTGGCAGAATGAAATAATATTGTCAGTTTATAAAGTATTCCCCTGGATTGCCAATAACTCATTGTTTTATGTTTATGCGATAGCCAGATTCATCCTTTGATTCTGGCCAAAATTTTTCATTAATTTCTTTAATAAAATGTAATTGTTATAAAAAAAAAGAATCCACTTTCCTCAATGAATGATCATGGTGAAGGGCGGAGAGGGAATGGGGAGAGAGAGTAGGAGAAGAAAAAGAAGAGGATGACAAAGAGGAAATATTTCAAAAAATAAAAGAGATATGTAACTTGTAAAAATATAAAAATATAAGAAAAGAGAACGAAGAAAATGACAGAAATTGAATGGTTTGGAAGAAAATAAGGAATAAAGAGAAGGAAGAAGAGGGAAATATTTTATGTATTTGCTAAATAAATCAATTCTTGATGGCTTTTTAATAAGATGAACATCTTGCCAGTTATTTTATGGTGATAATAATATGTAATTAATTTCCTAAAGAATGTATACCAGTTGTTTCCATCTATTAGTATATAACAGATGGGGTGATATAACACAGAGAATTTGCTTGAAAGTTATTGAGAAATTGATGGAAAGACTCAAAATTTCAAACCTTAGTGGTCACTGAGGCTAACTGATGGCATATAGAAGCTTATTACATTATATTTTCTCCTATGTTATTCATTTACATTTTTCTAAGAAAAGAAAAAGTACATTTTAAAATGTAAATTTTGTTTTTAACAACTGAATGGTATTCCATTGTGTAGCTGTACCACATTTTCTTTATCCATTCTTCAGTTGAGGGACATCTAGTTTGGATAGAGCTTGGAACTCTGATAAGAATAGGAGGAAGAATTGCTGCCCCAAGGGGATAGAAATATCACAGGAAGACCAACAGAATCAACTAACCTGGACCCTTGGGACTCTCAGAGACTGAACCAATCAACCAAAGAACACACATGGGCTGGACCTAAACCTCAGTGCACATACCTAGGAGATGTGCACTTTGGTCTTCATGTGGGTCCTGAACAACTAGAGCAGGGCCTAACCCTAAAGTTGTTTCCTATATGTGGGACGTGTTCTTCTAGCTGGGCTGCCCTGTCCAGCCTCAACTGAAGAAGTAGCTAGCCACACAGCAACTTGATAAGCCAGGGTGGGTAGATAAGCAGGAAAGTCCATATCAGCTCAGAGGAGAAAGAGAGGATATGGGGGAAGGATTGTAGGAGGGGTGACCAGGAGGGTGGCAGTGAGCAGAATATAAAGTGAATAAGTAAATAAATTAAATGAATGAGTAAATATTTTTAATGTTGTAAATTTTATGATTGATAGCTTTAGTTATTCAATTCTCCTAACTTTTATGATGATTTTTTTGTTACAAGTAGAAATTTAATAAAACTTTTTCCTTGCATAGCAAAGAGGAAAAACACTGACTTATTAAAAATTCATGTATGAGAGTTATCTTGGGTTTTTTTAAGTTTTGATCAAAGAATGAATTCTTCAAGATAGAGTTATTCCACAGACATATCCAATAGATTTTTGTCTAATTATGAAATTTTATTTAAAAATAAGAATTATTTTAAGTATTACTTCAAGATACAATTAATTTTAATTGTTCATTACCTCAAAGTTCATGACATTATTAAGAATTCAAACAAGCTTTTATTGAGACTATTATTTCTACAACAAATGCCTAAAAAGGTAGCAAATAATTTAAAAGTAAAAATATGACAATAGTGATAAATTACAATATTTAATACATTCTTTTTAAACTTTTTATTTTTTAAAAAAAAATTGCATACTGCATTTTCACTGACAATGCCCCTTCAATGGGCTCATGTATTTGTTTGCTTAGTCCCCAGTGGATGACTCTTTAGATTAGGTGTGTCATGATTGGAGGAAGTACATTGCTGGAGGTGGTCTTTGAGGTTTCAAAAGCACACAACAAGACAACGCTCTCTCTCTCTCTCTCTCTCTCTCTCTCTCTCTCTCTCTCTCTCTCTCTCTCTCTCCTGCTGCTCCACCACCATACAAATCTGCTTTCTGCAGGGACTATAATAGAATAACCCTCTGAAATTCTAAGCTATCCCCAATTAATGGTATTTTTTATATGAGTTGCCTTGTTCCTACTGTCTCTTCACAGCAGTCGAACTGTCTAGGTTTTTCTAGTAAGATTGGCCTCTTGAGGGTAGAGGGCTGCTGTTCTCTCTGGGTATGGCAGTACCACAGTAAGGATCATTTTATTACTATGTTCCTTTACCAGATGAATAGCAAGAGGTTTTCCCCTAAGCCTGTGACCTATCTAGTCTGGGGTTCTCGACCACATTAGTAGAGTCAGGTATAAGTTTCATCTCAAGATGTGGGCCTTAAATCCATTCAAAAAGTGGTGTGTCACTCTCATAAGATCTGCACTAATATTTCTCCATTATATATCTTGTAAACATGTATTTGATGTAGACTGCAAGGTTTGTAGCTGGGTTTTAAATTGATTATTACTTTTTCCACTCTGGTAGCATGCAATGTACCTTATAGTACCATTGTTGGTGTATATCGATGACTATAGTCACCACAAGTTGGTGAGGGCAAAGTTTCTAACTAAGCATCAGTTCAACTTCCGTTGTTTCAAATGCAAAAGTACATTATCTCTTCAATAATAAGGCCTTATCATCGGGTTACGGCATGTAACCAACAAGCTCTGCAATAGCCTGTGATGTTCGGGAAGGTTATGGAACCTCTGGGCAATGCCTCAACAAGATGTAGCCCATACTTGGTACCAGAGGCTCTATCTGGGGGAGAGAGAGAGAGAGAGAGAGAGAGAGAGAGAGAGAGAGAGAGAGAGAGAGAGAGAGAGAAAGAAGAAGAAGAAGAAGAAGAAGAAGAAGAAGAAGAAGAAGAAGAAGAAGAAGAAGAAGAAGAAGAAGAAAGAGGAGGAGGGAGGGAGGGAGGGAAGGAGGAAGGAACGGAGATACAGGAGAAAGAGAGGTAGAGAGAGACAGAAGAAAGAGGGAGGTTGGGAAAGCCAGGAGAGAGACAGGAAGGGAGGGTGGGAAGGAGGAAGGGAGAGAGAGATTGAGATTTAGAATTACATAGAAACATAAGAACAATTTTGTCAGTGCATTTGATTGGATAGGGGTCCTTCTAAGAGTCTTTACTCATTAATCTGAAAATCACCTTTGAAGTAATGAAAGTGTAACTGGATAGAAGCATGCAAATTTGTTCTCTTGTTCTAAAATTAGTCACACTGAGAATGCTATTAAAATTTTATTGAAGATGTCGAAAAGTAATAAACTGCAAAAATAAGAAATACATAGGACTCATATAAGGTGAAATACATTTTCGAAATGTGTTGAAAAGACTGCCAGATGACAAGAAAACAATGTCTATAGTGTTTGTGTAGCTATAAATACAGTTAACGGCATCAAGTAAAATTCAACCAAATAGTCCACGAATTTGAAGAGAATATTCTAGTGTATGCCTTAAAGAGTATATATGTCACAGGAATATTACCCTCATAAATTCACAGCAGCTGAGGTTGTCTGCTTGCAAGACTTCACCCCTAACTAAACAACTATTGACATTTGATGGTCAATTGGAAGGAGTTTCTTCAGGGGTATGGCTCCTGGTAGACTGCCCACACTTTAGGGTATGGCCCTAAAACCACATGCATATATGATTTGATATGTAAGAATACATTTCCAGTAGCTGGAGAGACAGTTCAGGAGTTAAGAGTGAGCACTACGCTTTCAGAAGCCACACTCAGTTCCTCAGCACCTATATACCATTACTGCAGGGTCATCCTATTCCTCTGACCTCTGTGGGCTTCTACATTCACATTCATATACCCACACACACAACATGCAGACACATATCACTCAAAGTAATAAATAAAAACAAATCCAAAATATACATTTCAAGAGAATTCAAACATAGAAAATTAAAATTAACATTTAAAATTTAGAATCTAAAAAAAAAAAAATACCAGAATGTTATATACCTCCTTTTTAAAAGCAATGAAATGAATTACAGTATAAAATAAATAAATTTGTTTGCATATTGTCTCTTTCTGTGAAAAAATAAGTCATAGTGGAGATGTGAACAGAGGCATGCCATGTCGTGAATATGAAATATAAGACAATATGGAGCTAAGAGTAAATATTTAGAACGTGTTTAGCACAAAGAGCTCAAAGCCAGCAAGCTAACACAGTGACAATGATTTTGCAATCACTTAAACTACATCAAAGTATTTTAAAATGGCAATGTCCAAGGTCATGAAATGGAAACTGACACTATTTCTTTCATATAATCACAATCTTATCTTTATGATCATGTTAAGATTGGCCTTTTCACACAGTTCCTCCAATCATAATGGGTTGATTCAACGGATTTTGAGTTAATGGTGATGCTACAGCTTAGCCTACAAAGTGCTGCATTACACTCTCAGTAAAGTATACTCAATGAATTGGGAAATGTATCCAGTTGATACTTATGAAAATAGGCCTTTGAGTTGTTAGTGTAACGCCGGTGGAGTGCTGTTAGTTCCTGTGAGGGAGGCTGGACTAAGCAGGATCGTTCAGGACTTACATGTATTGAATTTAAATTATTTTCAGTTCAAGAGGGTTTTAGCAGGATGTACCCCCCTGCGTGTCAAACGTTAAAGCAACTTCTTCCATATGAGAGAAAAATCCTACTAAAGATGTCACGTTTTCCTATGCCCATGACGTAGTTCTCAGAGAAAAGATGGCTTGTTGATGATAACAGACAAGCTGGTGAGTAGCAAAGCAGACTTTTCCTTTCCTTATTTTCTTTCCTTTGTTTTCTGAGTTTTATCTCTGTTCCATTTTTATTTTAAGTAGTTAGCAGACTTATTGTGACATTTTATAATGCATATATTATTATTCTCTGGGGGAAAGTTGTTATCATCACCTCCCTCATCTCACTTCTGCCTCCTTTTCCTTTCTTCTCCTCTCATAGCTCCCTTTCTACTTGGATGATAGATTTGATAATAGATGATAGATGATAGACGCATAGATCGATAGACAGATAGATAGATAGATAGATAGATAGATAGATAGATAGATAGATGGTAGAAAGAAAGAAAGAAAGAAAGAAAGAAAGAGGATAAGAAGATGATAGATGATAAATTTATATAGAGACATGCATGACATAATATATAGAGAGATTATAACTAGATGGATGAGAGAAGATAGATGCATAGATACATAGATACAGATAGGTGATATATATATATATATAATGATAAATAAGTAAATACATAGATGATAGATTAATATATGATGTATATCTAGAGAGAGATGGGTGATATACAGATGATATAGATAGATGATAGGTAGGTAGATAGATGATAGATAGATAGATAGATAGATAGATAGACAGATAGATGATAGATAGGATAGAGCATTGATAGATTTATAGATAACATATGGATAGATAGAGAGAAAACTAGATGATGGATAAAATAGATTGAAGATAAATGTGGAGACACATACATATTCCACATAGAAACGTAACAGTTTTCTGCCCAACTCTGGTTTATTTCCCTCAGTAGGATGCTCTCTAGTTCCATTAATTTTCCTGAATGCTCCATTTTTTACAGCTGAACAAAATACCACTGTGTACACATTCTACACTTCTATTATTCATGTCTTTGCTGATGGATCTCCAGGCTAGTTCCAAACATTAGCCTTTGCGAATAGCACAGAAAAATAAGCATGGGTATACAAGTATCTTTGTAATATGCTAGTCTGGAATCCTCTAAGGTACATACACAGGAATAGTAAAAGAGCAGTGTGTGGTAATTCTGTTTCTAGCAATATGGGGGAAAGAAAATCGCCTTACTGATTTCCATAGTGGCTCTAAAATTGACATTAGCACCAGCAGCACATAAGGTTCCTATTTGTGCACACCCTCCCCAGCATTTATCATGTTCCCCCTTGATAATATGGACATGACTATGCTTACATAGAAGCTTAATCTTGTTTTAATTTGCATTTCTCTAATGGTTGAGGATGGTGACAGTTTTCTAATAGTTACTGAACATTTGTATATCTTTACTTGAAAACAAGCTATTTAATTCATAGACCATTTATTTATATTACAAGATGATTTGTTTTTAATGTTGCTTATTTTTGAATTTCTGTATAGTTTATAGTTATTGATTCAGTATCAAGTATATTATTGGCAAAGGTTTTTCTCCCACCCTGTAGACTATCCTCACTCGGGTGATGGTTTTATTAGCTCCACAGAAGCTATTCAAAATCAACCAAAGGCATGTTTTCAATAGTTGGGATTTGTCCTATGCTATTAGTGTTCCCTAGACATTAAAGTGTTTGCCTAAGATTTCCTCTAGCAGCTTTAGATTTTAAAATAAGGTCTTTGGTCCACTTTGAATTGCAATTTGTGAACAGGAGTCTAATTTCATTAGTTTTGCCAGCTTCCCTTGTTAGACAGACTATCTTTCCTTAAATGTATGATTTTGGCACTCTTTTCAAAGACTGGGTGGCTCTAGTGCTATAGGTTTATTTGTGACTCTGTTATTCTATGTCTATGTCTTTTATCCTTTGTTCTATGTCTCTGTTATGGTTTTGGTTTTGGTTTGGTGGTGGTGGTGGTGGTGGTGGTAGTGGTGGTGGTGGTGGTGGTGGTGGTTATTCTATCCCTTTGTTCTATGTCTCTGTTATGGTTTTGGTTTTGGTTTGGTGGTGGTGGTGGTGGTGGTGGTGGTGGTGGTGGTGGTGGTGGTGGTGGTGGTGGTGGTGGTGGTGGTGGTATTCGTGGTGGTGGTGGTTATGTGTGAGATTAACATGCCAACTTTACTTTGACTCTATGATACAACTTGAGGTCAAGTGTTTTCTTGCCTCCAGCATTGCTCTTTGACTATTCTGAGTGTTTTGTGTTCTACATAATTTTTTGATAGTTCTGTGAATAGTGTCATCATAGGTTTGACAGTGGTCCTATTAAATCTGTGCATTATCTTAGGTAATATAGCCATTTTTACAATATTAATTCTCTCTACTGATGAGTATGGAAAACTTTCTCATTTACTGTCTTATCTAATTTCTTTCTTCAGTGATTTCTTAATGATTTCTTCATAGAAGGTCTTTACCTCCTTAATTGGGTTTGTTCCCTTTGAAGGTATTGCAAATAGGACTTTTTTTCCTGGTTTCTTTTCATGGCATTTATTACTGACATGCAGAAAAGATGCTGTTTGCTATATGCTGATCTTGTGTTTGGCTTCTCTCTAGGTGGTGTTCATGAGCTCTATGATTTCTCAATTTGTGTTCGGTGTGAATTAAGTTCTAGTTATCTTCAGACAGGTAAATGTTGACCTTTTTTATTTTCATCTTTGTTATTTTATTCTTTAACTGTCTTCTTCTTGTCTTCTTGTATTACTGTTCTAAGGCTTTGAAAGCTATATATAACAATGTCAGAGAGAAGGGGTACCCTTTCTTTGTTCTTGACTATAAAGGAACTGATTTCATGTATTCCCAATTTAGTAGAATGTTTATAGGTTTGTTATATGTAATGTTCACTATGTTAATGGTTGTTTATTCTACTCCTGGTTTTTCTTAAAGCTTTTATAATGAAGGGATGGATATTAAACTTTATCAAAGATATTTCCTCCATTGAAATTATCATGAGATTTCTGTCCTTCAACATACTTATGTACTGTAACACACATTTATTTATATGTGTTGAACTAAGAATTCATATTTTACATTTATGAATACAATCAAGATGACTTTTTAAAACTTTTCATTCTATACTAATAGTTGGAGTAGGTAAAAGAAAAAATGATGCTAAATAGAAAGTCATACTTCCCTTCAATGTAATTCCATTACTAATTGTAGTTTTAATAAGCTAGTTGCCAGGTTTTAGAGGAAGTAACATGAAATACCTAACGAAAGCACCAATGTCTTTACCTTGTAGCTCATTGATAACTCACCTACTAGTTTTCAACTGTGCTATAGATATTATCATCTGATTATGTTTGGGCATGATATGTGTAGGCGCTTTCTGGGGTCAGCAGTCTTCTTCTAGCTCAGGCCTATGATGTCTCAAGGACTTTTAGCCATTAAGCAATTGCTCCAACCCAGTGACTCACAAAATTTAATACAATAGATCTCAGTGCACAAAAATTACTTGCAAGGCTATTAGTATAATATTAAATCAGCTAACATAAGTTAAGTAGCTATGCACAGCCCAAACATACAAATGCCTATTTTCTATTAGTTCAATTATATTAAAGCTAGAATGTAAAAAATAAAAATTTTGAAGCAATTACTGGTGCAATAATATTATATGTCATTTCCATCTATTTAAAAAAAGCTCTCTAATGTCATTATTCTCAAATTAAGACCATTTAAAATATAAAATAAACAGAAAATTATATTATAGACCCCTAGAAATTATCCAGAGTGGTAATTAAAAGTATAAGACATTAAAGTTTAATGTTAATTTATATTAATTTAAGATGTAAGCATTTGCAAAATGAATATTTATCAGGTTATATCTATAAATACTAAAGTGATAATAACCACACGTTGTGAAAGGATAGTGAGATAAGAGTTACAGGCTACAGTTTTTGTGATGTGTCTGCTAACAGCTAAGTTTGAATAAAATTTCTCAGGCGCTGTTTTCTTATCTGTAAACTGATGAATGTGAACTAAATTAACAGTTTTTAAGACCTCAACATTTCTAACAATCTACGGAAAATATGAAAGAACATTTTTAAGTCTATGAAAAGCTGTTATTACTGACAGCTATTCCTAATCACATTTGCATTGTAAAGTTAACCTCACTTGAAGTGAGCTTTCTATCTCTAAACTTTTATTCCTCATTTTATGTTCAAAGTGTCTTTTATGGGTCATTGATAAATTAAAGAACAAACAATTATAAATGTCATTAAAAATAGTAGACCATGTTATCCTCAGATTAGAAGAAAAAAGAGAAAGAAATCTCGGATATTTTTATAAGACTATTGTTATGCAAAAAGCAGTTATTTTAAAAGAAAACTGATGTACGCTATTACATTCCTAAGTAAAATTCACAGATAAAATCCCCTGAGAAAATGTTCCCCAACCCATACAAGGCTGGCATTGAACTGTATGTAACAAGATGACAGACACATCTGAATAGTCAGACATTTTCATTGTATAGCAGTAAGAGACAAAGGTGACAGGCAGAGCTATTGTCATTGCACTATACATTCCAAATCATTCAAAAACTGTAAACAGCCATTTGCAAAGACACACAGTCCATAAAACATTATTCATGTGGAAGACCCATGATGGTTTTAGTGAACTAGGTACCTTTGTGTACATGTGGTTTCATAGGCATGCAGCATGCACTTGCTGAATTCCAATCCAGTAAGCCCTTCAGAACTGAAGCCTAAGTTCCACTCAGATGCCTACACAGGCCACTTTTTGTAGCTTGATAGTCTATATCTCTCAGAAAAGAGATTGGAATGAGACCCTTGTCAGTTAACATTTGTAGAAGCCCAGGATTCTTATGTCTGCTCCATGAGTAATAGTACTGCTAAACAGGAAGTTAGGAAGAAGATGGAGGTTTGAGGTAACGTGGAGAGGAAACAGGATGGAGGGACGTGTAACCAAGGCACAGCAGGAACTTGCAGAAAATTTCAAAAAAAAAGTAAAAGAAAAAAATCTTTTTAAAAAAGATTTCAGTAGACAAGTAGAATTCAGTGAACAAGTTTAACAATTTAATTTTGTGGGGATAACCAAAAGGTTAAATAACAATACATGATTTAATTTTCAGGATTAATAATTGGATTATTTGATATGTGACCATTTTTTAACCAACTTTTTTCATAAAATAGAGTAGCAGAAGCAGCAGCATGAACCATAACAGAGAGGGCGTGTCAGAAAACAGCATGGAGATATATCCAAATGTAACTACCAGCACTATACCGCACAGAAGAACTTCAGAAAGAACAACAGGGAAGCAAAAATAGTGAGTTTTTTTAGTATTAAAATTAATAGCTATATAGAGAAAGAATAGCATGTAATCCAAACTTTTTTTTTGAAATTTTCTGCAAGTTTCTGCTGTGCCTTGGTTACACGTCCATCCATCCTGTTTCCTCTTCACAAACTTTAAAGCAGTGGTTTTCAAGCTTCATAAATGCTATGAATCTTTACAAATAGTTCCTCATGTTGTGATGATCCAACAAGTATCAAACAACCTTGTTTCTACTTCATAACTGTAATTTTGCCAAATATCTAATATGCACTATATGGAGCCATGAGAGAGTCATCCTTAGAAGTCTTTATAACAGCTAAGTTGTACTCCTCATAGAACACAATTAACATCACAGTTTCAATACTAAGCAAAATTTAAAAGAAAGGGAAGTGTCTTCCCTTATCTTAAATTATACTCTATAATTCATCATATTGTGGCTTTGTGGGGGTACACTGTGAAAGTGAGGGATGAGAAATCAATGCTAATACATGATACTCAAGGCTGCAGATATCCTAGCCCTAAGTGAATATATTGTATGTGATGTTTTTGACATCTGACTTGAGCTGTCTTTAAGAAAATATATTCTCTCTATAGGTGATTCTGACTTTATCAGTTACAGCATACTGTCTTGACCTTCAGTTGCCAAGAGACATTCAAGATCCGTTAATTTTGCCCATCATTCTGTCCTTCCTCAAGGTCACTGGTTATTTGTATAACCAACACTTAGTGACTGACAAATAGTGAGCTGGCAGGGCTCTGAAAGCATCTGTATGTTGAGTATTAAGAATGGCTTTGCAGAGCCTTCTAGCTCTAAATCCTTCACAAATTTAGCCAACATGTCAGCCAGATCCGAAGTCACTCAAAGTTTTGTATAGAACTTGAGGGTCGCTTTTACAAGTAGCTCATCACATGACTGATACAATGATGTTGGCAGGTAGCAAAGGTTTCTTAAAAGCACTCATGAGACTCATTAAAACATGGCAAACCACTCGCTATGGAATTATGAGCGAGTTTCAAGATAGAATTCACAATGCGTACAAAATCACATAGTTACTTCCACTGTAACGTAGTCCTTAAACCAGCATTCACAAGCATAGCCTGGTGATTCTGGCTCTCCATCCGGAAAGAAGGAATGTCAGTGAATTTGTGGACACATGTATAAATATTTCTTAAGGGTCTGAAGCTCAAACCCAAGTGATCTACTACTGAGCTATATCCTTACCTTTCATGTATATTTTAAACTCTTTAAATGTGCATGGTTATTTAACTCAGGACTGCAGTTCCCAGAGAAGACTGGTATTTCTTAAATCCTCCACAAGTCTGACTGAGTGACCAGGACATCAGATGGAACATTATAAATTGGTAGCTGAATATTCTTGTGTTATCATTAGAACCCTTAATGGTGATGTTTTGCCAAACTGTGTGATAACAACAACAAAAATCCTTCTGAGTATTAAGTAAATCATTTTGGAATGTGCACAGATCACTAGTATATACATATCCAAAGAATAAGAATCTCATCATACCAAATCAGAGGCCTATCAAAAAGAGCCCCCTGTTTTTCTGTATTCCTTCTACCTGATGTTTTCACCAATATAACTTTGAAATGTTTTGATTGATAACTTTTTCATTCTGTTCATATTAAAATTGCAACTGTCACCATGCTGGAATATGCTATGTAAGTAACCCAAATATGTGCTCCTAGAATATACTCACTCATATTTAGGTCTTGAATAAACTAGCTAGCTATAGCACCTTTCAGGCAGGGGTTCTCAACCTGTGGGTCACAACCACCTTGAGGTTTATATATCATATATAGTGCATATTAGATATTTAGCAAAATTACAGTTATGAAGTAGAAACAAGGCTTTTGATACTTGTTGGCTCATAACAACATGAGGAACTATTTGTAAAGATTCATAGCATTTATGAACGTTGAAAATCACTGCTTTAAAGTTTGTGGTTTTGTTTCTTTGTTTGTTTTCATGAACAAACTAACTATAGAGGACCAAAGCCACCGAAGTAGCCACACCAGGGAAAAATAACTGAGGTTCTTATAATCTAGGAATAAAAAGGGATTACATCATTCTTTGACAAGATATTTCTGCACACTAAAACCTTCTCTAAAACTCATCAGATAATCATTTCTATTTTCCACTTCATTTTGTCTGTGAATATTCATTATATGGATAAGGAAACTATTACTAATGGTTCCTACCTGTATTGCACACACCCATGAAAATCTTCAGGGAAACTTTGTTTAAAATGTTTCATTTTTAACAAGTTCCTGATAATAGTCTAATACAAATGGTCCCATGGGCTCTAAGGCATGGCTTTTCCTGGAAAGATAAGAATAAGCCTCTACTCACCTCAGACAGACAAAAACAATAGGCCAGAGAAATAAGTCCACCCAAGCCCAGCCTACACAAACCGTGGTTATTACAGTCCAAGATTAAAAACTCAGGAGACATCAGGTGTTGGTGAGGATGTGGAGAAAGAGGAACACTCCTACACTGCTGGTGAGACTGTAAGCTGGTACAACCACTCTGCAAATCAGTCTGGTGGTTCCTCAGAAAACTGGACACAATACTTCCGGAGGACCCAGCCATACCACTCCTGGGCATATACCCAGAAGATTCCCCAGCATGCAATAAGGATACATGCTCCACTATGTTCATAGCAGCCTTATTTATAATAGCGAGAAGCTGGAAAGAACCCAGATGTCCCTCAACAGAAGAATGAATACAAAAAAATGTGGTATATATATACAATAGAGTACTATTCAGCCATTAGAAACAATGAATTCATGAAATTCTTAAAGAAATGGATGGAGCTGGAGAACATCATACTAAGTGAGGTAACCCAGTCTCAAAAGAATACCCATGGTATGCAGTCACTGATAAGTGGATATTAGCCTAGAATCTTGGGACACCAAAGACATAATTCACATACCAAATGATGTCCGACAAGAAGAAAGGAGTGGACACTGGTGCTGGAAAGGATCAAAGCATCAGTGTAGGGGAATACCAGAACAGGGAAGTGGGAAGGGGTGGATGAGGGAACAGGGGGAGGGAAAAGGGCATGCGGGACCTTTGGGGGGCGGGGAACCAGAAAAAGGTAAATGAAATGTAAATATAGAATATATCCAATAAAAAATGAAAAAAAAAGGAAATTTTCATCATAGGACTATGAATTTGGTCACTTGATCCCCAGACTGTTTTGTTGTTTGGGAAGATGCTGGACCTTGTACAATGTAGAGCCATGCTAGGTTATGACTTCTGAGAATTTAGAGCCTCTCTTCTCTTTCTATTCACTCCCTTCTGCCTCTTCTGCGTCATTGAGATGTAGTCTCTTGGCTTCCTGCACTGGACACCAAACTTTTCCTCCATTATGGATATCTAGGCTGTGAAACTGTTAGTCAAAATGAAGACTCTTAAAGGGTTGCTTTGGTCGTGATATTTTATGAGTAGAAGAGTAACCAATGCAATAAGTTTATTTGGCTTACTTAAAGCAGCGTGGCTAACTTGGAGCCACTGCATGTTCAAAAAGTCCAATCATCATGGGTGATGGACTCAAGAAAACTTCACTCTGTACTACAGAGACCTCCTTCAACTAACCGTCCATCTCCTGTGTGCTTCAGCACCTCCCAGGATCATACGCCTGGAGGTAGAACAAGAGGAGCAGTGGCAAGAATCCTGGATAAGAATCCTATGAGCCTGTTCCTTCTACTTGGATGTGTTAATAATCCAACTACGATTACCATAGAGCTCCCTATTAGTTTGTCATTCCACTTATTTCATTGCTTTGGCTATGGGGTGACGCATCCTGTAAGTTGCCATAAGAATCTGTGCTATAATATTATCTTATCCCAACTGGCTCAAATAGAAAGAATGAAAAAGATGGAATTTTGTTTTCAGTGGTCCATGCCTGGAAAAAAAACTCTAGATGTAACTCCACACCATTAAGTACTGGTTAATAAAGCTAAGAGAGAGTTTAGTTAGTGAAATTATTCATCGTACAAGCATGGGGACCTGAGTTTGAGCTCAGGAACACAAGTAAGAAGGCTGGGTACGGTGGCATGTGCTTCTAATGCCGGCACTAGAGGGGCAGAGACGGGTGCATCTTTGCAGCTCATCGGCCAGTCAGCCTAATTTCATCTGCAGGTTACACGGCACCAGAAAAACAAGATAGATTGTATCTGAGGAATGACACCTAAGTTTGAACTATATCCTGTACAGGCATTGACACACACAAGCACTTGTACACTTGAACACAAACATGCGCCTGTACACACATGAGCACACACGGGCACATTCTAAAGATTAAAAGCTGATTAATGAAAACATGATTATATATATATATTTTTAGCCTATAAACTGCAGAGTCTAATGGAAAGTCTGGAATGAACGTGTGTCTGCTTTGCACGTGCCTGTTTCAGCCCTGTAGACCTGAAGAGGCAGTGGTTCTTCGTGACATTGATTTGGAGAAGCTTCAAAGGAAAACAAAAATATCAGATCACCGAAGATTTGGCTTCCAAGTTACAAAGCAGCAAAGGGAAGATAAATCAAGTCACTCAAGGCCACTTAAAAGCATGTTACAGACAACTGCTTTGCGACAAGGAAAGAGAGGGGGAAGTCCTGACTATGACACCCCCTAAACAACAGTGAGGCTGGTGATCATCACTCTGAAGAAAAGCCAGCAGTTAACATTTATAAGACGCCCAAGAATAATTAAGCAAACACCTCTATCTGTATTACATTTCAATTGTATCGAAATAATTTTCCTTTTGTGTGATCTTAAATTACTTTTTAACTAAATTCGCAGCTTCGTGAAAGGTGTCATGTCCCTTTACCTTTTTAAAACTAATTGATTTCATAGTGCTGGAGAAATGCATATGGCATTATATGACATGGAATTATAGTTTTGTTGGTTTTCGAAGGGTCACCTTCTGAATACATGTCTAGAAAATATAGCCTTATTATTAGAAGCTTTGAGGAAAAGGCCTGGTTGGGATCTGAAAATCTCAAAAATAAATAAATAAATAAATAAATAAATAAATAAATAGATAGATAGATAGATAGATAGATAAATAAATAAATAAATAAATAAATAAATAAAAGCTAGGCACAGAAACTCACTATGTATTAGTAAATAGATTACTATTTATTAGTTATACTAGTTAAAAAAGAAAGAATCATGGAAATCAAATGGCCATATTGGAAAGAGGAACAGAGTCATCCAGTAGTCTTTAACCCATGAATTCTATCTAGGTTTACATAGAGAGAATTGGACAAGAGTGGGGCAGGTGACATGCATAATCAATCAATCTTAATTGGCTGTGGTACAATATGGTTAGCCATGGTCTCCGTTCTCATTCAAGGATGCCATTACCGATGTCATTGCTGAGGGGCTCAACTCTGCTCAGCGGGTGACCTCTTCTTCTCTAGGGGACAGCCTGGCATCACAGATATTCTTGTGTGCACGTTTCTGCATCATGCGGCCCCGCTCTTCCAGGACCTCCAGAGGCAGGCCTCCAGAGGAAAGCTTAAGGACAATGATCGATCGCCGTGCCTGCCGCCTGTAACAGGTCAATGCTTTCAAGCAGGAGAAATTTCTAACTGTCTGCTTCAACCTTTTAAAGTACTAATTTTGCCGCATTATAGATTTTTCTACATTATTACATGACGACTCGCTTATCTCATTATTGTGACAAAATAACTGACCAAAAAAAAAAAAAAAAAAAAGGTTAAAAGAGGAAGAGTTTTCTCGGGTTAGTATCTGAAGGTCCTCTATGACAAGGAAAGTAGGAAGCCCAGAGTGTGAAGTTTCTGGTAAAAATGAATGTTTAGTTGGCAAGCCTCGAGTGCTGGGCTCAATTTGCTTTCCCCATTTTTATTCCATTAGGGACCCCAGTCCATGTGGTGCTGAGCCCATTCAAGGTAAACCTTTCTATAAATACCTTCATCATCATATACCCATGGGTGTGTCTCCGTGGTGAGAATCAAATCAGGCTGACAGTGAAGATGACCATCACTTGTGCCATTCACATTTTCCTTGGTTCCTTTCACAATAGTTTGTCTCTCATCCACGAAACAAAGGGTGAAAATCGTTACTAGAATGGCACGTGGAAGGTTCAAATATGTGTCTAAAACAAAAGCTACTCATTAGGTACTAGTACCAGAATTTGAACTTACGTCCTCTAAGCCGCAGTGTCTAGGATACTGTGGGAAAACTTTGCTAATTAAGGTTCAAGTCTACCCTTGTCCGGTAGCCTTCCGGGCTTGGCGCAATGTGGAGGATGTCCTTCATTGTCAGGGCTTCTTCTGACCTTGTCTCAGGAGTTCAAATACCCTCACACCTCCCTGAAGAATGCCACATAGCTTTTTTTTTTTATTTTTGCATTTTTCTTTTTTTTATTGACTATATTCTTCATTTACATTTCAAATGCTAAAACCTTTCCCAGTTTCTCCCCTCCCTGAAAACCCCCAACCTGTCCTCCCACCCCCTGCCTCCAAGTATATGCCCCGCCACCTGACCCACTCCCACCCCCCCTCGATTTCCCTTTGTTGGGGCATCTATTGAGTCTTCACAGGACCAAGGTCCTCTCCTCCCACTGATGCCCGACAAGGCCTTCCTCTGCCACACTTTTGGCTGGAACTATGTGAAAGCTGCCTATATCAGCTTCACCCTTGGTTGATGGTTTAGTCCCTGGGGGTCAAGGGGCATCTAGTTGGCGAACATCATTGTTCTTCCAGTGGGGGCTGTAAACCCCTTCAGCTCCTCCAGACCACCCTCCAACTCCTCCATTGGGGACCCCATGCTCAGTCCAATGGTTGTCTGCTAGCATCTGCCTCTGTATGTGTAAGGCTCTGGCAGGGCCCCTCCAGAGACAACCATAACAGGCTCCTTTCGGTATGCACTTCTTGTCATCCATAATAGTATCAGGGTTTGGCGACTGTTTATAGGATGAATCCCCAGGTAGGGCAGTCTCTGGGTGGCCTTTCCTTCTGTCTCTACTCCACACTTTGCCTCCATAATTGCTCCTGTGAGTATTTTGTTCCCTTTCTCAGAGGAACCAAAGCACCCCCAATTCAATCTTCCTCCTTCTTGAGCTTCCTGGCTGGAGAGATGACTCAGTGGTTTAGAACATTGACCGCTCTTCCAGAGGTCCTGAGTTCAATTCCCAGCAACCACATCGTGGCTCACAACCATCTGTAACAGTATCTGATACAAGCCACATAGCTTTAATTACATTACAGGCTCAACTTCCTCTCTCCTGATAAGAAACCATTCAGCTAGCACAGAAGAGGATCTGACTCCCTACAGAAGGTGATCGATCATTTACCTCACTCCAAACCGACATTTGTCACCTCTGCTCTCACTGCCCTCAGGGAACAATATCGGCATATGATCCCTGAGGGCAGAGTCGCGGGCATTATCAGCTTCACCACCCTTGCAGTCGGACTCATATTTTACCCCAGTAGGTTTACCCACTAGAATCAATCATTTTATTCCTGAACATGAATTATTTCTCCTTTTCTTCCTTTGTAATTGGTATTTCCTTAGCAATAATTGGAAGTTGTTTTACAACACAAACATCATTCTGCATGGGAGCTACATATCTTTCCACAGAAAAAATATAAATTGGGCTATTCAGAATAGAAATCCCTTTTTGCTAATGTCTACATAATGCAAACATTATTTGTGTGAATTTAGGCATACAGACACACTGGATCACCAACCAGGTAGCATATGCCAGCTATTATGAGGCCCCACCCACCCAACACATATACAGGAGAGGACTGCAGGGTGTTTTTCAGTCAGAGAAGATGCACCTAACCCTCAAAGGACTGGAAGTTTTAGGGACTTTAGACGTCTGGTGGGGTGGGGGATGAGGGAACATCCTTGTGAAGACAGGGGGCGGGGAGAAGGTATGACATGTGTGTATATAAATGTCTAATCTGTATACTAGGTACAGCATCCCTTACTAATGCCAAAGAACAGTTAGGATAGGTCATTTTATTAAAATTGCAATAATGGAAAAGCACTCCTGAGATATAGATCACATCTTGAAATAAAAACATCCATTTTCACCTCTCATCTGAAAACCACTTCAGTTCATTTGTGGCTGTCCTACTTGGGAAGATTTTTTTCCCCTTTTCAACACTTCCTATCTATCCATATAGAATATTTTAAGGTAAGTAATTATCCACAAGAATTAGTTAAATAAATGAATTCTAAGAAATTAGAAAAATCTACTCTCAAGATAGACATTACTGTAAAACATGGAACCCTAAAACATGGTACATTAAAACAATGACTATAGTAGTTTTTCTAAAACAAAAAAAAAGAGTCAAAAATTCAGTCAGCACTCAGTGGGTGAGATTTCAGTCCATGAATATATACTGACATCTCCAAGAGTCTCATTAAATACAGCCCCACTTCAAATCCACTGATGAACGACTTCTGTGTCACAACAGCAATGGCTTCTTCTCTTGTGTCCCTCATAGCAAGTTCATTTTTCAGGTGGAAAACACTGATCTTAAAAAAAGACTGAGAAATCCCAACTAAACTGTGCCATGGAAAGATGACCACAGGTCAGACAAAAGCAGGGAAAATGTAGGGCGTGGGCTGTGTTGAGATCTGTTATGTAATAGTAATTTCTCTTGGTGATTTATGGCTGTTTTATAGATTGTATTTCATTCCTTATTTCTTTTTAATATGTCCTATTGTGTGATTATGGGTTTAAAAAAACTGCATCTGGATAGAAGCTGAACTATATTTCTAGCCAGAGGTGGAAACACAACTTTCTGAACTACCCAAAGGATTTTGAGGCTGCTGCTGTCTTCTTCTATAAGGAGCTTTTTCTGATAAATAGAAAAGATTCCTGCCCCAGAGACTTCAGAAATAGTATACAGCCTACCTGAAGCTCTACACAATGGCTCTTTGGCATGACATAATGTCCTGCTCGAGAGTGGCTTGCAATTCTGTAATAAATGCAGCCTGACTTCTCTAGTATGCTCTGTTTTGTCTAAATTCATTCCACCGATCACGAAGAGCACAAAACCAAGTGTGATTCCCATAACAAGGTCACGCAGCCATGGATGACAACTTATTTCTCCAGGCAAGTGATTTTCAAATGGGCAGGTTGGACTGGAGATCCCAAAGGTAGCTTTAGTCACATGTCAATGCCTTGGGTAAAAGGCTACCATAGGCAGGGCGATTTTCCGATGAGTTTTGTCATGGTCCCTTCAGCATAGCAACATCAGAGCTGTTGAATTTTTCCATAGTATCTCAGAGTTTCCAGGAAATATGTGCAGAGAGAAAGAATAGGGAAGTTGCTGACTTCTTTAAGACAGAGCTCAATGTCTCTTCTGCCATATTTTGTAAGAGTCATGTGCTTCTAGGAGTCAAGCTGGAAAGGATGACATTTATTCAAGCTGTCAGCGGGTGCTATATCGAAGATTTTGCAGCCATTGCAAATATGCCACAATTGCAAAAGACTCTTGGTCAGCATAACAGAAACCTAAGCTCAGGCTTGCTTAATAAGAAAAGGCTTGTTTACACAACAGAGGGACCTTCAGGCTTCGAGTGCAATTGATCAGAGACTTGACCTCCGTCTCTAGACGCTGACCACACTGAAGTTTCTGGCGCAGTCTGTACAGCCCAGTAACACATCTTCTCAGACCTATGTCCTAGAACCAAAGAACTTACTTGCCTGCTTATCAAAACTAGAAACAATACCTCGGCTGGTACCAAATGTGCACAGTCAGTTGTTTAATATGGGCATGCATTTCTAGCCAATTGGTCGGCATCAGCCCTCTAGGTATGTAACACACATGGCCACGCCTCAAGCCATTCACTTGAAAACATCAGTGTGAAAGGAAGAGGAGCCGCTCTGCAGAAGCAAAGTGGTCCATTCTTGTCAGAGAGAACACAAGCTGGCAGCAGGGCCCCAAGCATTCATGGCACAGATGTGGCTTCATACATGATATGCAAATACGAATGTTTGTGTTTTAAGAAGGTAAAAAGCAGAATAAGAACATTTAACTATTCTATATTTCCTCATGTTTATGCTGATTATCCAAGCAGTACTCATCAGACCTTACTGGAACAGAGTCCAGATAAGAAAACAAGGATGATCAAGAGGTAGACTCCAGAAGATGCAGATAAAATAAAGGGAACCAGGGCTAGAGAGATGGCTCAACAGTTAAGAGCACTGACTGTTCTTCCAGAGGACCTGAGTTCAATTCTCAGCAATGACATGATGGCCCACAACCATCTGTAATGGGATCTGATGCCCTCTTCTGGCGTGGCTGAAGACAGAGACAGTGTTCCCAAATACATTAAGTAAATAAATAAAAAAAAAATAGAGGGAACCAAAAACTTCAGTGAAAAAAAGAAAAGAGTGATGGAGGGAAACAAATAGGAAAAAGGAAAGAGTAGGGTGGGATGGATGGAAGGAAGAAGAGAAGAAGGCACACAGGAATCCTGACGAGCATCCGCATGGGGCTTAGTGTTGTATACACAGAACAAGAATCAGATTCTACCCTAGCACTGAGTCCAACCACAAGCCTAATGTTAAGAATCAGAGTTTGCAAGATGGTTCAGAGGATAAAGGTGCTTGCTCCAAAGCCTAATGGACTGAGTTGATTCCAAAAGCCACCTGGGAGAAGCAGAGGACTCCACAAAGCCATTCTCTGATCTCAATATGCATGTCATAATGGCATGAGCATACATACATACATACATACATACATGTCACACAAACACACATACACACACTAAATAGATAGATAGATGTAAATAAATAAAATGTAATTCAGAATTTTTAAGTGAAAAAAGTAATATAATTTTTAATAAGAAGAATGTAAGTTTAAAATACCTATGGTTAAAAATATTTGCCACTGGCTGGTGGGATGGCTCAGTGGTTAAGAACATGGCTGCTCTTCTGGGGTCCTGAGCTCAATTCCCAGCCACTAATGAGATGGTGGCTCATAGCCATCTACATGGGGATCTAATGCTCTCTTCTGTCATGTGGGTATACATGCAGACAAAGCACTCCTACATTTAGAAAAATAAGAAATAAATTTTCAAAAACAGTTTTTTTTTTTTAAAAAAATTGGACTAGAGAGATGACTGTCCATCAAGAGGTCTGGAGTTTAATTCCTAACAACCACAGGGTACTTCACAACCATCTGTAATGGAATCTGATTCCCTCCTCTACGTGTGTGTGGAGACAGATCACTCATATACAATAAATAAATAAATAAATAAATAAATAAAATTTTAAAATCCCTGAAGCTGTGTTCACTTTTGAAAATTCCTCTGGAGAGTGAGACAAGCAAAGAGCTGTGATATTAAATTTTTCTGTTATGTTTAATATTTTTAGCCACATGTGTGAACACAATTAGCATTTAAATGAAAGAATAGTTTCTTATAGATTACAAACAAGGAAAAAATAAAGAGCTGAACCATAAAATTGGCTACATTTCTACATTTTTAAATTGATTGTCTCTAGAACAAGATTATATGAGAACATAAAATAATATAGAAAATGCATATGTTTAAGCCCTGGCCTGTAGCCTGTAGCCATGGAGAACTGGGTTTACCTGAAAGGGGGCTAGAAATGGAAAGGACAGGGTATGAGAGAAGGAGGAAGCCAAGACAAGTTTCTGATCCAGGCCCAAAGTTTAATTCTGCAGCTCCAGCTTATAAAGGGAAAAACCACAAACCCATCCTCTGTTTCAGCAAGATTATGTTGCAAAGCAAGCTCAGCCAGCAGTCTGTTCTTCTAAGTTCCTGTAGGAAATTGTAGGTGCAGCAAGGTGGACGACTCCATCTGGGTCATTAAGCCCATTGTGGCACGCACTCAAGGTCTGTTCAGCCTGCTCAAGGCTGGGGAAGGGCACAGTTACCTCTATCCTTTATCATTAACTATATAATAAGGAAGTCACATGTAATACAAAAATCTTAGAAATAAGGTGCTGTGCCCACTAAATGGGCAGTCAGTACAGTGTTAGATAAGTAATGAGCCACGTACGGTCTAAAGCAAGCTCCCTGTCATTCTGGCTGTGAACAAGGTACTTATCCACTTGAAATTCAAGGGTAATATTTATTGTTCCAAATGTGGCAGTTAACCACTTCAAAGTGCTTAGTCCTAGGTCCACTGCATATATACACAGACAACAACAAGTAGATGCCAGCTAACATCTCAGAAGCAAGAGGGGTGAATTTTGATGCCTACCCATAGTCTTTACACCTTGTCTCTTCTGATCTTCTTCTCAATGTCCATGAGTGTTTTCTTTGCCTGGACTCATTGTCTGACCTCAACTTCTGATCTTTGTGTTCCTCTGACTACAGTTTGGGCAGAGGTAATGACATTCAGACACTAACTATTCTGTAAATGATAATCATAAAAAGATCAACAAATACATGAAGAACACAGGCTGTCCACCTCTTTCTTCAGCTGAGCCTCAGTAAGAATACAAATCTATTATTTATAAAGGAAGCAAATGTCTACATGAAGTTCATTGACAGTATAAGAATGAGTGTTTATTTCAAGGAAATACTACTGAAAGTTTTCAATGAATGTTTTACCACCATAAAATATGTGAATTTCATAGATCAGAAAAAAGTTATTCTTATTTGCATATGGTATTGTTTTTCCAAGAAAGAAAGAGAAAGGAAGAAGACAGACAAGAGAGAGAGAGAGAGAGAGAGAGAGAGAGAGAGAGAGAGAGAGAGAGAGAAATTGAGTTGTCAGTGCACAATGCCACTGTATCATTGCTCACACAGACCCTGACTGACATGCTTGCTAAGGAGGAAGTGACTGTTTCTGAAAATATCACTCTTTGGCCAGGAGAGCAGGTAGGCTGCCTGAAGATCTTCGGCTCTCCCTCCAAGTCTCCAGTGCATTCCTGAAGTCTCTTCCCCAGCTCTGTAGCAGACCACCTGCTGCAACTGCCCCTCTTCTCTGTCCCCATCTCCACAGAATCACTCTATCTGCTCCATCCTTCCTTGCCCCTACTTATCACTTTATCCAGCCCCACCACCAGCACCACTACCACCTGATCCCACAAGGATTTTTCCCTGAGAATGGACAGGCCACTCATAGGCCACTCAAGCCAGGAAAGCAGGGAGGCTCACTACAGACCATCACTTCACACCTCCTCCACTCTCAACCCATTCCCTATGTCTCACCCCCCAACTCAACACCACCTGCTTCACCTGCCCCTCCTCCTGCCCCCATATCTGGCAGATTAAAGAGATCTCCTTCAGCCTTCCTTCCCACTCAACCTGCCATCCCTGTTCACCAATGACCAGCACCTAGCAAGATACCAGAAGAATTACCTACCAGGCAACGCACAACCCACCATACCCTCCTAAGAACCAGAGAAGGTGAGGAAAAAAAGAACAAAACACCAGATCAAAGAAGAAAATACCAGATATCAGCACCTAGGATCGCAATCTTCCCAAACCCAGATGCTTAGATACCAGTATAAAAACACAGTAGCAGCCAGGAAAATATGTCTCCACTGAATCCTGGCAACCATACCACAGCAGACCCTGAATACTGGCCTGAAACATTGCCAATGTACAAAAAAAGACTGTAAAGTAGATTTTATGAATATGACAGAAGCCCTTAAAGAGAAAATGAATAAACATAAACAGTGGAGAGGAATGAATAAAATAGTTAAAACCCAATGTTAGAAGTAGAATCAACAAAGAAAATCCAAACTGAGGGAAATCTAGAAGTAAAAGAATTAAGGAATTTAGAAACTGGAAACAACACAGTCCCTGAACAGAAGAATCGATACAGAAAATGTGGTTCATTTACACAATGGAATAAATTCATTTATTAAAAAGGAGGACATTATGAATTTTGCAGGCAAATGGATGAAACTAGAAAATATCATACCGAGTAAGGTAACTCAAACCCAAAAAGATAGGCAAGGTATGTACTCATAGATAAGTGGATATTAACCATAAAGTACAAAATGCCCATAGACCCAAAGAAGTTAAATAGAAGGAAAACTCAAGCTAGGATGTTTGAATCACGCTTAAAAATGTGGTATATTCACACAATGGAAAACTACTCAGTTATTAACAACAATGAATTCATGAAAATCTTAGGCAAATGGGTGGGCAAATATCATCCTAAGTGAGGTAACCCAATCACAAAAGAACACATATGATATGGACTCACTGATAAGTGGATATCAGCCAAGAAGCTCAGAATACCCAGGACACAATTCATATATCAAATGATGCCCAAGAAGAAGGAAGGAGAGGGCTCTGGTCCTGGAAAGGCTCGATGCAGCAGTGTAGGGGAATACCAGGACAGGGAAGCAAGAGGGGTTGATTGGGCAACAGGGGGAGAGGAGAGGGTTTATGGGACTTTTTGGGGAGGGGGAACCAGGAAGGGGAAAAACACTTGAAATGTAATAAAAGAATATATCTAATAAAAAATCCAAACAAACAAACAAACAAAACCAAAGAATCAAAAAAAAAAATAGAACAAAATAGTCATAGGATCCAGAAAGCAGGAGGGAGGGAAGTGGGTCAGAGAGAGGAGGGGAGAGGAGTGGGGGGCAGGATCAGGTAAGCAGAGAGTTAAGAGAGAGACAGAAGTATGAATGGAAATCTGCAGCTGTGGGGGTGGGGGTGCCAGAGGGCATCCTTAGAAAGTCCTGAGATTGAGGAGGCTTCCAGGAATCAACGCTGGTGACCTTAGCCAATACACCTAACTGTGGGGACATGGAGCCTCAAGAGGCTGCATCCTGTCACCAGACAGGACAACTAGCAGAGGGATAAGGATACCAGTCCATACACAAAAATTTGACCCAAAATTTATCCTGTCTTAAAGAAATGCAGGGACAAAGATAGAACAGAGATTTAAAACCCATCCCACGGGCAAACCGCAATCCCAAACATTATTTATTAATGTTTGCACTAATTAATTAATCTATTATGCTTACAGACGAGAGCCTAGCATAACTGTCCTCTGATGATAGGTCTATCCAGCAGCTCACTGAGATAGATGCAGATACCCACAGCTAAACATTGGACAGAGGTCAGGGACTCTTGTGGAAGATTGGGAGAATGATTGAAGGCCCTGAATGGGATAGCAACGCCACAAGAGAACCAAGAGAATCAACTAACCTGGACCTCTGGGAGCTCTCAGAGACTGAATCACCAACCAAAGAGCATACACACACATGGCTGGAATGAGGCCCCCTGCACATATGTAGCCTGGAACAGGGGCTCTCTCTAAAACTGTAGTCTGACTATAGTATCCGTTCCCCAACAGGACTGCCTTATCTGGCCTTAGTAAGATAGGGTGCACATACTCTGGCAGAGACTTGATGTACCAGAGTGGGGGGATACCTAGCAGGGAGACCACACTTTCAGAGGAGAAGAGGAGGGAGTATGGGAGAGGGTCTCTGAGGGACACCTGGAGGGAGCAACATTTGATGTAAATAAATTAATAAATTTAAAATTTAGAGACAAGTCTTACAACAAGAATGCAACATGTGAACACGAGAATATTAGGCATAGAAGACACAATAGAAGAAATCTATACTTCGGCCAAAGACAATGTTGAATCCAAAATCTCCCGGAACAAAACATGTTTTCATAGAACACTTCGAAAAGCCTTAATCTGAGAATCACAGGAATACTGGAGGGAGAAGAAATCCAGGTCAAAAGCACAGAAAATGTTTTCAACAAAATGAGAGAAGAAATTTCCCTAACCTAAACAAAGAATTGACTATCAAGTTACAAGAATCATACAGAACACCAAATAGACTGGGACAAAAACAAGATTGCTCTCAGCACATGATAATCAAACTACTAAACATACAGAACAACAACAACAACAACAACAAAAGACTATTAAAAGCTGCAGGGGTGGGGAGAAGCCAAATAACATACAGACTCATTAGAATAACAACTGACTTCTCAATGGAGACTCTAAAAGCCAGAAAGGCCTGAACAAAACATCCTACAGACCACAGATGTGAGCCAAGAACACTATACTCTGCAAAATTCTTACATCACAATAGATGGAAAATAAGACATTCTGATAGAAAACAAAATGTAAGCAAAATATAAGCATTCCAGTCCCACAGAAGATTCTATAAGGAAAGATCCAATCTAAGAAGTTGACCATATCCAAAAAAAACACAAGAAGGAAGTTAGATGCAGAAAAGTAATAGGGAGAATGGGGATGCAAGGAACATACTTTGAGATAATGAGGCAGTTGGCCCAAAGCACATAGCCAATATCAGCTTAAATGGAGAGAAACTCAAAGCAATTCCACTAAAATCAGAAACAAGTCAAGGTTCTTCACTCTCTTTCTTTTTTTATTGGATATATTCTATATTTAAAATTCATTTCCCTTTTTCTGGTTCCCCACCCCCAAAGGTCCCTCATGCCCTTTTCCCTCCCACTGCTCCCTCATCTACCAACTCCCACCTCCCTGTTCTTGTATTCCCCCACAATGATGCTTTGGTCCATTCTAGCATCAGTGTCCACTCCTTTCTATCTATTTGATATAGGGTTTCAACTTTTAGAGGAATAAGATAACTGAAGGAGATCAAGGAGACACAGAGTGGAAAGGAGGAAGTTAAAGTATCTGTATTTGCAGATGATATGTTAGTATTTCAATGACCCTGAAATTATCCACAAGGAAATTCCTCCAGCTGGCATTTCATGAATAGGACTGGATACAAAATTAACTCGCAAAATTCAGTAGCCCTCCAGTATACAAATGATAAACATACTGAAAAACAAACCAGCAAACAACAACTTTCACAACACCTCAAATAATCTAAATTATCATTGGGTAACTAACAAAGCATTTAAAATATCTGTATAATAAATACTTTAGGTCTTTGAAGAAAGAGCTTAAAGAAGATAACGGAAGAGAAAGTATCTCCCATGCTCATAAGTAGGATTAATAGAGTAAAAATTGCCATCGCACCAAAAGCGATCTACAGATTCAATGCAATCCCCACCAGAATTTCAGTTCCTCACGTATCTTGAAATAGTCTCAGTTTTATAGAACACAAAAATGCAGGACAGCTAAAGCAAACATAAAGCAGAATGAAAGAACTATAGAAGGTATCACCCCTCCTAATAAATTGTACTCCAGAGTTATGGTAATTCTATAACATGATATTGGCTTAAAAGCAGATATTTTAATCAATGAAATCAAACTGAAGATTCAGACATAATCCCTGCACCAATAGAAACCTGGTATTTTTCTTATAAAGAAGCCAGAAATATATACTGAGTGGAGTATTCAAAAATGATGCTGGATAGCTCTGCATGTAGAATGCAAATAGATCCATACTCATCCCAAGTCCAAACACACCAAGGATCTCCACGTAAAACCAGACAGGCTGACCCGACAAGAGGAAGGAGGGAATAGCCTTGGATGCATTGGGCGCAAGAGAGGATGTTATGAACAGGATGGACGGGCACAGGCACTAAGAACAACAATTAATAAGTGGGACCTCATGAAACTGAAAAGCTTCTGCACAGGACAGAACATCATTATTCAGACCAAGTGGCAGCCTACAGAATGGAAAAAGATTTTTTACAGCTGCATATCCAGTTGAGGGCTATATATAAAATATATAAAGAACTCCAACGATTGGACTTCAAGGAAACAAACAACCCAGTTTAAAAGTGGGGTACAGATCTAAACAGAATTCTCAAAAGAGAAAACGCAAATGGTAGAGAACACTTAAAGAAGTAGTCAACAACTTCAGCCGTTAGGGAAATGCAAATCAAAACTACTCTGAGATTTCATCTTGTCTCCAGTTGATAACCACTTGCAGTTTCCTCTGAGATTATAACTGGGACAACAAATTATTTATTGTAAAGGTGGCTCCATACTCAGCAGGAGAAGATGAACAGAAAACAAACTCAACAACATATATGGAGGCTCTTTGACTCATAATATCATGGCATAGCTTTATTTTTTATCTTGTCGTTTTACTTTATTTTGTATTTTGTTTTATAATACATATATTTTTCTCTTTGTTTCCTACAGGTCTATTGTATATATCATCACTATCAGGTTAGTGTTTTTATTGAATTTTTGAGTGTGTGAAAAAGTGGGTCTCTGCATCTATTTCTCTTTCTTGTGCCTTTTCTTAGACATTTTTCCTTCTGTTGTTTTGTCCTATTTTGAAGTGTTAGGTGTTTTTCATTTTATTCCATTTTATTTTATTTTTATCCCTTAGAAGCATGTTTATTTTCTTTTTACTTTACTCTCTATTAATTGTCTTCATGCACCCCAGTTCCGTGCAGCTGCATGGCCACAGACACAGACACGGTCTTCAGTGGCAGCATGGGCTGAAATTTCATCACAGCCTCAACTAGGAGGGGTGGCCACTAACAACAGGCTAGATCTCACCTTCTCGTCTCCAGCTCCACCTCACCTCACAAAGCTGAACTGTTCCGCTTCTCTCAACTGTCTACCCCATACTTGTACACTGTAGTGGCTCTGGCGCAGGTGGGCCATCCAGCTGGCGGGCTCCGGTTGTCCTTGGCTCCACCAGGTGGCATGGAAGCAGGTGGCCTCTGGTTATCTTCCTCTATCCAGGCAACCTTTTTGCTTCCTAATGACAGACAGAAAGCCGGGTGGATCTTTATGGAAGAGGAGGTGGGGAGAAACTGGAAGGGGTCTAGGGGAGGGAGGGGAACCTTAATCAGAATATATTACCTAAGGGAGAATAGAATTTCAATAAAAGAAGAAAAATTCATTGTATTATAAACATGTGTGGGTGTGTGTGTGACGGGGAGAGAGAGAGAGAGAGAGAGAGAGAGAGAGAGAGAGAGAGAGAGAGAGAGAGAGCAAGAGAGAGAAATGTGGAAATATAAAGAGATAAGAGAAGTAGCATTAATATAATATTTAAGCCTTTTTAAAGAGTTGTTGCACATTGTAATTGTGCATGCAATTTATGCTAATGAATGATTTCAGATACCCACGTTGACTATTTTGTTGTTGCCTTTTTTTTCTTTTCCGAGACAGGGTTTCTCTGTGTAGCCCTGGCTGTCCTGGAACTCACTCTGTAGACCAGGCTGGCCTCTAACTCAGAAATCTACCTGCCTCTGCCTCCCGAGTGCTGGGATTACAGGTGTGCGCCACCACTGCCCAGCCCCCACATTGACTATATAAAAATAGCTTTTAGACTGGAAGTTGATGACTTTTAGGCCAGTATCTGCCCATTCGAGCTGCAATAGAAAACATCCACTAATTGCTTGCTTTACACCTGATTCCCCAAAGCACTGGTAGCCAGGGAGTCCAAAGTCAAGGCTGTAACTGATAGTGTCTTTCCTGTTACTTTCTTGCTGTTCCCAGATGACATCTTCTACCTGGGTTATATATTTGGGGATTACAGCTGTGGGCTTCCACGTTGGGCTTGTTATTCATGTGTGTCCTGGAGATTTGAACTCTGGTCCTCATCCTTGCCTGCCCAAGCTTTGTCCGCTGGCTTCCACGTTGGGCTTGTTATTCATGTGTGTCCTGGAGATTTGAACTCTGGTCCTCATCCTTTCCTGCCCAAGCTTTGTCCGCTAAACCATTTCTACAAGCGCTCTTTTGTTCAGCCTTGTTATCATTTTCATACTCTTGATCCAGTGACCTCTTCCTTGGTAACACATATGAAGAATAGGATGAAGTAGCTAGTCAGCAACAATGTCTCAAGACCTTGCAAGCTTCCTTCCTAATGAGGATTTCAAAAAGCCCAGCATCTGGAAGAGAGCAGGCTCCTTGTTGTTTTAGGAGCTCCCCTCCCAGCCTCAGAATGTGCCACAGCCTTCCATCACTGCCAGACTCGCCCTAGAAATTAGCATACATTTTATTTTTCTTTCTCCAGCATTAAAAATACATGGCAATAAATAATATAGCAGGGCTGTGTATAAAACTAAGCCTCCCACGTCCTCTTTTAAACGTTTGTTCTTCAGCCCAGGCCCTCTGAGGAAAACATATTCAAGAGATGAAGAGTAATTTAATTTTTTATCATAAGCATTAGTGGCAAATAAAGGACAAAAGTCCTTCGCCGTGCAAAAGCAAAAGGATGAGAAAGTCACCAAGGGAGAATGCTGCTTTCAGATCCACTACTGGCTCACGCGTATTCCCTTCCCTTTCAAGCAGAGAAAAATCACATGATTAATATTCAGCTCTTGCAAGCATTGCATGCATATGCATTTATATATATATATGTGTGTGTGTGTGTGTGTATATATATATATATATGTATATATATATATATAGCATGTAGCAAATATCAATCATACTTGCTCTATTTTTTCGTGATTTTTAGAGAAAAATTGAACAACTTTTAATTTTAAAATAAGAGGACGACACAGCATTTCCATTATAATATAAATCTAAAAGTCAAAGCATCGCTGTTTTCCAGTGTCTCCTGAATGATATTACCATCTCTAAAGTTAAAATTAGGAAAAAAAGATATATTTTTCAAGTCAGATTGTTAATGAGGAAAAGTACCTCGGTTTTGTCTGGTGCCGGAAAGCATAACGCCGTAGGACACGCGTACATGGATTCTGTCATTTTGATGAAAGTTTAAGAAGGTTCTAGGTGATAGCCAGTAGGAAATTTTCCCCAATTCCCGCTTTAGAGTTTTGAAGCAATGTTGAAAACATTAAAAATAAAGCACTGTATATTCCTACAGGAAATTTAGAGATTATCTTGTGTTTGACTATCATATTATGATATAAAACCTATAATGTTTGACATGAGTAATGGAAGTATTCTTAATTGAGAAGGCTCTGTGTATTCTGAGGAGATGAAAGCCAGACACAGGTAGTAAAATCTCCATTAAATAATCCTATAATTAAATTGTTCATCTAGACTCAAGTTGAAGTCTAGATTATCTGCCGTGGTGGTCAATTGTACAGCCATGTTTAAGAATAGAAAGCAATATTGGTATTTATCATCTGCAGAATCTTCTCATGCTATGTCCAGCTTCAATTTGGGGGTTTTAATCTTATGCCAAGATACCCCAGGGTCTTTGGTCTATGTTTCTTTTTAACTTTCAGTCATTTGTAACCATGTTCCTACACTAAGAGACTTGGCAATTTCACTTCTCAAGATATGTTGTATCTAGCAAATATTCCCTACAACTTAGCAGATGTTTGAAAAGATAATGCATGGGAATTGAAAGAATAATGATACTCCGGGATTTTAAAATTGAGTTTCTTACCAGTGGGATGTGCTTTTTGTGTCAGAGAGCACCACACAACTTCTCAGTCTGAGCACTTCCATTTAAATTGTATTAATTACTTATTTTGAGACAAGTTTTCACACAGTCCACGCTAGCATGGGCCTCATTAAGGAGCTGGGAATGACTGAGAATTCAAGTTCCTCTGAGCTGAGAGTAAAGGTATGCACCCAGCTGGGAACTTGCTTTTTATTACATTATTACTTCTTGTTATTAACAAAGTAAAAACAAAACCAAAGAACCTTGATAGAATTGAAGGGAATATAGTAATTTAGACTTAACTGATAGGAAGCACATGAATAACCTTAAGCTAATAGTTCTCCCTATATCCAATGATGTGATGGGTGTCAAAAAGTGAATATGCCTTAAAAGCTTTTACATTTCTTATAAATCCTCTGACTAGTTTCATTTCTCCCAGTGGGATAAAATACTCTGACAAATGTCAACTCAAGAGAGTTATTTTAACCCAAAATTCCAGGATATCACAAGCCCATCACTGTACAGAAGTCAAGACTGGAGACTGGAACATCGTGCACAGTCAAGAGCAGAAATAAACACTGTGACACACGAGTAGTTATCCACGGGACAACTTAGACTTTTTCAATTTTCTGTGCCTGTGAAACTTTAATAATATTGCATTGGTTTTTAAATGCCTTCTCTCCTTTAACCAGCGACAGGTGCAGATACCTAGATGCTTTGCAGTCATTTCAAATAATATTGAGCCTCCCTACATAGAGGGAGGCAACATGGATAAGTATTTAAAACTGTGTTTAGTGCACACTTCCCTAGATATGCATAAGATGGGAGGAATACCATGGGTGGACCATGCTTCAGATCACCCTTGTAAAGCAGTCAAACAGCTGAAGTCAAATTCCAAAATACATTCCCGTTGGCTGTATTTTTTTCTTCTCTTTAGTAAAGAATGATTGTGATGATAACAACCTGATCAGGAGTTTAATGGAAAAAAGAAAAGAAAAACAATAGAACCAAAAAACGACTGTGGGGGTTTCATATTATTCCTAATCAACAGCACCACCTTCTGTCTGCCTTGGGGAAAAAAAAGCTCTCTGCCACCCACATACCATTGAAACTTGGATCTTAGGCAAGTGACCCAAGTCCATCTCTTACCTCTCCAGGAATCAACGGCATCACTGTAACTTAAAACTGATAACTGCATTTCAAGACAAAAATGAACCAAGAAGAATGTTGAACCAAAGATTCCACATGATATGGTCATGGTCAAAAAGCAGTTCCACTAGGTGTCTGAGTTACCTCCCAGGTATCCACATACATGTTCTTTGTACATGGAAACTCTTCAAGGGAGCATGCAAGATATACACATCTGGAGGAAATTCCTCTAGTACACAGGGAGAGCCCTGGTACTTCAGGAATAAATTACAAACGGTGTCAACTCATGTCACCGTCTCTGTCATGTCACAATAAATGGAGAAGTAAATTGATTGGAGGAATAAATGATACCACACACCAGTTGTAAACGAGCATGCTCATGAAATGCAGTCATTCCATTCTTCTCTCTGTTTCAGAAAACTGAAACAACCGAAGCCTTGAGCAATTAAACCATTTATAAAGGAGAAGCTAATTTGAGACCAAACTCAGAAAATGCATGAAGTATTGCAATAAATCACAGCACACAGGGGGTGGAGGGGGTCACAGCGTGAGTCAAAGTCTTACCTCCACACATCTGGGAAGTCTATAAAGTGCTTTCCCTAAATGCCTGTCCTTGAGAGGGTTCAGAGGAGCTCCCCCTGCAGTGGAATGAACCCTGGCACTATGCCATGATACCCTCAATGGCACAGGAGAATGAGTCTGATGGCCCAACTTCACTCCTTCTATCTGCCTCACAAATGACTCCTGTGAAGAACAGGAAACTCAGTAGAAATGAGGCATGACTCTACAACTGTAGTGTGTTAAAACGCCAGCATACATAGCTCTCTAAGAGGACGGGGAGAGAGAGCACCCTGCTCTCTTAAGAGCTTTTATTTGTGATAGTGAGAGTGAAAAAGCTAGCTGTAAACAGAATTCTAGACAGAATACAGAAAGGATATGGGTCATCGGTACTTACTTTTTCTGAAAGATCTTAAATTGTTTAATCAATCATTTCATTACCTTCACATAGTTAAAACATTATAGAAAGTTATAAGAGAATTAAAGATAGATTCTTGGACAGAAATGGAATTTCCTTTATCAAAGACACCTACATTAGTTCTAATGCCAAACAAAATTCATTAGATGGTTTCAACAATGCATTTAGTTTTATCTGAATAACTAGACCTTGATGTCATTAAAGGTGTAATGTTTTTTTACTTGCCTGAAGACGGGGAAGTGGGAAAAAAATGGTCTTCAAACCCCTTGCTAGCTGAGATTCTATTTGTAACATTGATTTAAACTTGCTAGATAAACAAGCTCCAATTAGAGTCAGTATGTTTCCTGGTAAATGAGTGGTGAGACCTTTCTCACCTCCTGAAGGCATGGACTCCACAGGGCTGTGGAGTGCACAGAGCCAGCGTGCAGATGACTGCTAGAGAAACAAAAGCTCTTGCTCAATGCAACAGGAATGCCTGTAAAAGCAGCCTACAGAACCAGGGCAAGAGATTGCAAATCTGTCATTCCCCAGCGTAAGCTGAATAGGGAACCCTATATAAAATACTCTTTCCCATAACAAACCCCAATTTGCTGTATGTGGAGAAACCCACACGCTGTGAACCAACTTTGGATGGCAAACAAATGTCTGTTACCACAGAAGAGAAAACCGCAGGTGTTTCAACCCATTGCAATTCAAAACTATTAAAAAGTTTCCAAACCAGAAACCCACTGATCATTGAAAAATAACAGTCACTACCAGGCAGAAATATTAGTGAAAGTTATTTGTACTTCATAACTCTCTTTACTCTTTACTGACTTCATTTAGACCCCAATAAACACTACCCGAGCCAATGCTGATAATGCGTGTTTTCCTCTTTTATTTGCCATGCCTTCCAGTCAAATTATTCTCGTTGTAAATGTCACTTTAAGAAGCCTGCTTCTCAGAGATGCAATTAAGGAGAGATATGAGTGTTGTTCTGGGCAAGAATATCTTGAGTGTTCTAAAAAGATGACTATATTCAAGCTATCTGTAGCATAAAATGTAACTTGGAGGATTTTATGTATTTATCTTCGATCTGAACCAGCACCTTGCAGCACAGTTGGCTGTGTTACAGATTTACACTGATTTAAGTAGTGTGTGTACTGTTTCTGAAGCAAGGTTGCTCTATGGATTATGTTTTAATCCTTTCACTACAACCATGTTTTATTAATCAGACAACAGGGCCATGGTTAGTCTTTGTGTATTCCCTCCCTCTGCTGCCTGTAAAGGCTGATCTTCATTTGTCATCTTGATAGAATGTCGACTCACCTAGGAGACACACCTTTAGGTATGACTGAGGGTGTTTAGAGAGGTTTAGCTAAAGAGGAAAGATATGCCATAAATGGTCATCACCATCATCTATGGCCTGTACTACCAGATGAATAAGAAAGAAGGAAATAGGAAGCCCACAAGACACCAGCATTTCAGGCTCTCTTCTTTGCAGTCAGTTCAAATGCATGGTCCTGCTACCCTAAGCTCTGTCACAGACTCCTTACCCTTACTTCTTTACCCTCTTGACCTTTCAACCCAAGTCACGTCCTTGATGCATTCTGTCAGCTGTTTGTCCATAGTGATTAGAAAGGAACCCAACACAGCTTTTTATTTAAAGTTGCTCCTGTGAGTTTTAGTTATATCCTTAATGTTTTAAAATACTTAAAAATCTGTCCTGAATATATTCATATGTCATGGGAGTGGGTGATAGAAGCCATAGCTTCAATGTCTACAACCTAAAATACACGGCTTCTATACTGATTTGACGCTGCTAGATAAATGAGTAACTCTAATCCACTAAAGACAGATATACTACGCCAAAACAAAAGGATCAGTTGTTCTTCCCTTGCATATTATTTATTTCATCGCATACAATAGCCTAGTCTGTTACTTCCATAAATGCCCAGGTGCCCCAGCAGTTATAGACATCTGCTCCTCTTGCAAAGGACCCAGGTTAGGTTTCTAGCACCCACATGGCAGCTCACACCTGTCCGTAACTCCACTTCCCAACGACCTGATGCCTTATTCTGACCTCCTTGGACACCAGTCACACATCATGGACACCAGTCACACATCAGGTGCACAGACATACATGCAAGCAAACATTCATACATATATATATAATTTTTATGTTTTTATATACAATAAAAACTTACATATATAATTTTATATATAAAAATAAGAATAGACAAATCTTTATAGATTCCTCTATCAGAACTAGAGAAAATCAAGAATAGAGAAGTCCATTAAAATATATCCTATGACTTGACTGTTCCATAAATAGAGTTGTTTTTTGCAACTGAAAGGCCATATGCCAAGGGCTTTCTTTGATCACTTTCAAAATTCATACAATTTCAAATTTCAAACAATGTCACGGATCAGATTCAAATCCAGATGAGTTCTTATGAATTTGGTAATTATTCAAGTAATTTCTTTTGTTGTATTTAATTAGTTCCTTTGTTTTTGCTTGTTTGCTGATTTGGAGGCTCTCACTGTATAACTCAGGCTGACCATATGGTCACTGTCATCTTCCTACCTCAGTCTGGAAAGTGCCTGATTAAAGAAAGGTACATATCACTGTGCCCAGCATCAAGTGACTCTCTTTTTCTTAGTATGCTATTAATAACTTTTTCACTCTTAGTTTAAACATAACCTTATCATAACTAGAGAATCACACTGCCAGGTTTTATTCCCCTATTGGCACTAATTTGAACTGCAAAGATATAATAGAACTGTCCCCAAGGTTGGCATGCATTTATTTAAGTACTAGTTATGAATGGGTAGCTATCCACACATTAAGAACAAAGCTTTTAAATGTAGCATGGGAAATGTGAATTTTAGCTTAAAAGAAAACTTCAGAACTCCATGATGTTCAAGAAATCAAAATTCAATTGTTCCTAAGTTCTTAAAAGCTTCCATGCTAAACTTTTATGTATTATGTACAATTCTTCCTATTTTACCAACCTTCTGTCTAAGTCAATAAATATTAGATGCATTTCTCATATTTCTTCTTCTAATCCTTACCAAGATATGTGAGCTGACAATTTGGAATAGGCTCCTGGCATCATAAAGTCCAAAGATTTCAGATTTTGTTCAGACCATCTGCTAAAAATTTTTTTCATCTCTGGCACAAAGAAGAATCGCAACCAAAACTCAGACATGAGTCATTTTGGAAGACAGAGGATTATCCATTTACAATTGGATTATGAAGAGAATCAAGTCAAAGTCATGGGATGTAAATGGGAGCCTCTTTTTTAATGCAGGAGAGCTAAGAGCCTGAAAAATCATTATAGCATATTTTACATTGGAGAATTGGGAGGTCAACCCATTAACTTTGTGAATTTGCAGAGGTTTCCCAGAAGCTTGCTCAAATCCACTCTTAGGCCAATGTGAAGCTTATTCTACTCATTAACATAATAGCATAAATGACCACTTGCAGAATAAAGAATGACAAGAGTTTCTAAACCCTGCTGGTGAAGCCTAGGGTCACATTGAAAAATGATAAAATGATAAACACGCGTCTACACAGCACAGATCCAGATGGAAATAGGCGCTGCTTCTGTTCTCCTGCAAGGCGTGGCTCTGCTTCTCTCTCCATGTAAATTTGCCCTATGAGGCATTTCATCATTGGGATTTGACCCTTACAGCTTGAATAAGTAATAAAATGGATGTGAGCTCATAAATAAATAAATAAATAAATAAATAAATAATACTTGATTAAACATTCTAAAAGCACGTAAAAGTTGGTTTTAATTTGTTTTTCTCTTCCTCAGAAATTAGCAGAGAGAAAAAGACTGAATAAATATATTTTATTTATTATGTATTTGTCTGTTTATTCATTTACATTCTTTTTTTATTTTTTCATTTTTTTTTTATTTTCTATATTCTATGTTTACATTCCAAAGGCTTTCCCCTTTTCCAGTTCCCCCCCACCATAGTTCCCATAGTTCCTCTCCCCCCCAACTATTCCCCAATCATTCCCCCTCCCCCCTCGGTTTCTTTACTAAACTGGATGCAATCTTTACAGGCCCAGGGTCCTCTCCTTGATTTCACATAACTCAAGCCAGCCTTGGTCTCCTCATATAGCTAAGAGTGACCTTGAGTTACTGCTCTTCCTGCTTCAGTCACCCAAATGTTGAAATTATAGACGTGGACAACCATCCTAGGTTTAGGTTTTAAACAAAGCCCCGAGTTGCTTCTATGAAGCTAAGACATACTGGCATTCACATGAAAAAATAAAATGAGAACGTTCAACCATGACAACTTCTGCAACTCATAAAAATTGCCAAGACAAAGCTCATATACTTTTTTCAAATATGTGTTCTATATATAATTTTTACAGTCAAGCATCTAATATGTGATCAGAATTACTTCACAAATGTCCAAAAAAGTGCCTAGACAGAAATACATACAGAGACATAATATTTATGCATGACTTTGTCAAATCACAGTATTTATGAGGACCGTATTTCCATTTAAAAGCAGGACCTTTATTCAAGACCTTCGATCAGAAATGATGGCAGACACACATTTGTATTTTATGAATTATGCAGAGATATATTCCAATGGCCTAGATTCTGATATTGGCTGTATTGCTTATCTCCTCTGACTGTAGTTAGGATTGAATTAAATACTACAGATATTTTTGGTTGTAAGCCTAGCCTTTAATGGCTGAGCCATCTCTCCAGCCCGTTAATACTATAAATAAAGCATGTTAAGCCCGTTTCTGCAAATGAGAGGATGCTGTCACATTCTTCTCTACTTCTCATACACAATAGCTCTTTAAAGATTCTTTTGTAGCCAGTGTCTTGCTAGACTACATAGGGCTACCAAGCCGGTACATGACAGCCCTTTCTCTTAGAGGATGACAATGAAGATGGTCAGATAAAAGTTAGGCTAAATTATGTTTGAGGTGCATAAGATGTGTAGAAGGTTAGATTTATTAGTCAAAGAAACAACAGAAATAATCCTGGAAAAAAACATTAGGGTAAAAATTTGAATTACATAAACCCCTCACAGCTTTTTCAATACCATCCTCCCTTTCCTGTGGTCCAATTTTGTATCTTTGTTTACTCCATCAGGACCAATTTGTGCTGCCCAAATAGTCTCAAATTTGTAGGCATCCACTGCAGTGTAATCAACTTACCAGGAGCTAAACTCTTAGAGAAAAGTGTCTCTCCCTTCCCCACCAGCTAATAATTACTAATAACTCAACAGTAAGTATTATGACTTCATATCAATTTCCTAGCTCCATGTTGGAGTTTAGTTGATCCTGAACTTGCAGAACTTAGGCATGTGTCGTTTGGTTTTCTATCCATGCTGTCAAAGCCACTGTAGTTTCATATATCAGTTGCATTGTTGTGTTCTGCAAACAGTGATTCCTTCTAGTCACCAACAGCCTTTGGTTCTTAGACCCTTTCTACCCGCTCTCTTCCTCAATGATCCCTGAACCTGGGGAGGAAAGGACATAGTATATATTTTACATTTAGGGCTGAGCAGTCTCCAGTCTCTTATTCTATGAATCATGGCCAGCTGTAGGTCATTGTACTAGCCACAGTCTACTGAAAAAAATCAAAGCTTCTCATTGGAGAACTGAGAGATGCATTGATCTATGGGTATAACATTAAATCATTAGAAGTCAGTTTAATACTGTGACCATTTAGTAAAATAATAATTGTAGGTTGTTCTTTAGAGTTTATGGCCTGTCTAGGCATTGGTTCTTGCACCAACAATTGTGCCTGGTGTAGGGTTCATCTTATAAAGTGAGCCTTAAAATCAAAAAGAAAGTGGTCAGGGACTTCCATGATCTCTACCCAACAATGACACCAGTAGGCATATCTTGTCACACCTAACATTATTATAGCTTGAAGAATTCACAGATGAGTATTGTCTTAGTTAGGGCTCCTATTGCTCTGATGAAACACTGTGATGAAAAGCAATCTGTAGTCCGCAACTGAAGTCAGGACATGAACTAATACAGGGCAGGAACCTGGAAGGAGGCGCTGATGCAGAGACTGTGGAAAAGTGTTAACTACTGGCTTGCTCCATGTGGCTTGCTCAGCTTATATTTTTACAGTGCAGGACCACCAGCACAGGGGTGGCCCCATCCACCAGCTTAATTTCTCCATGTTCTATAACTCAAGGATGTGCTACCTTCAGCAATAGTGCCATACCTATTCCTGGCACGAGACATTTTCTTTCAAGTCCTCTGTGTCTAGGAAGTACATATTTCCCTCTTCTTTCCTGCCCTGCTCTTCCTTCCCCACACCTCAGCTTAGACTTGTTTGTTTCATTATTTGCCAGGAGCCATTCTCACATCGATCTCAAAACAGCCATATCTAGCCTGCTTCTTCTAGCCTGCTTTTAGTAGGAAAAGTACTAGCTTAAAGATTAGCCAAGTAAGCTGGATGGTCAGTACATGCAGAGCTCACCCGACTGGGTTAGGACAATCGAAGCTCACCTGTGTTTGGATTACCATAGCAACCCCTTTCCACTTCACCTCCCCTTGATCAATTTCTAATGCCAATTTTCTACAGTAGATGCCAACCTTCCCTGAGATTCTGAGAGACAATTCTGAGAAACTGTTCCTGAGAAATGATACTAGTCCCCGAGATTGTTCCCCCGAAAAATGACTTCCCCCCTTTTACCCCTCCCCTTACCTGCATGTTCCCCTTTAAAAAGCCTTGTGTAAAAAATAAAATTTGACAGCTTGATCAGAATACTGTCTTGCTGTCTGTCTCTCGCGTCTCTTGTCTCTCGCCTTCTCTTGGGTGGTTTGGGGACCCTGTTGACTGCCCTGCAGGTCGGGACAATTATTCTCTTTTAAACCTTCAAAACTTATACATTCTATCTCCCTTTCCTTGAAAGCCTCTTCTCATAGCCCTGTGGTAATTTTCTGACCTTTATGGGGATGGATAAGTAACACTAAAGACAATTCAAGTAAGTCATCTAGAAACTCACTACTGTAGAAGCCTCTACATATATAAAGTTCTTCTATAGCAAGGCAAGAAGGCCACTTCTGATTATCATTTCTAGACATATAACTGGAATTAGCTCCTAGGAATGAAATCTCAGGCCTTGTGTATCATCAAAACATTAAAAGAAATAGTCTATACTCTGTAACTACTACATGAAGAAGAAAGCTCAGCTACACAGAGAGACTACAAACAAGTGCCACACCCTAAGTTATGTCCTTCATAACATGTCCCAGACATGCATGCAGACAAGACTTGTGAGTCCAGCCTCTTGTTTTTAGATAGTTCTTAAATTCCAAATGCTCCTCTCATATCTTAGATACTGTGATACAGAAACCAAGTGTAGCTGCATGTCCATCCAAATCCTGGACATCCGGATTCCGTGGATATAAGAAAAGACTTGTTTGGAGCTGAGAAAAATATCTTTCACGCTAGCTTCTGAACAAAATACAAAAGTAATGATACGTGTGTGCACCCTCTTTTGCTCATTCTTGGTTTAGTCCCCAGATTTTTTTTTTTAGTTATTTTTTTTTTATTTTCTATATTCTATGTTTACATTCCAAAGGTTTTCCCCTTTCCCAATTACCCCCCCCCTCCATATGTCCCATAATTCCTCTCTCCCCCCCTGTTATTACCCCCCCACACATATGATTTCTCTGTTCTGGGTCTATAATACTGGATCCAATCTTTACAGGCCCAGGGTCCTCTCCATTCTTCTTCTTGGAAGTCATTTGACTTGCTAATTGTGTCTTGAGTATTTAGGGCTTCTGAGCTCATTAATATCCACTTATGAGTCCCCAGATTTGAAGAAAGAATTAGGCTTTTGTCACATGGAGGACTGACAGAACAATACAGACTGTTCCTTTTCTTTCACCATTGAGTCATTTATCACATTACTACAATCATTTATTACATATAAACTGTTTCAGTTTACTGGAGGAAATACATATGTAAGCTTTACACAGTCCATCTTGCTGTCCCTAAGGATGACAGAACCAATCAACATTCACATGTCTTCACGTTTTCATTCTACAGCTCAAACACTTTTTCTGAGTGACTCGTCCTGGCCTGAGTCCATCTCGGCTTAATTATCTGTTATTTTAGTGTGTTGCTATACCAGATAGCTTACTGTCTTAGTTAGGGTTTTATTGCTGTGAACAGACACCATGACCAATGCAAGTTCTAACATTTAATTGGGGCTGGCTTACAGGCTCAGTGGTTCAGTCCATTGTCATCAAGGCAGAAACATGGCACCAATCCAGGCAGATATGGTGCAGGAGGAGCTGAGGGTTCTACATCTTCATCTGAAGGCTGCTAGTAGAAGACTGGCCTCCAGGCAACTAGGGTGAGGTTCTTAAGCCCACACCCACAGTGACACACCTACTCCAACAAGGCCACACCTCCTAATAGGGGTCACTCTCTGGGCCAATCATATACGAACTATCACACATACAAAGTACTGACATTTATTTTACTCATTCAAGAATCTAGTGTTAGCTGTTGACAGGGGCCTTCTTACTATCCGAAAAGTGCACCACAGAGAGGAATACAGCTTGTGAGTTTCAGAGGTTGTTTTTATAACAAGGTCATTCCTCTAATAGCTCACTAACTCATTAATCAATTAAGGAATTAATCCATTCTTGAGGATAAAGGCCATATTATCAAACCAAATCCTAAGGGCCCCACATCTCAACACTGTTATACTAGAGTCCACGTTTGCACTTCTGACACATAAACTTTGAGAAAACATGTTCTCTAGTAGTCATTTGAAGCTGTGTTTTCATTTATAAAGTCAGGACAGGAACTCCTGGGTCACAGAACCATTAGGAAATTTTTCAACTAAATTAAAAATAGCAAAAACTAGAACTTCCTTGTGGCATGTGACAGCAGGTAACCCTTAAGAGACTGGAGGCCCCAGGGAGTTTAGAGTGGGGTGGGGGTGGGGGTGGGGGATGGGGAATCCTCATGGAGAAAGGGGGAGGGGAGGAGTTATGGGATGTGGAACAGTCAGAGGGTGGACCTGAGGGGAATCAAATCTGGAGTTTAAAACAAACAAACAAACAAAAGTTTCAACACATTTGCAATTTCAGTGGCCATTCTGTGTTCATTCCTTTAATTCCATTGACTCACTACACAACACAGAAAGGTGCCTTCCTGCCTTGTTTTCTCTTATTGTGTGGGCCTGCTATATGACCTCACTGCCGTGACTATAAAATCCTAAGAGGCAAAACGATTATTTGTTTTCTCTCTCTGTCTCTGTGATCACCTGTGGTGCCTAGGGCTCTGAACAAATTGCACACTAGATAGAATTTATTAGTTGTCAGATTCGCTTATCTAAAATATCTTATAGTTGCCCACACCTGACACCTGTAAAACCTTACTGGATCCACAATGCCAACAATCTGCCATGGCGTGGGGAAGAGACAATTACATTTTGCCAGTGGCCAAGTGCTGCTGGGTATTGGGCCTGTCAAGTTTTCTTGCAGGAAAACATTTTGGTGGCATTAATGAAATCATATTAGTTATGTTAATTCACTTAGATATGGTTGTCTAAGCCAATTTTATTACTAATAGAGAAAATTGCTTATGAAGTCACAGGACAAATGCTTGCCTAAAATAACCCAAGAATATTAAGCTGTATTATTCCTCTTGTCTCCTCAATGCACGTTCATATTGCCATATTACTGGAGTGCCCAGACTCCTGATGGCAGTCCCTCACTATACCTGATGACTGTCCCTCACCACATGCATGATTAGCGCTTCTGTTCTGTATCTATCGACAGTCTGTGGTGCCCACTTCTGAATTTTATTCCTCATTCCATGCTGTATCTAACCATCATTGGACATCAAATAAACAGCAAAGGTTTCCTAGCCACAAAAAAAAAATCAAATTGAAAGCAATGTGAAATGGTTTCTGTCCTATCAGGATCAGAAGGTAGATCTCCCAATGTGCAGAAGGAAAAAACTCAATTGTGTGCATATTAAAACAAACTCGGTCTAATTTTGACTTCAGCACTGGCTGAAATTTGATTTGCTTCTGGCAAAATGAAAGCAGGGCCTTATAATTAAAAAATTATAGTTGACATGAAAATGCAGTAACTGCTTTAAAATATAATTTAGTTCTGTATAATAGTCAATAAATTTGGAGAAAGAAAAAACGAAACAAGAGATGCAAGGATTTTTAAGACCACAGAAACAGATGAAACTAAGCAAAGAAACAGGATTGGAATAAAATGCTATCGTTGAATAGATTAATTCTAATTGCCTGAAGCATTTAGAACTTTCTGCAATCCTAAAAGTTCTCTCTCTCTCTCTCTCTCTCTCTCTCTCGCTCTCTCTCTCTCTCTCTCTCTCTCTCTCTTTCTCACACACACACACACACACACACACACACACATATACACACAAATTAAATTCTAGTTCTGGACTCATAATCAATTGGTAAGGGACAGTGAACCATGTGTGCAGGAATTGAGCATTGCAAAAGCAAACTATCTTGGCATTTTAAATAGGGCTAATTATATTTTTCAGTTATACTTGCAAATGTTAACACTTGGTTGGAGCAAGCAATAAGTTAATTATTGAGTCTATGGAAATATATCAATCAAGACTAGGACTAAAATGCAATTAGAGGAAAAGGATAGACTTGACTAGGAGTGAGTCGAGAGTTACTAAAACAATTAAGAGCAAACAAAATCCAATTAGAGGAGTAGTAAAAGTAAGCTTTGTTATTAATATTTCCCCAAACACCGGAAGGTTTGACAACAAAGAACACATGAAAGGAGGACACATGGGAGAGGAGGAATGCTTAAGAATCTCCAGAGATTTTTATCTCAGAAACAAGAAATGTTCTTAAGTTGTGGAAAGAAATGACATGCTGTGGCTTGGAAATTTTCTATTGTATATTATACAATAGACCCATTCTCCTGAAATCACCATTGAACACAACCGCCCCCGTCCCCCATTCTCCATGAGTTTCTGTGTAGTAGATGCCGCCCTGGGACGGTTCTTCAAAATTAACTGCAAATTAAATCACTGGCATGGCTAGATATAGAAACAGCCAGTAGAAACAACACTAGAAAAATAAAACAGAAGGGAAGGGAACTATGTAAGAGCCTCAGGATAAGATGATTGGACATGAAGGGAAATACTGTCCTTAGATCCCGTGAAACTACTATAGTCATTAATTCACAACAACTATAGTAACCTATACTGGACCTGCACAAGATTGGCTCTGTCAACCATCAGCTGAGGAACAAGCAAGGGCTCATGAGAATCTACCCTTCACTTGAGACCTACTGGCTAGTAGTGGATTCTTGCGGGAGAAAGAACCATTCTCTTGCTGTTCATCTATTTCTTAACTGCTGATCCCCCATAGGCAGCCCTAAACCACGGTCACACTGAGGGCCATGGTTAATCTCAGTGGATCACAAAAAGGAAAGCATATATATATACACATACATATATATACATATATATACATATATAGGTATATATATGTATACACACACACACACACACACACACACACACATATATATATATATATATATATATATATATATATATATTCTACTTCTTGTTATTTGTGATCCACTGAGATTTATTTAAACATCGCTGCATCTTCTCAGTTGGCCACAATGGCCATACACAAATCTCTGCAGCAAGACCAAACATTAGACAGGTCCCTTCCTTACTCCAGCTCCTGCTTAAAGGATAGGTTTTTAGAAAACTTCCAATGACAAATTATTCTCTGCCTATAGTTGTAAATCTTCTTTGAGGTTTACAACTCAGAATCCTTTCTCAAAGACCTAGGAACAATCTCTTTGAAACGTTATGATCAAAAGAGAAATTGTCCCCATGTGACCATTAGTGACTGTAAGTGACAAGAAACAAACACAGCTGTCAAATTGTCCGACTCCCTCCTGGTGTCTGCAGCCCTTTCCACTCATGTACACAGAGGAGCTGGGTTCAGTTACTGTCCATATTGGCAGTATTTTGAAAAAAAATGTTTTTTCTTGCCTGATAAACTATACTAGTGTGACATTTCTTTGGCAAATGATACCCAGTTTCTAGGTACTGGTAGAATACACACATTTTTAATATACTTGTTTTATTTTATGTGTGTGGATGTATCACCCATAGGTGTGTGCATATGTGCACTATGTGTCTGCGGTGCCTACAGAGTCCAGAAAAGGACATTGGAACTGGAGTTATAAGGAGTTATGGAATTCCATGCAGGTGGTAGAAATTTAACCCTGGTCGTCTGAAATAGTAGCCTGTGCTCATAACCATTCTCCAGTCCTCAGAGTATATTGTCTTAAGTGATATTTTAAAGAACTAGTTTAGAGTAATTTATTAATGGCGATTTTATACTAATTGATAAAGTGAAGACAAAATATAAAAAAACAAACTTTAATTCACATAATAGGATTATCACACATGTTCATTCTCACAACTAGAAGATTGACTTCAGTCATCATTTGATCAAGATCACATAAGAACTGGAGCGCTTCAGACTTTCTGGGCACTCATATACTGACATGCATTCATAGTCACAGTTTCTACCCTACTTCACTTAAAATGCTAAATGCTTTAACATATGACACCATTTAAATTTTAAGTCAGAACATTTCAGTGAAATGAATTTTCTTAAGATGAAAATAACCTAAATGTTTAATGGCTTCAGACTTGTGTTCCATTTTCTTCCCAAAAATGCAGTTATTTTTCTACTTATGAAAGTATCTTCAGACCTTTGGAAAAGGTGGCAGACTGAACACATGTATTATTTACCAACCAACTATACTCGATAAAATTTTATCAACAAAATCTTATTGAAATTGAACTTAAAAGTTCTGTAACTGAATAACTAATGCCAGCACAGGAAGCCACAGGGACCACATAGGGGTGGAGTCGGCAGGCTAGGAGGTTGCAAGATTCTTTAACGTGCAAGTCCTACCGAGAGGGAAAAAGTCAGGGTGAAATTCAAACAGGTACACATTGCTGACACTGAGAAGGATGTAGCAGTGCTGAACTCTTTGCAATCTTCCACTGGGAGATGGAACTCGCTGTCCCTTTCAATAAAGGTTCTAGGTCCTAAACTTAATGTGTACTAATAACGGGAAGAGGAGACTCTTCGTACGTGTTTTTAAGCTGTCCTAGACTAATTGTTCAACTGTGAAATGTAAAGCAGTCTCCCACCATCACAGATGAGCACAATAATTCTCCAAGGGATGGGCCTTTTCCAAAACCTTAGAGATATAAGATATGCACCTTAAGAAATCTCAATTTCCTGATCCTAAGAAGACAGAACGAGACAATAAGAACCAAACACCCATCTAATAAATACAAAATCAGGAATAACTTTGTCCTGTCTTTTATTTTTAATTAGATATTTGCTTTATTTATGTTTCAAATGGTATTCCCCCCCTCTGGAAAACCCCCTTTCCAATCCCCCCTCCCCCTGCTCACCCCCTCCCAATTTCCTCACTTGCATTCCTTATCTCCTAAGTGGATAGATTGGGGGTTTATTTACATGCAAGTAGCCTGTTTGTTCCCATGGTTGTTGTTGGTGTTGCTGCTGCTGTTGCTGCTGTTGCTGCTGCTACTGTTTTGGAGATCCTGGGGATCAAATACCAAGGCACCTTCATAGGAAGCAAGTGCAAACTATTATGCAGAGACTCATTGCGGCACATTTTAAGAAGCATTAATGACAATAACGGAGTCCTACCATCAGCCAGTCAGCTAAGAAAACACAACAAGTTACTCATTAAAACATGGAGACCACAGCATTAGACCAAGCGTATGAAACTCACCATCCACGTAAACACAGCTGCAGACGCATGCGCAGATGCTGACAAAAGAATAGCTAAGGTATCGTCATGTATTAGCAGAAATAATATTTACAAGCTGTGCTAGCTAATGCTTTACAACTAAAACTTGTGAGAAACCTTAAAACCTGATAACAAAAAAAAGATTCAGCGTTATACAGTTCAGAAAAATGAATATTATAATGATGACACATAAATACATTTTTCATGTTCACGTATTAGAATTAATTGCTACATAATGTCACTTAACAAATAAACAAGCAAATGAATGTATGAATCCAATCAAAAATAGTATTGATAAATAAGAAAAATGTTATTGGTATTTTTAATGTTGCAAGATATATCCTATCTATTCACATTGAGGCAGTGAGAGGCCAGTGATTGGAGGGGAGAGAGGAGGAGGAGCTAAGAGAAGTGAGGGGCGGAGACGCGCTCCTTGGACCGGACCAGGGGAGCGGAGAGGAAGACACGGATATCCAAATGGCTTCAGATGCATTTCTGGTGTTTTTGAGAGGTTAGAAATATTGGGATAAGACTTTGTTGTAAATTGGCATTATGTAATTGGGAGTTTTATATACATAAAGATATTTGGTTAACTATTCAAGTTTAAGAGTCATGCTTTACCCAATACTTAGAAGGAGTGGTGCAGTGGCCCAGTGGGGCAATACTCTTCCTTAATTAATTACCCACTCCATTTTAACTCTATGGATGAATCTAAAAATCCACAAATGATTTTGTGAACCTCAATAAAACTGGATGACAAGATGATTCAGATACAAACTATATAATGTGTGATAGATTGATACGATATTCTAGTAAAAGCAAGCAAAGCTTCCATGATAGAAGATCAGAGGTTGCGCCCGGTGTAAAGAAATGATTAGCTAAAAACATGGCCTGAGCAAGAACATCGAGGTGGGGTGAAGTGTGCAAAAATATTTGTTTCTGTGCATGTTCATTCACATATGGGACAAGAAGTTAGATGATTCATTTGTGTGTATTTTATTATCCATTTTACATCAAGTGAACTGTTTAGTCATGAATGGTGGTTTGTCTTTTTTCTTTGATTTTAAAGTATTGTGCTGGTTTTGAACTGGAGGGAACCGCTTGAACTTGACAAATGGCTTCCCCAAATAAGACCCTGCACTTGATCTCATGGCTAAGAGTGAAAAATATGTTTTCCCATTCACGTCTGGGGAAAGCAACAATGGGCTCCGCGGCTATGTTTCTTCACTGTAGTGGCAGAAGTCTGAGCTACTGAGCAAAAAAGCAACAAGATAAAAAGAACTCATGTCGGAAATGAAGAGATCGCCTGGCCCCTTTGTACACAACTTGACTCCCTACATTGAAAATCACACAGCTGGGCAGTGATGGCACATGTCTTTAAACCCAGCACTTGGGAGGTAGAGGTAGGAGGTTCTCTGAGTTTGTGACCACCCTACAGAGTGAGTGTTCTACAGAGTGAGTTGGTCTAGGACAGCAGGGTTACACAGAAAGATCTTATTTTGGAACAATTAATTAATTAATTAATTAATTTTGGAAAAGAAAGAAAACAAAACTGCATAGTATCTATCAAAAAGACTACAAAGAATTCTTAAGCTGAACAGCAAAAAGCACTCCCAATAAAAAGAATAATCAAGAAAAGTGAGTCTTATCAAAATACGAATTTTTGTTCTCTGAAACTCCATGTGAATGAACTAAAATCATGGAGAAATTATTTGCAAACCACGTCTGACAAAGCTCTGGGACACAGAAATAGTAAGAGCTTTAAAACTCAGTAAGAGTACAACAGCCTAAAGAAAACACAGGCAACAGACAAGCAAACAGTTCAGTAATTAGGGTATGTAGGTGGCAACTTCAGGTAAAAAAAAAAATGTGCTGGGTCTGGAGCTCAGCATTTAGGAACACCAGAGAGATGTTCTTCGCAAAGATGCAGGTTCAGGTCCAGAACCCCCATGGCAGCTCACAACTGTCTGTAACTCCACTTCCAAGAAATCTAATACCATTTTCTTGTTTCTTGGGCAACAGGCATACAAATGCTGTGCAGACATACTTGCAGACAAAATGCCCATACACATTTTTTTATTAAAATGGGAAGTTGTGGTTCCAGTACCAATGGATATATCCAGAATGCAACTTCCATATCTAATGCTCGGGGATTAGGGAGGAAGAGGGGGGAAGGAAGATGATAAGAACTAAGGTATCAAGGAATTTACTGTGAGACTATGTTTCCTAGAGATATCAAAACTACACCCATGAAGTCTTACCAACATGACTCCCCAAATTAGACCTGAATGAGGACGACATCAATAAAGCTGCCAAAGTGAACGTGGGAATGAGTGTGGGACCTCAACCCTTGACAAAGGCCATCAGGCCACTAAGGAGTGCTGAAAGGTAGTCTTCCTGTATGAGGAGCACATCACTCAATTTTCCAATACAGAAGTCAGCTTTGAATAGTATATAGAAATAATATTACATAGACAAAGCAAATTATATTTAGGAAGATAGATAGATAGATAGATAGATAGATAGATAGATAGATAGATAGATAGTAAGATAGAGATTAAGATTAGAGATATAGATCATATAGATAGGTATAGATAGTATAGTTATATATGGTATCGATATAGATAGATAAGATAGAGATGTACATACATGATGTGATAATGAATTTTTTTTTTTTTTTGGTTTTTTGAGACAGGGTTTCTCTGCGTAGCCCTGGCTGTCCTGGAACTCACTCTGTAGACTAGGCTGGCCTCGAACTTAGAAATCCGCCTGTCTCTGCCTCTCAAGTGCTGGGATTACAGGCATGAGCCAGCACGCCCAGCTCAACAACGATTCTTTTGAAGGCCATAAATTTTAAAGAGAGCAAGAAGAGGTATGTGGGAGGCCTTCCAGAGAGGAAAGGATGCAGAGAAATGTAATTATATTATAATCTCAAAAAACATTATGTAAAAATAAAATAAACTTCCCAGTGACCAAAAGGAAGAAACCTGTTCACAAGCACAGGGTCCTTGATGAAATTTTAGAAAATTGTGCTGTAATAATGAAGGCAGCATGTATTTTTGAATTTTGATGTATAACTGTTTGGTTCTACTACGATTGGTTTTGCAGTAGGTGATGCTTTAAAAAACATGTGGAGAGGTTGGATGATACTGTGGCAAACACATCAAATCAGGAGATTTCTCAGTTCTTCCTGTAAATGCTAAGTTCAATTAAAATTCCAAAAATATTATGTAATCCTTAAAAGCTCATCATGTGCCTTACAAATTGTCCCTACCAAATGGTAGATTTTTCAAATTTTGAAGACTTTTATCGAAGATATTTTTTATTCTTTTAAATAAAGCATGTGTCTAAAATGAGTATCTACAATAAAACCGCTCAAACACTCATGCTAAAATCCTCTGTTCTTCTTACAGAACTGGGGTGGGTTTCCAGCATCTACATGGCGGTTCACAATTATCTCCACTTCCCAGTGTTCTAACAACCTATTCTGTCCTTGTGGGCACAAGGCACGCATGTGATACACCAATATACACGCAGGCAAAATTCTTACACGCATGCATCTTTTAATTATAAATAATTTTCAGTAATATAAAGAATTAAACTCTTGGCACTGGAAGCAGAGCTACAGACCTTGTCTTCATTTAAAAAGACAAAGGGGGAAGAATAATAAATGAATTAGTTAAAAAAAAAAGAAAAAGAAAGGAAGGAAAAGAAAAGAAAAGAAAAGAAAAGAAAAGAAAAGAAAAGAAAAGAAAAGAAAAGAAAAGAAAAGAAAAGAAAAAAGAAAAAATAGCTAGGTAAAGTGTAACTGAGACAGAACGTAAATGTCATGGCTTTCTTATCCTTGTTCCCTCTGATTGTCTCCTCTCCTCCCTGTGATTCATTTGAGGACCTTTAGTTTAATATAGCCTCTCTTTTGATTCCTAAGTCACAGTCAGAATAATCTTTTTCTTGCAGCAAACTTTCAATTATTAATTTTCAGACCTGAAAATAAGCCTCCCTAAACAAAATCGTGATCTTGCCTGTTTTCTACGGTGCCTTCGCGATAAGTCCTTTATTTTAAAAGCTGCTCTTAGGGATATAATACTGTACCCCCACAGGGTTTCCTTAGCAACTTCCACGGGGCCTCCAGGCTCTAGGTCTTAATTCCACCACATGCTGAACTTTTTAAAAGTCTAACGTGTCTAAACCTCAAGCTTTCATGTATACTAAATGCAGCACGTTTTCGGGTTTTCCAACGGGTGCCTATAATAGCTTCTGCTAGTAACTGCAGATAGAAGAGAAACAAAGCTTCTTGCAAAGAGGCAATGCCAGAGTGGTCTCACGAGAACAACTGAATTACCTTTCTTCCGAATTTAACATCTAAACCTTCTTTAAAACATCCGCTGTGTTGGATCCCCATTTAAATCTTGTTTTTGTGCTCTGTCCAAATGAAGAATTGCTGTCATATGAATAGCATTATCTATACCTCCCATAGATAACTCAGGGGTATTACTTCCTGAGCCCTTTAATACCAAGCCATATGAACATTTTGTAGTTAAATTCAGTCCAAATGCTTTTAAGCTTTCATATGTACAATTCCATAACAATGGTTCTAAACCATTGTTGGTTGGATTCTTGTATTCATTGCATTTCAAAAGGAAAACGGAAAAAATGAGAAATATTGTATGCTATTATTAATTTATCATATTAATAGTACTAGCATTAACAATTTTCTACAAAAATCAAAATGATGGGAAGTTTATTATATTAGACCCTAAGGAGAGGCAGCTAATTAATTCTAATTGCAAAGTGAATATTGGCTGCATTGGCCCTAATATTGGACCTGTTTCTCCTGTATCCATAAAGTTTCTGTGTCCAGGGAGAAGAGACGAGCTGATACAGGTAGATTCGAATCCCCAGGGTCCAGCATTTTCTTTTTTTATTATTAAAATACAATGTGTTTTAAAATGAACAGTTCAGCATTTTCTTTAGCAAATGAATCTCTCTTCTCCCGTGTCAGTAGTATGACTGAGGAGGGTAAGTGTTCAAAATACTAAAAGTATGAGAGTAGTATTCTGGGGCTGGAGAGATGGTTTAGCAGTTAAGAGCACATGCTGCCCTTTCAGAGAATCCATAACTTCTGGTAGCTGCAGTTGCAGGGTATCTGAAGCCCTCTCTGGCCTAGGCATGCATATGGTGTACACATAGACATGTAGGCAAAACAGTCACCTACTTCAAGGACTTGAAGCCCACCTACTTCAAAGGACTATAAAGGCCTTTTCAATCAAAGGCTTTTCTCCCCAATTACAGATGGCTGTGAGCCACCATGTGGTTGCTGGGAATTGAACTCAGGACCTCTGGAAGAGCAGTAAGTGCTCTTAACCACTGAGGCATCTCTCCAGCCCCAATTGGAGGCTTTTTAAAATGTTGTTTACACAGAGGATGTGTTATTTCTTAATTAACTAGAAGTCTTATGCTAATCCATTCAAGAACTCTCTACCCTTCACATAGCAATGGAAACAGGAGTACCATGATCACATGATAATTAACAGCAACATCCAGACAGGACCATGGTGTGTGCGCAGATGCAGAAGCAGCAGTCTTGACTTCTGATTGACCCTGAGAACATTAAGCTCAATGACATCAGCCAGGCACAGGAAGACAGATGCAATTTTACTCAATCAGAGAACCTGCTGAAGCAGACCTGAGAGTGGTCATCAGGGGCTGGGATGCTGAGCAGGACCGCAGTGGAGAGATGTGAATCACAGGTGCAAAGAGAAGAGGAATGAAAAATCACCAGGTGACTATATTTAGTTTCTTTAGTGAAAAAAAGCACATATGATGACAGATATATTAGTCAACTTGACTTAGCCATATATCAAAACGCCCCATTGTATATCATGAATACACACACACACACACACACACACACACACACATATATATATATATATATATATATATATATATATATATACATTGTAGACAATGGAATATATATATACATACATATATGTATGTGTGTATATATATATATGTATATATATATATATATATATATATATATATATTCCATTGTCAGTTTTTAAAGAAGGGTAGCTTGTCTTGAAAGTTTGTAGGCCTCAGTTCAATCCCTAGAACATACTTGAACGTGGAAAGAGAGAACTTACCTTCACAAAGATGTCCTCTGATTTCTACATGCACACCATTACACACACACACACACACACACACACACACACTCATAAAAAATAATTTTAAAAGTAAAAGGTATGATGAGAATCCAGGCACTGTGTCCAGGAATGACAATAATAAGGCTCTGATGATCCCTCATGATTGCCAGGTCACAGCAAGGCATAGGAGATAAAAAAGACTTTATCAAGAATTAAATAAGGCACTATGATGTTTATAAGTAAAACTAGTTATAGCATGCAATAAACACAAAAAATATTAGTTATATTTTGCTCCATTAATTTTTTAAATAACATCATCCTTGCATATACGAATGTTTTTTGTAGTGTTACATATGGCATGGATATTTAGACAGGAAGATAGGTACTCCATGAGATATAGGACAGCTAACAAGGTGATGATTTATGACCTATGTCAAAATTTTGCCTTAGTCCTCTGAGCAGCTTATAAATTGAATACTGTTGTCGTAACAATTCAATCTTTACATAATACATGATCAGGAAACGTGAAATGAGCAACTGACCCCGAGTGTCCTATTCCAGGATCTCTTTCTTAATACATGTAATAAGCCACAGCCACAAAAGATGACATCAAGTACTGGTTTTCAAATATGCTTCATAAGAACCCATGAGTTCATGATACTATGTAAAGCACAACTTTAAATTTTTCGTTGGCTTGAGACAGGTCCTGACCATGTAACCCTAGCTGACCTTACGTAGATCAGGCTCCCTCTGAACTTGCAGTGACCCTAATTCTGCCTAAGTCTCCCAAATACTGGGATTGCAAGCATGCACATTCACACTCTGTTTAATAACCTAAAATGTATCTCAGAATTCCTCCTGCCTGTTATATAGCTATCATAATAATTCAATTAATAATTTTAATGAGAACTATAACATTTCAAATTTAAATCCCAAATCTTTTCATCACGGTTTTACTAAAATCTTCTCAGTATTATTTTTACAGACTTCCATCCAAAAACAAAATGATAGAATTACAGTGTACAGATATAAAAAGAAATTTCTGCTTCAAATAAAACCCTTTGCACTAACAAAGCCCTAATTCAAATTCCACCCCTTCCAGATATAAACACTATTATTTTTAAGAGCTGTGCACTGGCTGCTCAGGAAGATTAGGCATCTTTTGGTAAAGGAAGGCTGCCTTAGAAGTCAACCCCAGACTATCTACCTCCATAGGAGATAAATGGAGAATCTCCCGAAGATGGAAGCAAAATATTTTCATGAATCACCGCCTTCACAGCAGTGCCGGAGCTTTTAATTTTCAGCATTGCTGGTCTCCAGGTATGTGCAGTGATTAACAGTCAACAGAAATTGAACTCTGCGGAGACCTCCATGTTAGGGCGGAACACTGTCTTAAATGACTAGTCTCCCTTATCTTCCCTTCCATTTTCCACACTCGTGTTTCTAGCTTTATTTTTCCCTTCAAAGAATACAGAGGCAATGGTATGCGTTTTTCCTGAACAGATGAGCAAAGGTCTTTTCACTCCAAGTTAGGGTATCAGTGACAGAAACAAAGGAACGATTCCACCCAAGTAGGTCTTGGTGAACTTATGATTTTAGAGTGACGTTTGGAAGTGCAGGCGAGTGGTTGCTCACAAAGGCATGGCCGACTTTTAAGAGGCTCAACCGCCATAGGAAAAAACTATCTCCTGAAGAGGATTTTCTTATTCCTAGTCCTCTCTGTAGGAAAAAAACTATCTCCAGAAGAGGATCTTCTTATTTCTACCCCTCTCTATAACACAGACTTGTCCAGCTCAGACCTGCTGGGCATTCAAACGAGGGCATTAGTCATGTCATGCTCAGAGGACAATATCCCATAAACGAAGCACTCTTCTTGGTTTCATGAGGATCAGACACACACCCCCCAGACAATTTAAGAAATTCATAAGCCTGGGTGGGTGTATTTCATTATGTTTTCCTCTTAGAAAGCCAGGCAGATCTCAGGGAGATGACTCAGAGCCACGCGTGAGGATCCCTGTCAGGAACGGTCTCTTCTACACCCTCTTCCGTGACTGTGCACAGTGCTCCCTTCCGGGTCCTCGCCTGTCAGTGAGACAGACCTTTACCCACCGACTGGTCACAGCATCAAAGCTTTTGGATGTTCAGATTTTCTGAGACTGAAAAATCTTCTGTGAAATTTAGTTGTTTTGGAGATAGATAGCAAAAATATATTTATTTTGTCTAGCACGTTGATTTGAACGCAGCAACCATATGGGCTCTGTAAAATGTTTCTCATTTTTTCTACCATGTAACTTTGTATATATGTTTGATTACCCCATCAGCAGCCGTGAGGTATAAGAAAGATTATTTAAGCAGGGACTTTCTGTTCTAGAAAGTCATCGTATTCCAATAATAGTAAAAGAATAAAAGAATGCTAATTATTTATTATTTTATTATTTATTAATTATTTTATAATGATGATAAGCTTACTGGGACGTTAAATACCTAATGTTATTAAGTGTGTACAATGCAAAATGAGACTGCTATTTAACAGATTATACCAAGGGGCATCCAGAATGACCACTAAAGTAAATAGTCCTGGATATCATATGATCTTTTCTTAATATAAATTATCAGTACTAGTTTGAAATCCAGCAAACAGAACATTCACTGGTGATTATATTGCATTATGTATGTGACACATGTACAATTTGTGTGAGTGCCTGTTGGTGTGTCTTCATGTTTATTGGCATATATGTTTGTGTGCATGAATGTGGAGGTCCTTGAAGGACCTCCAGAGTTATTATTCAGATACTATTACATCTGTCATATAAGACAGTGTCTTTCCTTTCCTGGTACTTACATACTGGGTTAGGATGGCTGGCTAAGGAGCCTGGTGAGTCATAGTGTCTCCTCTTTCCCAGCACTGAGACTGTTAAGCATACATAATTCCTGGCTTTTAAACTTTTTGAATGTGGCTTCTGTGGAGAGAACTTGTGTCCTCCTGCTTAGAAGGTGAGCTCTTTACCTATGGACTCTTCACCCCAGACTCTTATTTTCAATTTTTATTTATTTTTAAATAAATAAATAAATAAATAAATAAATTTTATCTATTTTATTTATTTGTGTACTTCAGCTTTTAGAATCTGCCCATTCTGTCTTAGAGGAAGTTGCAAGACTCTCCCCCCTCTTATTTAGATAACAAATGCCATATATCCTGAAGGAGAAATGCTACATGAAAGGAAACAAAATGTCATGGTCATGCTAGCCCACCCAGGCTATTAGCCGTCATGTCTATCCAATAACGTCTCTATAAAAGCCCCAGAAGAACAGTTTTGAGGAACTTGTGGACAGCGGAAATCATGAAGTTTCTTGGAGGGCGATGTGTCTGGATAGAGTGTGGAAATTTTATGTAGCATTCTTTGCATGCCATGAAAGACCTTCCTTCAACTGTATCTTTAGTATTAATTTATTAGTATAAATGCAAATGTGCATAAGCCCCCTGTGATCTGTGAGCTGTTTGAGAAAGCCATTAGACACTGTTGTAAGGAACAACTTACCAGCAAACCAGAAGCACAAGTTAGATAGCTTGGTGCTTGTAACTGGCAGCTAGCGCTGTTGGGGGAATCGGATTAGAACCCACTCCAAAGTGTCGAACACCATAGGAAGAACAACAATATTAACCAACCAGACCCCCCCACACACACACACACACACGTGCTCCCAGATACTAAACCACCAAAGAGTATAAATGGAAGGACCCATGGCCCCAGTTGCATATGTAGCAGAGGATGACCTTGTCGGATATCAATGGCAGGAGAGGCCCTTGGTCATGTGATGGCTCGATGCCCCAGTATGGGGAAATGCTAGGGCGGTGAGGTGTGAGTGGGTAGGTGGGTGGGGGAGCACCCTCATAGAAGCAGGGGGAGGAGGATGGGATGGGCGGTTGCGGAGAGGAAACTAGTAAGGAGATAACATTTGAAATGTAAACAAATAAAACAACCAATAAAAAAAATATTAAAAAGAACTTGTTGAGACCTCTCTCCCGTATGCACATGGATGGCAGAATCTCTTGCATTGATTATGGTCTAAGAGCAGAGAAATGAGGTATTTGGTGGAGCCTCAACTCCATTAGTATCTGTTTCCGGCCGACTAAACCTCATCCACCAAATAACCTACCCCAGCCTCAGCCTCCCATTATAAAGCTGGCAGTCTGCAGTTTCTGCGCACTGCTGTCTGGGTAATCCTGTGTCTAGCTCTGAAACTGTAGCTGCTTTAATAATTTTCAGTGGCTACTCTCCTACTTCCCCTCCATATTTAGAGGCAACGTCTACGTCATGCTTTTTTTTTTTTTTCACCTCCTTGGACTGGTCTTGATTATTCCACACAAACCAATGTTATCTCTGGTACTCCTTAGCAGGATGATTTCTGTTAAGTAACTGATGCTTCTACCTTCAGTATAAATTTTTTAAGTGACTGCATGCTCTAAAAACACAGGAATTAATCAGCAAGAGAGCTAAGTTGCATATACATCGGCAAAGAGATATTTTTAAAGTATTATTCATCATTAATTTCTTTCTCTTTTTTTTCCTTTTGTGAGATCTCAATTATATGCTTTCACATGCCTAAACATTCTCTCTGATATTAATTTCCCAAGGAAGTAATTTGGAGTTAATTGCATGGCAAATGAATTTTGGTGTTTCATACTTAAGAAACCTCAAGCCATTTTCTTTCTGGGATCAATAGATATTTGACATATAATAGCTGCATTTTGTAATCTAATTAAAGGATTATTTGACACAGTTAAGAGCTTTGGCACCTTGAGTCAAGACTTTCTGACAGGGGCTCTGATGCCAAATGTACTTTTCTCAGGAAATCCTTGCTTATTACACTGAGTACTTGCTTCATAACGAAGTGCCTCCTGTACAGGGTGAGCAATCATTTGTATCATGAAGCGTGCTATTAATTTATGGATTGCTTGACATCATTCGTATGATAGAGATTGTTTACATCATATGGAAAACCTAAAGGTCAATGATTCTGAGTAAATCTAAAGATTGGAAACCCTTCCTAGAAAAGGGGGAGAAACAGTTTTCCTTAAGATCATAATTTGTTGTCTCTGATTTAAGTAGCTACTTGATATTTTTATATACAAATCTTATGGCATATTCCTCATTTAGGTGAAATATATTTAATGAAATTGACTTTTCTCACTTGGAATCATGATTACATTATTCCAGCCAAATTGTGATGTCTATGTATTTTATCTGCATATTGCTTTATAAAATGTAAAAAGCATGTTGTAGAATATGCTGTTCCATTTTTAGCAATATTAGGACAACTCTCCCAAGATAATATATACCAGAGACAGAAAGAAAAGATTATGTCTTGAATACAGGTGTTTCTGCCATCACACAGCCTCCTTCTTAAATTATTGTTTTCAAAATTTATGTGTAAGTGCATGTGTCTGCGTATGTATTATATATGTGAAGGCACCCAAAGAGGTGTTGGATCTCCTGAAGCTGAAGTTACAGGGATTTGTGGAGCACCATGTGTGTGCTGGAAACTCCGCCTAGGTCCTCTACAAGAACAGCAAGTGCTCTTCATCTTTGAGCCATCACTTCAGCCCTTACAGCTTCTTTTTGTGCTTCCAACTCAAGGACCCCTGGCAGCAATAAGGGGATGGGGTAACAGGTAGAAAAAATGATTATTTCAGAGCTTTTGATACTCTAGTTCTCTAACCATTCTTTGATTACTGTAGCATCCTGGATCAACGTTTAAGGGTACTCTGAGAGCTCACAGATAGATGGGAGGCGTTGCCGAGTTGCATGTCTTTGAGGATAACCTTCTACATTGCAATGCTTTAATACAGTCAACAAGTTTCTTCACTGAATATTATGAATGAGCACAATGAAAATAGCTATGATTTAATCTTTATGTTGGGCAAGAATGACATTCATGGACAATTGACATGGGCCAGATTCTTCTTCAAGTTATTTGAGGCTCGGTTATGACAAAAATAGGCACTATGCTAATTTTCCTTTAATTATCCCAATCCATCATGTGGCTACTATAATTTTAAGTATAAGAAAACAAAACCTACTGGTTACTATTCATTAAGTCAATATGCTTGTATGGATCACAAACAGCACGTATCTATATTGGTGATACCTATAAAATAAAAAATTATCATCTTTTTGTTTCCTTCTATATGTTTGTACTGAAGGATTTGATTTACTTCCACTGACACCAGACATATTTCTCTTTCCCACCTTACAGAGTGGTTGCTATATCAGTTTTCAAAACTGCCCAGTCAGTTTTCACAGCCTCTCTACCCAAATCCATTTTACACGCCACGGTCAGATTGACCTTCTTCAAATATTCCTTTCTTTATTTCGTTTTTTTAAACCTACCTCATATTCTCTTCTCCAGCAGTTGAAAATACTTGGTCAAATGCTCCAAGCTCTGTAACTAGGCCACACAATTCAGATGAGGGTAAAGTGACCTTGTGGTATACATTTAGATAAATTACCATATTAGGGAGATGTTGTGAATGTTACGGAGAAAATGAGTTCAAAGTATAGCCTGTCTTCAGCTCTGAGTTAATGAGAAATTATAGCATTTAAAAGAATACTTAGGGATAGACAATATGTCACTAGATTAAATTAATATTTATGAAACCCATGCACTAGTATTTGGTTAAATATGCAGTGCTGAGGAAGTATTAAAGTGTCACATTAAGAAATCACAAGGGGGAACTGGGAAAGGGGAAAGCTTTGGAATGTAAACAGAGAATATAGAAAATTAAAAATTAAATTAAAAAAACAAAAACAAAAAAACAAAAAACAAAAAAAGAATCATGTACTATCTTAAAAAAAAGAAAAGAAAACACACACACACACAAAAAAAAAAAAAAAACCACGCATGGTATGCACTCGATGCTAAGTGAATAATAGCCCAAAAGCTCAGAATACCCAGGATACAACTCACAGACTACATGAAGCTCAAGAAGAAGGAAGACCAAAGTGTGGATACTTTGATCCTTATTGGAACGTGGGTCAAAATACCCATGGCTCACAGCCAACCAATAGAATAAGCATAGGGTCCGCAATGGAACAGCTAGAGAGAGGACTCAAGGAGCTGAAAAGGTTTGCAGCCCTGCAGGAGGAACAATAATATGTACCAACCAGTACCCCCAAAGCTCCCAGGGACTAAACCACCAACCAAAGAGAACACATGGAGGGACCCATGGCTCCAGCTACATATGTAGCAGAGGATGGCCTTTTCAGAAATCAATGAGAGGAGAGGCCATTGGTCCTGTGAAGGCTAGAATTCCCAGAATAGGGGAATGCAAGTCGGGGAAAAAGGGAGGGGATGAACAGGGGGAGGGGTGGGATAGGGGGTTTTTAGAGGTATAACTCAGAAAGGGGATACCATTTGAAATGTAAATAAAGCAAATATCTAATAAAAATAACCTTTACAGTTTCTTTCAGGCAGTGATATCTGTCATTTAAAAAAAAGGAAATAGATTTTGGTTTCTAAAAGTTAAAGTCTAGTTGCAGAAAACATAATTATGTGTGCAGAACATAATCAAATGGATTAACAAAGATTAGTTGTTAAGATTTTAGTTAAGGAAACCTACTGGGCACTAGCAAGGGTGAAAAATTTTGAAATAAAGGCATTTGACCTTCTGATGAATTTTGAAGTGTGTTATACATGATTGAAAGTTAGAGCAAGAAGCTTCTCATCCTAGAAGGCTCTTCCAGGCTGTATCAGAAGCAAAAATGGTGGTCCTAGTATATGCTAGTAACTGGGAACATCTTCTTATAGAAAGAAAATAAGACTATACTTACAATAAACCACAAAACAATAGACCACAAAACTTGGAACTATTGTTAGAGTGAATGTTAGATTCAGCATGATTAGTATTAAAAACCAATTATCTTACATTATTAGCAGCATGAATTCTTTACTGCCTTGTACACTGCAAATAGTTTTTTTATTAATGCCATTTTTCTCATAACATACTTGACACATGCGTTTCTATGGAAACTTGTTTTTGAAAATGTGCATCATTCAAAGAAACCACTGCCAAACTAAATAGTTATATTTTAAAAGTTGCCTTGATCTAGTACTTTGAATTGTGTTTTGCCTTCCACTATTGTGCCATCCATTTATCTAAGCAACACAACCAGAATTAAATGATATGATGGAATTGTTCTAATAATTGTTCTAATCAGTCTAATTAATATGAAAAGGGTAAGACAAACTATCATCAAAGATAAATGAGTCTTCTGGGGGGGTCAGGAGGACAGGGTTTAGTTAGCCTACACTTCCAGATCACAGTCCATCATTGGAGAAAGTCGGGACAGGAACTCAAGCAGGACAGGAACCTGGAGACAGGAGCTGATGTAGAGGCCATGGAGGGGTGCTGCTTACTGGCTTGTTCCTCATGGCTTGGTCAGCTTGCTTTCTTGTTTGAATTTTTATTATTTTATTTATTTACATTCCCGTAGTAGCCCTCCTCAGTTCCCCCTCCCACAGTTCTTCATCCCATTCCTCCTCCCCTTTGCATCTGAAAGGGTGCTCCTCCCCTCTTCCCCAGTGCATGTATGCTCCTGGTTGGTGACTCAGTCTCTGGAAACTCCCTGGGGTCTGGGTATGTTGAGACTGCTGGCCTTCCTATAGGGTTGCTCCCCCCTTCCTCAATCTTTCCCCTAACTCAACCAAAGGGGCCCCCAACTTCAGTTCAATGGTGGGATATAAGTATCTGCTTCTGCCTCAGTCAGCATTGGTAGGGACTCTCAGAGGACTGCCATGCCTGTCTATAAGTACATCATTAATATATGTAATATATTATAATATGTAACATATTAATATAGCATCAGTAATAATGTCAGGCCGTGGTGCCCTCCCATGAGATGGATATCAATTTGAGCGGGCCATTCAACCACCTTTCCTTCAGTCTCTTCTCTATTTCTGTCCCTGATAAATGAGACCTAAAGCCATGCTTTGGCTTGAGTGCTGGTGAGGTGACTCAGTGAATAGAAATGCTTCCTCCCAAGCCTCAAGACCTGAGACTGGTCCCTGGAACCCACTTGGTGAAAGGAGAGAACAGACGCTAGACTCTAACAAGTTATCCTCTGACCTCTACTGGCACACACATATACACATACACACGCATCTTTTATTTGGTGCTACTATAACAGAACATGATAGTCCTTATGTAGCTTAAAAAACAAGGTTAAAGGTCACATAGATACTGTTGGCAAAAATATATAAATCCCAACTAGTACATAGGCTCTCAAACTAGAAATTAGCCAAACAGAGAATAGGTTCAATTCCAACACTCTGACAAAATTAAACTCGCCTAGTCACATCAGCTGTGAGAGGAAACGCGGCCCGCTGTGGTGGTGCCAGAGCTTTGAGAGCAGCATGGTGAAAGACAGATTTGAAATTTGCCTCAAGGTCTAGGGGGATCTGCTTGCATTTACTAGAAATAAACAAAACACAAGAAGCTTTAGTGTTGCATATAAAACGTCATCAATCAAGCCCCTATCGAAAGTCATCTGGCTTTCGGGGAGAGTTAAATGACATGTATAGCAGGAGATGCCGGTTGAACATCAGAAGGAAACCACAGCATGGTACCAATGACCATAGTTCATTTTTATTGAATCATTTATTGTAAATCATAGAATAATAGCAAAGATTAAGAAAGATGTCTGTTGTTAGAATTCATAGATTTGTCTTTCTTCTTTCAGAAATATAAAATATATATTTATTCTGACATTCTGTGCACCAAAGGAAAACAGTCATGAATTTGCACTGTCTTGGGGATGCACCTCTCAACTCTGCATGCTTAAATAAATCACAACATCATAGAAAGTGAATGCAGACTGAATTTCTCTTCAGATCTTCCTACACAACAACTGCTTAAGAAACAGGTTTTAAATCCCAGTGCATTAGATAACAAAAGGCTCCGTGAAAATCTGACTAATATTCTCTTCTTTCTGAAAACAATTTTGTTCTCGTGAGTCACTACTAACTTTATAATCACAACACGGGCATTAGGCAAAGCAGCCTCACTTGCAAAAAAGTCTGCATCAGTCTCAAAGTTCCATGTACTGTTTTAATCATGAACTCATATCTGAAATTCTTTACCTCATGCACTCCTCTTTCTCTCTCTACACCATAAAAAAGGACTGTGTCCACATCTTAGCACTGCCCTTTCACAGTCTTCTTTGACCCTGGTACTCCTGGTGATGAATTTTCATTAGGTGGGAATCACTCCTGAATCAAAGCCTCTGCTCAGTTGCCCCCATCCCCACCCCCAATCATGATTTTATGCCTCCTCCTTCACTACCTGCTGGAAACTGTCAATAGATGATCTACTCAGACTTCAAACAAAATCCAATTCCATCCCATAGCCTGGAGCTCTTCCCCTTCAATGCTTCATTCAGGAAATAATTTGTGGTGCGGACCCTGTGTTCTCACTCTTAGGATCACAGAGATTTTTTTTTTCTAGTAAGATGAAACTAGGAAGTCTTTTAGGTTTTGGAGTCATGTTGGACGATGCGTGGGAATCAGTTTTGTTTTTGTTGCTTCTCTAGTCCTCACACGTTTTGATGTCCTTCTCCTGTATCCCAGGAATTCCCATCATCAAGCCAGTTTACAGAGGGAAAAAAATTCACATATAGTAAATTAACGTTTTAGCCCAAATTCAGCCAATATTCATGATAAAATAGTCAAAAAAAATTTATGTTTCACAATTTCATTTTATGTCTAATTCTTTGCAACTTTCACTTTAGGAATTATCTTTCTTAAGGTTTTTTAATAGTTTAATTGAAAAGTAATGTGCATGGAATAAATTATACATATTTAAATTAAATAATTTGAGCAACTTTATCAATATATTACTTTCACATTTTATGTGGAGATATAATTTGCATTCCATCTAAGCCACTCTTTTAAACATCCCAATTACCTGAATCCAGAAATAAAATTCATTAGTTACTCTAATATCTGTTTCCACCATCCCTGTCTGTGCTTTCTGTCTCCAGAAATTTGAATCTTTAACACATGTCACAGAAATGGAATCAGATTCTATAGCTTTGGCTCCGGTAGCGTCGAATGGGTTTCCCAGAATTCACCCCCATTGCGGCAGCTATGAGAGCTTCTTTCTGTGCTGACCAAAATCTCACTGCATTGATTCACCACTTATCGTTGCGGGATTTAACAGGTGACTGGCATGTAGCTTGCTTCCACTCTCTCTTATGAGCAACTCACTTGTGAAGATTGTGTACTGGCTTTTCTGGGACTGTGTTATCATGTGGGATTGCCGGTCTCATGGTAACTCAAATTTAGCATGCAGAAGAAATGAAGCGGTACACCCACACTCTCAACTGCAGGTTTGAGAATAATTTTTCTCCACGTCCCACATCTAACTTCTGTGTTTGTCGGACACTTGTTTGGCTATTTCCCCCTTACCCTTAGGTTCTGGCAGCAGTCTCCCTTTCACTTACCCTGCTCTCAGGACTTCATCTGTACTGATTCATACCAGCTTGGTTTAACTGCGCAGTATCCCACCAAACCCAGCCATTATGACCAACCTAAGTCCTGAACTGAAAATAACGAATTTCTAAAATCTCCAACGCTTCAAAGCTTAAGTCTGCAAGACTTATTCTAGGACCAAAGCCTAACAAGGAAGGTAACTGGTGATGTGGGGAGGTCAGGTGTTCCCTTCACCATGTTTACCCCATGCTTCAGGGTCTCTCTACACTGTAACTGTGGGGGGGTTGCAAATGGTAACACATAGTGTTAAATGGTAGTCCCACGCTTCTGCCCAGCACCCACTCCTTCCATGTATCTGGTAAAGCATGACTCTTAAACTTGAAGATATTTAACCAAATATATTTATGTATAAAAAAACTCCCAATTCCATAATGCCAATTTACAATGATAAAGTCTTATCCCAATATTCTTAACCTCTCCAAAACACCAGCAATACTTCTGAAGTCATCTAGATATCTACCTCTCCCACTCTGCCTCTGCTCCTGAGGTCCACTGAGCCTCTCTCTCTCCGCCCCTCACTTCTCTTAGCTCCTCCTCCTCTCCTCTCCAATCACTGGCCTCTCACTGCCTCAGTGTGAATGGATAGGAAAGATCTTGCAACAGTAACATAACAGAATTTGACACTGTTGTTCCTGCACTCTTCACTGCACTTCTATCCACGCTTCTTGCAGGGTCTGCAATATCTTACCCAGATTCCTTAGCTCTCATAAATGCGATCTTGTGCAATGTGTAGATACTTCTCCTACAGAGTGTATTAGTCAGGGTTCTCTAGTCATGGAATGTATGGCTAGTTTCTATATAGTTAGGGAATTTGTTGATGTCTTACAGCTTGTAGTCCAACTCCCCAACAATGGCCAGCAGCAGCTGTGGATGGAAGTCTAAGGATCTAGCAGTTTCTCAGTCCCACAAGGCAAGCAGGCAAGGAAGAGTGAGAACGTGAGTCTTCCTCCTTCCAATGTCCTTATGTAGGTCTCCAGCAGAGGCGACCTACATAATCTGGTGGCCCAGATTAAAGGCGTGTGCCACCAAGCCTTTAATCTAAGATGACCTTGAACTCGGAGATCTCCTTGCCTTAATCTGGAATTCATAGCCACTATGCTTCAAGTACTCCATACCAAGATCCAGGTCAGAAACTTGTATCTCTGAGCTTCCAGATTAGGATCATAGCTGAGCTTTCCAATTCTTGATTGTAGTTCATTCCAGATATAGTCAAGTTGACAAGCAGGAATAACCACTACACAGGGTTTCCTACTTGATACACCCTAGAGTCATCTGTGAAAGGAGTCTCAGTTGATCAGATTATAGTGGGAATTGTCTATAGGAGATTGTGTGATTGCCAATTGATCAAAAAGAGTCCATCCTACTGTGGCCTACAGCATTCTTTGTGCAGGTGGTCCTGGGCTGTATAAGAATTCTGTCTAAGCCTAACAAAGTCATCAAGTGTCACTTCATGTTTTCTGCTGTATTTCCTTCATTGTGACTGATTTTCCTATTCTGAAGTAATGTCCTGCAGATAACAAGGGGACCTGCCTTCTGATTCCTGTCTTGAGTATCTCCAGACGTCATCCTGACCTCCTTCAGTGATGGACAATGGCCTGGGACTATTTTCCAGAGGTGCTGATTAATGTTTGTCAACTTGACACAAAATGGAGTCACCTTGGAAGAGGGAACCTCACTGAGAAATTTTCTCCACCAGATTGGCATGAAGGCAAGTCTGTGGAGTATTTTCATGATCAATGACTGAGGTGGGAGTTCCCAGACCACTGTGGAAAATGCCACTGCCAGGCAGCTGGCCTTTGGTTGTACAAAAAAGCAGACCAAGTTAGCCAGAGGAAGGAAGCCAGGAAGCAGTTTTCTTCCATGGTCTATGATTCTGTTTATGCTTACAGATTCCTTATTAAGCTTCTTCCTAGCTTTCTTCTGTGACAGACTCTTACTTGGAAATATAAGACAATATAAGCTCTTTCTTAACCAAGTTGTTTTTCATTAGAGTCTTTTAGCACAGCAATGGAAATGAAACTATAATGCAGGGTTTGGCATTTAATACCGAATCTTGACAGAATTACCTAGAACACAAACTATTAGAGATCATCTCAATTAATTTAATTGCCAGTTGTGAATGAAGAGAATTATCTTTATAAGAAAGACCCTCCTCCGACCATTAGCTTTGGGTGTTACCCTCCTAAGGAATGCAGCCTTGGGCTGGAAATTAAAGAGAAGAGAACTGAGTCTGAGGGTTTTAATTTTATCCCCCCTTCCAGATGTAGCAAGACCAAGTGTCTCCAAATCCTGCCACATGCCTTTCTTGTCATGTTGAAATGCATCCCTTAAACTGTAAGCCAAAATAGATCCTTCCTCTGGTGCTTTTCATTATCTCTCTAGTTACAATAAGAAGAAAAGTAATGAATATGAATGAAGGCAGAGTCTTATTCTGCAATCTTGCTGATGTCTGACCCAAGTCTACCTCTCCTAGATCACCAGGCACTTTTTCATTTCTTTTTCATTTCTTCTCTTCATTTCTTCTTCTTTTCTCTACTTTTCTCTTCTTTTTCTTTTCTTCTCTTTTCTTTCCTTTCCTTTTTTTTCAGTTTTGGGTATTGTGTTTTTCAAAACTAGGTTTCTCAGTATAGCCCTGGAGGTCCTAGAATTCACTCTGTAGGCTACACTAGCCTTTAACTCAAAGACTCCTCTGCCTCTGCCTCTGCCTCTGCCTCTGCCTCTGCCTCTGCCTCTGCCTCTGCCTCTGCCTCTGCCTCTGCCTCTGCCTCTGCCTCTGCCTCTGTCCCCAGCAAGCTTCAGTTAAAGGTGTGCAGCACCACCACCTGGCTCAGTGGGAACTGTTTATATCCCATTCCTTCAGTTCAGGTCACACAGACTCACCTGCTTTGTTTTGGATGAATGGATTTTATGTTCCTTTGGCCCCGACTGTTCAAATGGTTCGTGTTCTCCCATCATTTTTAATCTTTATTCTTTTAGAGAAGTCAAGATACCCATCATTATTTTATTTTTAGTCCATGGCTCAAACTGATATATAACCTGAACTAGCTCAGCTCCTTTATTTCTGACTTTGAGATACAGACATATTGGACATTTCCTTTCATAATGCCTTCTCACCTAGAACAAAGACTCTCACAGTAGAGTTTTGATCAAATATAAACCTTGATATTGCTAAGGTCCCTCTGGCAATCTCTATATGAAAAAAAAACCTAGAATGTAAGTTTCTTTTCTATCCTTAAAAGTATCTAGCCTTTTTACAGGGCTAACCAGCACATCACTTTCCTTGAAGGGGATTGAAGACATACCTCATTTTCAAAGTTGTGTGTTCCAGACAAGTAAAAACAACTCAAGGTTTTATAAGTTAGAGACTTTCTTTCATTTCTGTAGAATGTAATCTCAGAGAAGATGGAATTCCACATGAAAGAATTCAAACTAATGAAAGAAGGCAAAATTCCACAAGAATGCTTTGGCTTTCTGGTTGCTAACTCCACAGCTGTAAATTGTTTCTATTTTCTTAACTAAGCAGTTACTGCTGGCTCCCACAAGACAGTATACATACTTGTAAAACTATCCCACTCAGCCCTCCAGTGTGAAAACTGGCCTCTTGGATAAGAAAAACCAAATCCTATTTTTAGGAGTCATTTAAACCAATTTAACTAAAGAAATAATACTTATGATTCTGAAATTTCCCTCTATGATGCTTAAATTCTAACATCCCAAGTCCAGATCTGAAGATCAGTAGAGTGATTTATCTTCACTTGGTATTCTACAAAAGATAGGCTAGTACTAATTAATTACTTATTAAACCATCCCAAATGAAGACGCCCCTACAAAATACACACAGTATACTACTACCTCAACTATTGAAAGAATGTAACTTGGTACTTCCCAACTTGACATTTACACCTATGTCTATGTGCAGGAAATGAAAAGCACCTAGTGCCTGCCTAGGTCTCTGAGTTTCTCATTGTAATTATTATGGTAAACCCAAGGCCTGATTTTTTTAGAGCATCCAACATAGTTCCAAACTGCAGGTATAGATGGATATAACATATTTTTACTCATCTATTTCCAGAAGTTTCAATACATTTTTAATATGCATGTTAAAAATTGGCCCTGGCCTTTCCTACTGTGTTTGCATGAGAAAAAAACATATCCCTTTTCCATGTAGAAGAAGCTGATTTGCCCCCATGCTAAAATAAATATAGCATGTTTGATAAAGCACGGCCCTGAATTGTAGCATTGGAGGTTCCATGTGCTTGTTTCTCTCTGTGTTTCATCTGTGGGTCGGATAATTACAGTGGAGTCCCAGCAGCATATGGCAGTAGGCTGGGGAGAAGAAAACCAAATGAGGACAAAAACACAAATACAGAAATAAACATAAGTCAAGTCTGTGCTGCTGTGTTGCTTCCTTTCATCTTTCTGTGAGGTTAATTAACTACACAATATGTCTTTGCCACTCTGATGCATCTGCAGTGTCCCAGAAGGCACCTTCTTCACTATCTAAATTACAGCATGGCTTGTGGAAACAGGGTTTCTAGTTTAACTAATGTTAAGTAAATTCTTCTAGGCAACAAGTGGACATTAGCTATTATGCACGTTATGAATAGAAGTCACCTCATGGGATTTCTTGGAGTCCAAGAGCTTATGTGGACAGACCTCCAACAGACTGTACATGCTTGCCAAGGAAAGTCCTACCCTATGTCCCATTAAACCAATAAAATACCTCTGTGAGCCCCCATTAGGCTTGTTTTAAAGGTTTGGGCAAAGATAACTATAAATGTATTTTTGAAATTATTTGCCATCTGCTATTATGGCCAAGTAAATAAAACGACCCACAAATTGTTTTCAAATGATGAAGATGGTGTTCTCTTTTTTGAAGATTTCCTTTTATTTATGTGTATGAATGTTTTGCATGCATCTGTGTATGTGCACCACTTGCAGATAGATCTCCATAAACTAGAGTTATAGACAACTGTGAGCTACAGTGGATCCCGGGAACTGGGCCAGGTCTTCGGCAAGAGCCACAATTGTTCTTAATTGCTGAACCATCACTGTAACCCTGCCGCATTATCTTTTATGGATACTAAGTTAAGCATCATTTGCTTTGATTCTTTGGATTCTGTCTTTCTGTTAGGCGCTTAAATGTTTCTTTCTTTTCTTTTTTTCTTTTTTTTTCTTTCTTTCTTTCTTTTTTTTGAGACAGGGTTTCTCTGTGTAGCCCTGGCTGTCCTGGAACTCACTCTGTAGACCAGGCTGGCCTCGAACTCACAAATCTGCCTGCCTCTGCCTCCCAAGTGCTGGGATTACAGGCGTGCACCACCACGCCCGGCTTAAATGTTTCTTTAAAGTCCCAAATATTTTCATGTCATGTCTAGTGCCCGGTGGATAAATGGGATACTGCTGCTCCAAGTCTAAACTCTGGCGAAAAACTGACTCCTCACAGGAACAATGGCCAGGAGGTCATTTATGATCAGAGAATTCTGGGTATAGATCTTGCTACTACAAGCAGTCAGGTCACAGCAATCCCCTGACAGCTGTTCTTTCATGCCGCATCTCCAATCGGAACATGCCCAGAGCCTTCCCTTTTCCCCTTATAAAGTTTCTCACTTCCGGAACTGCCCATGAGCCCACCGCCAGTGACAAATGGCTGACCCTTTGCTATGGAGAAAGTAGGCTCTGCTCACTCTTCACACAGAAGACTGTGCTTGTCTCTAAGCCTGCAAAGGAACAGCAGAAAGGAGTTGGTGATGGACTGTCAGGCCCTCTGGTGCCTCTCAATCACATTTGCTTCGACAGGTCAAGAAGACATTGCACACTTAACAGATGAAGGAGTCAATGATAAATTGTAGACTCAGTAACCACTCAGTTCTACCCTATAGATGTTACAGCCCATTACAATTGATGAAATAAAAATGTGTCTGGAAATAATTCGTTTCTTTTTATAATAATCTTTAGAAATGGGGTGAGTTTATACATAAGGCCAGATAATCCCTACCTAAAGGTATAAACCACTTAAGAGTATTGAAATCCAATTAGAATAATCATTATCAAGAGAACTTGCTATTAGTCATGTAAAATTATTCATCTTTTGACCACGAAAATCTGTGGGATTACAATAATTTCTATAATGTGAATTATGCCACTAAGTATCAGTTATTGTACAAAGGAAAGTGTGGAACAATGGGTCTCTCATTTTTTTTCCTAGTTCCCTACCTCACGCCATTGTGTTTCCAACATTTTCTCACTAATTCCACCAGCATAGTGCAAGAAGTTGAAATTTTGAAAATCATCTTTTCTTGTCAGTTTTTCAAAGATAAACCAGTGAGAAGAGAAGTATAGATCTCAACTTCAGATGTCCAAGGCTAATTAAATAGCAGGTTTCTATTTGATCACCCAGATTTCCCCTCTGTGGTCCAGAAGGATGGCAGCTCCAGTTCGTTATAGCAGCCTTCATTGTTCTTGTTTGATGACTGATGTACTGTCCCCAAACCACAGGGAAATCTGAACTCATGAATCCATGGGAGCATAATGCATGAGTGTTTTGAAGGAAGCTTTATTCATTCCTGTTATCTTTATGTGCCTGATCATACATAATTTCATCACACAAACACACACATACACACACAAGATACACACACACACAGAGAGAGAGAGAGAGAGAGAGAGAGAGAGAGAGAGAGAGCAAGTTTATATAAATAGCAATATTGATGATGAAATGGTATGAAATGAAAAAATTACAACCTAAATTTTCAGAGAGGTAATCTGGAAATTCTCACAACCTAAGAATGAATTCTTTTCAAACATGAATTTAAATCTGGATAGATTGACCCATTCCTTCATAATACAGAAGAGATTTGGAATAATATTCTAATAGGAAGCTAAAGCCATATGTCTTAAATTACTAAGTTAAAGCCACCCACTCTTTTTTTTGTATTTAATTGTCTTTATTGGTACAATTTTTTTCGATTTTCATAGTTTTTATTTTTAATTGAAATACCTTTCATACAATATATTTTGGTCATTATTTCCCCCTCTCCTGATTCCTCCCAGATCCCCTCATCTTTTTTACCCATCCAACTTTATGTTCCTTTTTTTTTCTATATTCTTTGTTTACACTCCAAAGGTTTTCCCCTTTCCCAGTTCCCCCGTAAGTCCTCTCCCCCCCCCAACTATTCCCCAATCATCCCCCCCCCCCGCACGATTTCTCTGTTCTGGGTCTACAAAACTGGATCCAATCTTTTCAGGCCCAGAGTCCTCTCCTTTCTTCTTCTTGGGAATCATTTGACTTGCTATTTGTGTCTTGAGTATTTAGGGCTTCTGGGCTCATTAATATCCACTTATCAGTGATTGCATTTCATGTGTATTCTTCTGTGATTGGGTTAACTCACTTAGGATGATATTTTCCAGATCTAACCATTTGCCTACAAATTGCATGAATTCATTATTTTTAATTGCTGAGTAGTATTCCATTGTATAAATATACCACATTTTCTGTATCCATTCCTCCTTTGAGAGATATCTGGGCTCCTTCCAATTTCTGGCTATTATAAACAAGGCTGCTATGAACATAGTGGAGCATGTGTCTTTATTGTATGCAGGGGAATCCTCTGGATATATGCCCAGGAGTGGTATGCCAGGGTCCTCTAGAAGTGACATGCCCAATTTTCTGAGGAACCGCCAAACTGATTTCCAGAGCGGTTTTACCATTTTGCAATCCCACCAACTCTTAATCAAATAACTGACTCTTGTGACTTAACTCAGAGCTAAGAAGGGGGACAGCGAGGAACTGGAGAGCTGGCTCAGTGGTTAACGGCACGAGCTGCTCTTGCCGAGGCCCTGAGATGGATTCCCAGCACCTACATGGTGGAGCACACCGTCTGTATCCTCAGTTTCAGGGGATCTGACGCTGCACTGTCACTTCAGTGAGTATCACCCACACATATATCCCCAAACATATGTGCACACAAAACATCCATATAAATAAATCCAATAAGAAAAAAATTTAATTTCTTTAAAATGTGTCAGTTGCTTGATATGTACATTCACTGTGCAGTTATCAAATCACAAAGGTTAGCATTTAATTCTTTAAATGTTTCTTTTAATTTGACCAATATGTAGCACTTATACACATTTATGAAATATCTCATACACAATGAGACATTTCAAAGATTATCTGTAAAATGTCCCAGTCAAGACAGTCGTTTACATTTCTAAGCCTCTCTCTATTCATTTTTCTTAAATGTATCATGTTCCACTGATAACTCTTAGACACAAGAGCTATTTACCTGTATTAATGTACCTGTTACCTGGAATCCTTCTACCTGGATCCATCCATTTTAACACGCCAACCAACTTGTTAAATATCCACAAATGAGAGAGAATATGTAGAATGTATTTTTCTGTCACTGATTTTTTTTCAGTTAGCAACATATCCACTGGTTCCTTTGGTTTTGCTTCAAATAATAGAATGTCATTCTTTCATGGCTACATTATAGTCCATGTAGTCCATGTGTCAGGCTTTTCTTATTTGTTTAGGGGCTGATGGGCTTGTGGGTTCATTTCCCATCCTCTTTGCTGTTGTGAACATTGCATAAAACAAAGGGTTGCATATCAAATGCTGGCTGAATTTTATCCACATATACACCTATATGTGGGATATCTGGACCATATTGTAGACATAGTTTTTAGGGGGGTCACTTTAGCCTACATACTGTTCCCCCACAGTGCCTTATTAATTTACATTAATTTATACATTGTCCCAGTGACAATGTATAAAAGGTCTCTGTTTGCCACATACTCAACAGCATGTTTTGGTCATAGTAGCCATTCTCAGTAGAGTGGATGATGTCATATTATGGTTTGAGTAAATAGCTCTTAACCCAATTATGTTAGGGTTGTTAACTCACAGACTAGTGTATATGTCCTGTGAATACATGATATAGTTTTATACATAGGTATGATATAGTTTTCTCATGTAACTAATGCTCAAGTGTAATTGTCTCCTTGGAAGCAATTAAAGGCTATCTCTCTTAGCACACTAAGCACTGTGCCTCTGCTTCCAGCAGAAATCAGAGAATTGTCTTTGAAACTGAAATATTTAAATGAAATTTCTTCTTCATCCCCATTGATGGTAGGAGGTTGCGTTTAATATTTTTTTTCACTTTGCAGGTAAACTAGAACCTCAAGCCCAAGAGGGTGTGATGCAGCCTTCTTCAGAGCAGGGTCTATAAGAAGGGACTGTTCCCAGCTAAAAACCACTCTGAATGATTAAACTTCCCAGAGAGCAGGTGTTGGGTTCAGCAGGGTCCTAATGCCAAGAACACATTTACATTCAAATTAAACTGTACATAATTAGAATTTACTTCCTCCATGTGGAGATGCCTCAGTGTAAGAAAATAATCTCAGTCCCCACTTATGCAAACTGTGAATTCGATTTTATATGTGAAACACCCATCCTGGCCACCCTAATGAAGATAGTGAATATTAATTAGCTCAATAATTTTCCTCTGGAGTGCTACTGCGTATTTATCTTTCCATTAATTTTTCCATTATTTACCATATATTCTATTATGAGAATAAAAAGCCTAGACACATATGCAAAACAGTGACTGTAAATAAAATTATTATGTTAGCCAAAAATCATTAATTTTAGAGAAAATTTTAAAGACAGACTGTGTAAAGCTTCCCTCCACGACCTTCCCCCATGTCAAGTCTGATTGTAATTTCTCACCCCTTAAGCCAATCTAAACCCTCCCCACACTGACACTGAGACTATTGAAGAATAGTGCTGTCTTTCAGCTCTGTGATCAGCTTCCTCTCACTGTAACAAAATACCCAAGATGACACACTTATAAGATTAAAGGTTTATTTTGGTATAGTTTTGAATGCTCAAGGTCAGGACTATTCCATTGTTTTAGGCCCATGAAGAGACAGCACACGGGTCAGGGCAGGATCATGTGGCAGAGTAAAGCTACTCGCTTCATGACCAGGAAGCAAAGGAAATACAGAAAGCAACCAAGTTCCCACAATTGCACTCAATGACACTCTACGAATGGCCTTGTCCTGGCTGGTTTTGTGAATCAACTCGACACAAGCTGAGAGGAAGGAGCCTCAGTTGAGGAAATGCTTCCTGCTGTAAAGCATTTCTTCATTAGTAATTGATGGGGGAGGGCCCAGCCCATGATGACAAAGGCCATCTCTGGTCTGGTGCTTCAGGATTCTATAAGAAAGCAAGCTGAGCAAGCCAGGAGAAGCAAGCCAATAGGCAGCACCTTTCCATAATCTCCGTATTAGCTCCTGATTCCAGGTTGTAGCCTTGCTTTAGTTCCTGTCCTGATTTCCTCCAATAATGGACTGTGATCTGAAAATGAAAACCAAATAAACTCTATTCTCCCTGCCAGGGACCTTCCAGGTATCACAGGGTTGCTGAGGAAGGCAACAATGGGGATGTTGGAAATTGCAGTGGCAATATTGTGCTTGCTAGACCATAGGAGGTTACTTTTGGTAAACCTTATCTTTCTGTAACTCTTTACTCAGGCCACAAACCACTGGCTTCTGGTGATTCACAGCTGCTGTTTAACAGCCCTGGGATAAAGGAAAGAATATTCGAGAATCAGAGTTATTCTTTGAGAGCCAGAGAAAAAGTAAAAGAAAGTCGTGTATGCAGAAAAATCTTTGCACAGGCAATCTACACAGACACATACACATTCATGCATACACACACACACACACACACACACACACACAAACACACACACACACACACTAGTTAGATTGGACACTTGTCTCATCAGCTCCACAAGTGTTTACACATTCTTACATACATACACATATAACACATACATATATAAAGACAGACATGTACAAACATACATTTGGATGAATGGAGTAGAGCCCGCCAAGCATACACATACATTTGGTAGATGGAAGGGACAGAGTCCCAGATGCTACCACCTTATTATTCGTTTTCTCTGGCCTTTTTCTATTTTCTTGTATAAAAGTTGTTTAGAATATTACTTTGTAGATACAATGCTTCACAAAGCAAGAGTTACAGAAGAATTTCTATGGTTAAGTTAAAAGCAGTACTCCATTCTATAGACTCACTATATGTGCAAGGCAACCGTTTCACAAGGCTTGGATTTATCATAGTGCATACCTGTGACTTCATTCTTTGATCTAACCTAGAATGAATGTTTTTCCTTGATCACAAATTTATCCCAAGTCTATTTTTCTTTTTTAGTATAATGTAGTAGGATTTTCCCTGTCCAATTAATTTGATTTTTTTATAGAACAAGAGGCCTGAGATTGGACAGGGAAAAGGACGGTGGAGTGGGGAGTCACAAAGACAGACGGAGGAGACAAGTAGATGAGAAGGAAGCAAAATGGAGAACAAACAGATGATTCAGATTCCACATGGCTGTAAAAAGCCACGGGTAGATATAATATCATATAGGATTAGAATAATTGGGGTTAATTGTCTAATCTAGGTGGGCAGCTTATACCATTATCGATTGGCCCTGAATTTATTGTGTTGGCATCTTGTGTATCGAGAATTTATTGATATATAAATCTGACTGGTTAATTATAAGCTTCTAAGGTTTTGATTTTAGTTACTGGGAATAGTGATAGCTAGTCAAGAGGGGGCCACAGCAGCAAACCACCAAGGGAACTTATTGAGTCTGGTACTGATGTTTCAGGAACTCACAACCAAGAGAGACCGCCGAGTGGAGAGCACCCCACTGGAGAAATATGACCTGCCAGTGCCCAGCATATGTGGGAGTTTGCCATTTATTATTATTATTATTATTATTATTATTATTATTATTATTACATATTTTCTTTATTTACACTTCAAATGTTATCCCCTTTCCTGGTTTCCCCTCTGAAAACCCCTTTTCCCACCCCCTTCCCCCTGCTCACCAACACACCCACTCCTGTTTCCCTGTCCTGGCATCCTCCTACACTGGGGTGTCAAGCCTTCACAGGACCAAGGGCCACTTCTCCCATTGATGCCTGACAAGGCCATCCTCTGCTACATATGCGGCTAGAGCCATGAGTCCCTCTATGTGTACTCTTTGGTTAGTGGTTTAGTCCCTGAGAGTTCTGAGGGTACCAGTTGGTTCATATTGTTATTCCTCCTATGGGGCTGCAAATGTGAGAAGTACCTAAAGAAATGTTCAACATCCTTAGCCATCAGGAAAATGCAAATCAAAACAACCCTAAGATTCCAACAGGCATAATGGCTAAGATCAAACACTCAGGTGACAGCAGATGCTGGTGAGGATGTGGAGAAAGAGGAACAATCCTTCATTGTTGGTGGGGTTGCAAACTGGTAAAAACCACTTTAGAAATCTGTTTGGAAGTACATCAGAAAATTGTCCATATGTACCAAAAGGAGCCTGTTATGGTTGTCTTTTGGAGGGGCCCTGCCAGAGCCTTACAGATACAGAGGCGAATACTAGCAGCCTACCACAGGACTGAGCGTGAGGTTCACAATGGAGGATTTGGACGACAGACTGGAGGAGCTGGGAGGGGGGTGGGTTGCAGCCCCATGGGAAGAACAACAATGTCGGCCAACCAGATGCCCCAGGGCTCACAGGGACTAAGCCATCAACACATGGTTCCAGCCAAAAGATTGGCAGAGGGATGCCCTGTCTGGCATCAGTGGGAGCAGAGTTCCTTGGTCCTGTGAAGGCTCAATAGATGCCCCAGCATGGGGAAATTGAGTAAGGGGTCATGGGAGTGGGTTGGGTGGAAGAGCATATTCTTGGAGGCCTGGGGTGGGAGGATGGGTTGGGGGTTTTGGGGGAGGGGGGAAACTGGGAAGGGGTATAACATTTGAAATGTAAATGAAAAATATATTCAATAAAAATGATTCATAAAAAAAGAAGAAAGAAAATTGCACATAGTACAATTTGAGGACCCAAATATATCACTCCTGGGCACATACGCAGAAGATGCTTCAACCTGTAATAAGGACACATGCTCCACTATGTTCATGGCAGTCTTATTTATAATAGCCAGAATCTGGAAAGAACCCAGATGTTCCTCAACAGAGGAACGGATACAGAAAATGTGGTACATTTACACAATGGAGTAGTGCTCAGCTATTAAAAACAATGAATTCATGAAATTCACCGGCAAATGGATAGAACTAGAAAATAATCATCCTGAATATGGTAGCACAGCCACAAAAGAACACACATGGATGCACTCACTGATAAGTGGATAATAGCCTAGAAGCTCAGAATACCCCAGATACAATTCACAGATCAAATGAAGCTCAAGAAGAAGGAGGACCAAAGTGTGGATAATTAGATCCTTCTTAGAAAGGGGAACAAAATACCCATCAAAGGAGATACAGAAAGTGTGGAGCAGAGAATGAAGGAAAGGCCACCCAGAGACTGCCCCACCTGGGGATCCATCCAATACACAGTTACCAAACCCAGACACTACTGTAGATGCCAACAAGTGCTTGTTGACAGGAACCTGATATAGCTGTCTCCTGAGAGGCTCTGCCTGTGTCTGACAAATACAGAGGTGGATGCTTTCAGTCAATCATTGGACTGAGCACAGTGTCCCCAATGGAAGAAAAGGACAGAAGGATCTGAAGGGTTTTGCAGCTGTCTCTTTTTAATAATAATAATAAACCTACAAGTTACCATGCTACACCGGGCACCTGTGGGTTGTATGGGTGTTCTCAACTCAGCAATGTCTTTGTTTCAAGCTCCTGAAACATCTTGCTTACCAGACTTGCTAAGTTCCCTAGGCAGGTAGCTGCCATGCTAGCCCCATGCAATGACTGCCCACCCTGCAGTCAGCTGCCTTGACACCCAGCAACCCAGTAGAAACAAAACTCCAGAAATCAGTCAGATTTATATATCAATAGATTCTTGTCCAATCACAGGCTTCTTATTGTATAGATAATTAAGTTAATTGGAAAGGGAAAATCCTGCTACAGTGTAATTCTAAAAGCTATTAGTATTCCTTATAATTTCAGCCTTTACTTACTATAATTCTATGAGGAGTGGGCACATTCTATTCTTTATTCTGACTTTATTACACCTTTCTGTCAAAATAGCTGAAACTATCTCCCCAAAATTTTCTTTCTAAAATTATCAAATCAGGAAGTCTATAAAGTCATTGATATATCTAAACAGCATTAATTCATGAAAGTTCATCTTCATATTGATCTGCAGGAAATTTACTCAATAGGGTGGGGTAGTGCCCAGGATTTACTAAGCTATGTAATGATGATAGGAAAGGCCCATGAGCGGTAAGAACGAATCCTAAAATGAAGTCTCTTGAGACCTTGTCTCTCAGAGCTCTCCCGTCATAGGTCATGCAAAGCAAAATAAAACACAAACGAACAAACAAAAACAGTGGGCTACCTCCAGGAAAGTCACCTGCTAGCCTAACCCTCTCCTAGATGGCTCCCAACACTTCTCCACCTTTCTTTATGGTCATGTTGTTTCATCCCAGCAATATAAACCCTAACTAGGACAAACCTAAAGACCTCTCACAAATTTGTTGCTATTAAATGTTCCTCTGCACTCACTAGTAAACTACCCAAGGAACCATTTATTAGAAGAGTGTTTGGGAGGCATTCAAGCTCCAAGCTGTATCAACCTGCCCTGCCTACACTGGCTGCTGCTTCTCCACCTACCTGGCTGTCATTTAGATATAATTCTCATATCTTGTTTCTCTCCTCCATATCACTCATAAATGTTGTGGTTTCTTCAGCTATTTCCCAGCTGGAATCGCTACCCAGCCTTTACTGTGGAATCACACTATGATTTCTGACTCATTCTTTTCCAGTCCCTTCTACTTTCCTGTCCTCCAGGCCTCTCAGTTATCGCATGCTCCTCCCTAGAGCTGCCATTTTAAAAAAGGAGATGAGCTATACATGAATATTCCTCATTTCATGGGGAATGGAATTTGGTATAAACACTAGTCTCAAATTTTGTTTTATCAACAGCATCTTTTTAGCATGTGATTCTGACTCATCTGCTCACTGCCTGACATGCCTTCAACACTGCTTCATCCTTCGGCTGTGAATTTACATATCCATCCAGGCACTCTACTTATGTGCATGTTTTTCAAGTTCATACTATTCTTCTGTTTGCCTCGTTGTTTTGTCCATATTTTCATTTCTTGCCCAAATCCTTGTGGTTTGCTTCCTAAACCAAATCTCTTCTGTGAGGGCTAATTCTGATCATGAAATTGATTAGACTAAGTGATGTCTAGAGCATTAGTGAGAGACACCTGTTGGTATTGTTTGTAGGGATGTTTCTAGAAAGGATTACCAGAGGAAAGAAGAAACCCAATGACATTAGTAGCACCATCTCACAGGCTGGGTCTGAAAAGAAGAAAACCAATTGAGTGTCAACACCTCTTTTTCTCTGTGTCTTAATGAAGCCACGTGTGAATCAGTTCACACTGCCAAAGCCACACATTGTAGTTAATTTGACCTTTCCTTCCTTGTCCTGATAGACTGTGTCCTTTTAAACTAGGAGCCAAATGTATCAGCCTTACTGTGAGTTCTGTGGTCATCTATTTGTCACAACAATGAAAATGTTACTAAGACCTCCTCCTTTCCACCCTGTATGTGGAAGGCAGAATGATGCTCATGACCTAGCCCCTGACATTCTGCATATGTTGTCTTTCACTGAAAGAGTTTGCAGTTACGGTTATCTGAAAGGTTGAGGACCTTGGGGTGACATGCTAATCCTGGGTTTTCTGGGAAAGTTAAGTTAAATGCTTGAGTCTATAAAAGCAGAAATGTTTCCTGACTATCATCAAAGAGAGATGTGACTTCATCAGAAGGGTCAGAGTGCGGCAACTTCACTGGATGAAGATGGAAGCAGGAACTATGAGCTGAAGGATGCGGCTGGCCACCGGAAGCAGGGAAATCGAGGCATCATGATGACTATCATAAATCTGTCATACGGTTAGATGGAGCATCCTGGGGACATGTGTCTTGTTTCTTAAACCATGAAGCTTTTAAATAGTCCTGCACTTAAAAGGTAGTCAGAATAATGAGGGTGATGTCACATAATGAGGGTGATCTCTTGATGAGGCCTCAAGAGAATATGAGACCCATCCAAAGCCTTCACATGTGCTAGCTTGAAATATCTTGATAAGACAAAGAAAACTGACCAGGTTTAAGTTTTATTGTGGGAATGAAGTAGGAACAGGGCGACAGATCCACATACAGATTAGAAACTGGCATGGTTTCATCATTCCACAAGACCCAAAAAAGAAGGAACCAAGACTTTTATATCCTTTTAAGCCACTGTCTGATTCATAAACAGGAGAAAATAAGGATGAAACTTAAAAGTTATCAATAGTGAAACACTAAAAGAAATGAAACCAAATTATTTCCTGTGTGCTAAGCATATAACCTAACTACCTACCATACATGAGATCTTAGTTGAAGCTATAGCTCTAAAAAAAAGAAAAGAAAAGAAAACCATAAATGGATTATTTATTACAAAGGGATCTGGGGGATGAGAGGGATGTTGCCATGTGTAAAGCTGAGAATACACTGACACAGGGTTCCTATGAAGACTGCAAGTCTGAATCACTGCATGTGCCATGTCTAGGTTCACAGTTTTCACCCAAGGGTACAGAGGACCACAAACAAGTACACCTGGGAGACATTTCTATATTTCAGCACTAGGTTTGGGAAACTTGAATCCAAAGAGCACATTTCGCACTGTGCCTGTGCATGTACATACATGTGTACACACATGGTGGAGTGCAGGTGGGCATGTGTACATTTAGCTGAGCCTCGTAGTCAACCACAGATGTCATAACGCTATTAACATTGGTGTTTTGAGATTAAGTCTCTCATTAGCCTATAACTCAGCAAGTACATTAGCCTACCTGGCCAGTGAGCCCTAATAATCCAGCTTGCTGCCTCCCAATCCTGAGATTATGAATTCAGAACAACTCACCCACCAATTTTATACAATCTCTTGAAGTCTAATACAGGTCCTCATGTATGTACTGCAAGCCTGCTTGCTTTCTCGCAATGTCAAAAGGGCTGTGAAGTTGTACGGAAATCACAGCCATGCCCTACTGCCTATAATCAAACAAACTAGTATCAACACAAGAAAATATAAAACACAAGCCACCAATCTTGCTTAGAGACATGCACAGCAAACCCATCTCTAAGATGTCCTAATAAAATAAAAAATGATAGTATTATTCAAGGCTTTGATAGGCATCCAACTTGGAAATATTCTGTGAGTCATAAACAGAAAAGCTTAACACAACAGGAAGTCATACAGTTCTGGAGACTGGAAGACTAGAACAGAGGTACCTATAGAAATAATACTTACCAAAGGGAAAAAAAAGGAAAAAATAGTAATAACACTTACTTGCCTCTTCTTAGCTTCTGGTCCTTGCTGGCAATCTTTGTAGCCCCAAGGCTTGGAAGCCACTAGCAGCACTGCCTCCCATGACATATAAAGTTCTCTGTGGGTGTCTACCTATTTAAAGGCATTTCTATATAATGAGACTAGCCAATTCAGATCAGGATCCCACTACTTTCCTGTAGGATCTCCCCTTAAACATTTCTATTTGTGGAGACCCGAAGTCCCAGATAAAGGCACAATACAATGCATTTGGGGAGCAGGTCAACATATATAGGGGTCACAACTCAATTCAAGAGAGAGCTTATTTGTAAACTTAACAATCTGAGGTACCAAAAGATGGGCTTTTAATTACGTAATGTTTTGTAATCCCTTATAGAGCTGGTGCTGAAATTCTAGCCCTGGCTCTCCATGAATGTTCAGCCTGACGAGGTAAACACAGAAGCAAGTGAGCAGCACACAGTCACAGTCCTGATGGAAGTGCACGCCTCATTGCAGGGAAGAATGAAATTTAAGAGACGGAACAATTACAAAAACATTACCAGTCTAATAAAAGTTCAAGCAAACACAATCGCCCTAAATTCCGAAATGTTCAAAGCTCAAGTTCACAACTTGCATTTCTCCTGAAAATGATTGTACTCTACATGTTCCTCGTAGAAAATACAGCTTATGATGTAGGCAGATGACTGCACGCCCTAGGAGGCAGTCTAAGATGCAGAAAGCCAGAATCCAGCCGCAGGTGTCCATGTTGCTGCGTCATAGGAAGGGGTAAGGTTGGCAACCTGAAAAAGAAAACATCATAATAGCACTTTTGCATTTTTCTGGCAGACCACGTGGTTCCTGACCCATGGCTGAAGAAAGCCTCTGCTCTTTAAAATACAACTCTGTGAATTTAATGCTTCTGTATCTGCTTTAAGGTACAACATCACAAAATAAAGACAAGCAGTTCAATTTGCTATTAAGCAAAAGGAAGAGAATAACAATAACAAGATGTCAAATTTGCTACTGAGGAGTGCAGACGGCTTGGTCCTAAGCCATACCCAGGAAGCCTCTCATAACAGAAGCCTGTGGTAACGGAGGTCACGTATCCTTAGATACAGATTAACTGCAGCTTATGCCCAGCCACTGACCTGGTCAACCCGCCTGCCTCTTGCTTTTTCCAAACCCTTCTCTCTGAGCCCCGAAATTCGCCCTTTCTCTCTTTTCTCTCCTACACTTTGTGGTCAGTTTTCTCCTCAGCATCATAGCACAAGAGCCCACCACTGCTTCCCAGCAGTTGTCTTGTGTCCATCCTGTGAAAATGTTTCCTTCATTGTTTCACACTATGCTCCATGAGGAAATGATCTCTCTCTCTCTCTCTCTCTCTCTCTCTCTCTCTCTCTCTCTCTCTCTCTCTCTCTCTCTCCCCCTCCATGAGCCTAACCAGGAAAGTGCCTGGGGCCAGACATAGGAAGGGGAACACTTTTCCCCCAATTACAGAGAGAGTGCGGGTGCGTCTCATGATAATCGACGAGTAAGCTAGTGTAATTTTAATCTTAGGCAAAGACATAAGGATAGCCTAAATATGTGCTTTTTACACCATAGCATGTGATGTCAGAAAAGGGAAGTTGAAAGAGGAGGCAGAGGAGGGAGGGAGAGGAGAAAAATCACAAAGGGGAAGGCAGAGAAACCAAGAAATACCCTCAAAGGTCACATTTGTGAACTACTATTCTCAATGGTGAAATATAGGACAGGAATATAGTCTGTAAAATTAAAATCAGAGGAGATATAGGAACCTCTGTGTTTTGGGGCATTCCACTCACAGAGAAGTTAATACATCTTTCTAAGATTATTAGCATATTGGCTGAATTAGATTTACATGTAGGTAAAGTAAACAAAACTCCCTCCAATTCAAGGTTTGTATCGGTCTCATAAATACTTTCTAGTACCTTAAATGTCACCAAAATATTCTGAATATGCTTTAGTATGTCAAAAAGCATAGATGCAATTTCAACTCTCCTTCTCTCTCTCTCTCTCTCTCTCTCTCTCTCTCTCTCTCTCTCTCTCTCACACACACACACACACACACACACACACATATATATATATATATATATATATATATATATAAATCTTTTAACCTCTCAACCATAAAATCTTCCCTATACTATCTTCAATATATGTTTCCAAATGATTCTGATATAGTAATGAGTGCATAGTTTTTTTTTTATTTTGAATGATGATTTTTTTAAGTGGCACAATAAAACTATCACAAGACGGTGAAACTGTCCCTCATTCTGGTGATTGTGAACCAGTGAAGATATGCTATATGGGTGGTGTTTTCACAAAGGAGTCTGTGTCTAGCAGAAGTGGAGATCTACATTCCTCCTGGAAAAAAAAAACACAATCTGCAGTTTCAGAGTGGTATGGTCATCTCTGCTCAAGCATTCACTGTCAAAAAGAATGCAAACTTTAAATACAATGCATTTCCTCCTTACCTAGAGTCACCAGCTTTTACCCAAGATACATTCTAAATGCCATATTTTACTATTTCTACATAAATGTGGTAGATAATATAGTGACTAGAGTGTCTACTACCAAGAATTTCCACCTTGTCCCTCAGAACCTAAGATGTGACTTTCCATAGTGTCTTAGTTACTGTTCTGTTGCAATGAAGAGAGGCTGTGACCAAGGCAACTTACAGAAGAAAGCATTCAGTTGGGGGGGTCCTTACTGTTCAGGGGTTATTCCATTATCACCATGGCTGGAAGCATGGTGGTCCCCAGGTAGGCGTGGTACTGGAAAGGAGCTGAGAGTTTTACATCCTGAGAAGTGGCAAGCAGGGGTTTGGCAGGAGAGAAACTCCGCTGGCCTAGGCTTTTGTAATATCAAAGCCCACTTCCACAGCCCCCCAGGTGATACATCTCTGCCAACAAGGCCACACCTCCTCCTCTTTCCCAAACAGTTCCCCTACCTGGGGAACATGAGAGCCTGTGGCAGGGATTCTCATTCACACCACTAGGAATGTCGAGAAGAACAATCCAGATGTGATTCAATTACAAGCCCCGAGACAAGGAGCCTCACAGAAATATCTGAGTGGGTACAATGCAATCAAAACAGTCCTTGGGAAAGGTAGACAGGGGGTTAGATCAAAGAAAGACAAGGAGCTCAGGAACAGATGACTCTGGCCACCTATAAAAGCTGGAAAAGGCAAAAACAAACAGACAGACAGATAAACAGATCTCCCCTGTAGCTTCTTGAATGGATTCAGCCTTTGGTTTTAAACAAGAACCAAGTCAGGATTTTGTTCTATAAAGCAATTAATGTGTTATTTTCATTGGCTGCTTTTGCAATGATTTGTTTTAGCGGCAATAAGAAATATGTACAGTGGAGTCAAATCCACTTGGTATAAGAGAATTAGTGAAGTGCAGAATTGCAAAGCATGGGCCCTGGACCTAACTAGAAAAGGAGACTAGGCCCTTATGACACATGAGGCTGACATTTTCAAGCTTAAATGTTTATTATTTATAAAGGCATATTTTAATAGTAGTTTTGTGAGGGGCTGTAGAGATGGTTGAGAGGTTAAAACCATATACTACTCTTGGAGAGAACTCCAAGTGCAATTTCTAGAACTCATGTTGGGTAATTCACAACCACCTGTGAATCTAGCTTCAGGAGGAACCATGGGCATACACACACACACACACACACACACACACACATACACACACACACACACACAGACACACACACACAGACACACACACACAGACACACACACACACACACACACACACACACACAATTAGTTTAATAGCACATCATTTTCCTAAAATTTAAAAGATGTTATTTTTACCATGGAAAGATTGAAAGCACCCTACCTTTGGAAGCTGTTTTTATTCCTCCACTGCTGAGGGGAAATGAAACTACAAAAACTGAGAGGAGGAAAGTTACCCAGTGACCCTTGGGATTTTCTGGCTGAATGTTAAGCAGATAGTGAAAGTGCTGAAGTTAGGAAGCAGATTCCATCTATAACCCTACAAATTGGGAAGAAAAACAGATTAGATTGTAACTTGGATCACATTTTCTTTGAAAATTCTTTTCCAGAAACAAAGACATAATCAGGCAATTTGTAATCAGCTCTGTATTTTCAATACCAAATCATCCTGTTGGAAAATTTGAAGATAATTGACTTTTTTATTCATTTTTAAATACCTAGAACCATAACTTTAACCTGCCTTCTAAAAACAAATGTGGCTTTTTATCTTCGCATCAGGATATTTTTTTTCCCAAAGGTTAGTGTGAAGTAGCTATAAATATGCAGAGATTTCCACAGCTCAGACAAGCATCCCAGTAAATAATGTAATTGAGCTGTGAATATTTAGTGTTTGAAACCCAATCACTTTGTGGCTTAATTTGTATACTGCCTGACTGCTTTGCATATTCAGACGATTTAACAATGTAGGCAGTATATGAAGATGGAATCTTAAATGGAAGCTGGGATGAAGAAAGTTTTGTTTTTTTTTTTTTTAAGTCTGAGTTATGCTTTATTTTTCAAAGCTAGACTGAGTGAGATAAGTCAGAGCTGAAAAGCCCCAAGTGGCAGAGTGTATAAAGTCACAGGTATGCAGATCCTCAGCACATGTCTTCGGATAATTAGTTTTACTCTCTTGTTGAATCTTGGTATTCGCTGGTCACATAAAAATTAATAACACAATACACAACATCACCTTCACGTCTATAAAATACAGCTTTCTCTGTGGTGGCAAATAAGTCAAGCCAATGAGCCATTGTGGAAACTATGATTTCAGAAGACACGTGGAGTTCAAATCTCCTTCCAGGTGTGGGTGGTAGGTGTTATCCTAAACCCAACTAAATGAGTTTTTGTGATTCCACAAAGCTGTATATCCAGTGAAACTGAGCCTTCAGAGATCTATTGTGAATTCGGTCAATGGAGAGAGCAAATGTGGATAGTGTATGTTAATCAATTTGGTCTAGATTACTACTTGTATTAGGACCCTGGGGGAAATAAAACACAAAACACAATGCGTGGAAATAGTCTTTCTTCTGTATTCTTAAGTTAGTTCTAAGCACTCACAGCTATCAAAACCAGTGCTCGTGTCTCTTTAATTAAAGAGCACAGTGGCTGCATATCTCCTGTACACATTTCCGTAACTTTAATTTCTTTCAAACCTTATTTGTCGCGATGGTTCTTAAATGCTTTAACCTCCCTTGTAACCCACCACCCAACAGAGGTAGCGGGGAAGAAAAGGATAGGGGGGAAATGCTTAGAAAGATTCTTTGGAGCAATCCCTGTCTGTGTTATCTGGGAAACTGTCAGTTTACTTCACAGGTCAGCAGGCAGCAGCAGCTCAATCCACTTGCAGAACACCTCACGGGCACACCAGAAGGCCAGTTCTGTAGAGTCTGGAGAGCAAACAGTGGTGGCATTACCTAGCAGAGACAGGCAGGCTTCAGCGTGGCACAGCTAGCTGTACCGGCAAGCCGAGCGCTCTCTGTGTCACTCCCCGTCGAGGACTAGTTAGACCCTTCAAACACCACGTGACCTCCAAGTGCCTTGCCTCCGCACGTGCATCCAATCAGCCCAATTCCATGGGAGCGGGAAGAAACAGCAGTACACAACCAGAAGGGTTTTGGTGCGTTTCTCTGTATGGAGTCCCGAAAAATACAGCTCAACTACCAGTAAGGTGGACCAGTCAATACATGCATATTGATAGCAAAGAATCCTTCACCCGGCTTCCTTTCACCTGCTTGCTTTTGTAGAACATCTCTCTCTCTTGCGTCTACTTCGGCGAAATGTTCCTTCACAGTCTTCCTTAGCCTTCCACACCTGTGTCCACTTTAACTAAACGTCCCTTCACGTGCTTGCCCCAGCAAAACGCCGTCCAACCGACTTTCCAAAGAAGCCTTAAGTTTCCACTTCACATTTCTCTTGCTTTTGAACATTTCGCACTAATTTATGATAAACATTAAAATGTAAATGGTACTTGTAATGTCGACAGAATAACGCCAACTAAAAGAAAAAAAAAGTATGTGCAATAGACACACGCTCAATATAGACTCAACGTTTTCATGAGCATTTCTGATCCCTGCTGCATTCCACCCGCGGTTATAAAAGCTCGAGATGCAGAGGGCTGTGTCGGCTCTCGTTGCTTACTTTTGTTTATCTCTGAAACATCCGGAATACGTGTAATTTATTGCAAGGAGTTGTTTCACACACGTTGATGGAAGCCAGGAAATTCCAGGCTATGGCTGCCTTGGCAAGCTGGGAATCCAGAAGAATGGATGGTTTAGTTCCACTAGAGCGAGCAGCGAGCCAAGCCCCGCAGAGTTCACATCTGGGACTGAGCCCGAAGGCTTTGGGGCAGGAAGAAGCCACTCTTCTATGGGAAGGGCTTTGCTTCTATGTGACCTTTCACAGACTGGATGAGAGCCACCCAGCATTACAGAGTGCCATCTGCTTCAGCCTGACAAACACACCACAGTCCCATACAAACACTCTGAACCAGGAACCACATTGAAACAGAATGTAAGGACCATGCAGCCACATAAAAATTGACCACAGGACACATAAAAATTAACAAGCACGGCTTTCCTGCTGTCTCATTCTATCTCCAAACTGAGCACACCTTCTGACCATCCCATCCCATGCCTGGCCCTCTGGTCCCCAACTTAGGACAATCCCAGGTTTTTATAGTCAGTTGCAGCCTTCTTCCCTTCCATTCTGATCACAGAAAATGAATGCTCTTACTAAAACCTTGATTCTTTCTTTATCAGACCTACCAGAGTACTTTTAATCAGTTCTGACACACTTCGAGTCTGGATGCTGTCTATTTCGCCATGCTAAACCAGTGTACCAACAGAGTATTTTAAAGTGCAATCAACCCAACACTACAAGTAAGATAGATCAAGTGCCTGTTGCAGGATATTTCCTATCCATTCGCACTGAGGCAGTGGGAGGCCAGTGATTGGAGGGGAGATAGGAGGAGGAGCTAAGAGGAGGGGCGGAGAGAGAGGGAAAGGGCTCGGTTGACAAGAGGAGCAGAGCAGAGAAGGAGGCGGGGATATCCAGATGGCGTCAGAAGTATTTCTGGCGTTTTGGAGAGGTTAGAAATATTGGAATAAGACTTTATCATTGTAAATTGGCATTATGTAACTGGGAGTTTTACATACATAAATATACTTGGTTAACTATTCAAGTTTAAGAGTCATGCTTTACCGGATACTTGGAAGCAGTGGTGCAGAGACCTGGCGGGAGGTACTCTTTATTAATTATTACACACTACACATCCCTCTTGTTCAAATCGTCTCCTAGTGCTGCAACAATGCTATTCAACTTGAGTCAACCCTGTATTCAGGGGATTCGGGGTTTCTCCCTAAGGGTTTTGAGATCAGAAGCCTTATCTTCAGGTCTTAGTTTCCAGACCTGAAAGCTGGTGAGCGGTGTTTAAGTTATTAGAATCATAATTTGAAATAGATTTAGGGATTAGTTCTTATGAGACTCTGAGTTAATTCTCTTAAGGCTGATGGGCAGGGGCTGTAGCTCAATTGGTAAAATGTTTACTGGTAGATGTATATGTCAAGTTGTATTTCGGGGTGATGTTTCCTAAGCCTCACTAATAGTACATAAGAACTACTGAAGAGCTGGGAAGATTGATCAGTCAGCTAAGTTATTGCCTTGCAAATGTGACACCCTGATTTTGAACACCAGAATATGCATAATAAACCAGGTGTACTGCTTTCTGCCTGTTACTGGAAACAGGCAGAACCATTGAAGCTCACAGACCAGATATCCTGGATCGTGTGAAGAGGGTATAGGCTAATGAGAGACCCTGGCTCCATCAGAAGATGCTTGAGGGATGACACCATAGTTATCTCTTGGTTCCACATATTGAATACAGACAGTCAGACAAATACAGACACAGACACACAGACCACACACACACACACACACACACACACACACACATACACACACACACACTCATGAGGAACAACAGGTAAAAACTAAGAACCTACACATAGGCTCATAGGATGTGATTTTAAAGACTGTGGTGAGGAGACTCATGTATCTCATATATCTATTTATTTCTAGACTGAACTTTAATATATATTCGAAGAAGAAAATCAACTGTAGAAGGACTTAATTCTGAACCCTAGAAGTCCATCATTTTGAAGATTCCCCACAATGTTTTGCAGTCATCCCTTGGAAACCATTCTCCTCAGTCATGCCTACCCTTGACCTTGGTCTACTACAGTAGTCCCCCTGTGAGTCACACAACATAGGATGTGAGAATTGAACTCAAGTCCTCTACAAGAGCAAGTGTTCTCAGCCTCTCAGCCATCTTGCTTAGCTATTTCTTAAATATGTTTAAAAGGAGATTCCATGTATAACTTATGGCCCTTTGACACTTACTAGGAAAATATCTGAGTATCTAATTAGGCAAATTGGTCTGCATCAGAAGGCTAAGAGAATGTTTGTTTCAAGACAGGTTTCTGCCTTACGATATCAATGGAAAACTCCTGCATCTGTGCCGCTCACCTCAGTGACATCCAGTCATAACCTTTGTTTATGAGGCATGAGTAGAGGGTGGGAGTGAACTCGGGTCCTTGGGGGGTCACAGAGCACTTGATCCGAATCCTACTTTTTCCTTTTGTTATTTGCGCAACTTTCAACAGATTCCTAACCCTCATTGTCCTCACTGATAGAAGAAACTTTCATCCCACGGTAACAAAAAAAAAAAAAAAAAAAAAAAAAAAAAAAGTAGAACCTTCTGATTTTGTTTTAAAATATGCTAATAAGAAGTATCTGGTTTCTCATCTAAGATTTCCCTGAATATTGCTTCTGCTCAAAACATCCAATCTGATGACGGCATCGCACATCTATTGATGAACCCTCAAAGGGATATACCCAAGAAGACTCAAAAATGAAAGAGGAAGTGGTACAATGTAAAGTCACTTTTTAATATTTATTTAATAATTACTGCCCCCAAACTCCTATATATTAAGACTGTAGACGGCAGAAAACCAGGCCCACATTATAATAGTGGTATGTGGGAGACACAAAACATACATGCCACATGATGCCCATTGCTTATTTGATTCTCAATTTATGTCTAGTGATATCTGTGTTGCCTCTGTTAAATCTCACCTCAACTCCAGAAGACAGACATGATCAAAAGTCTTTATGATGTACACCTTACAACTTGAACACTGAGGTTTCAAAACTTGTCCAAAAGTATCTAGCTAACAGGTGAGAGAAATAATATTTAGTCCAGAAACTGTCTAACTTCCAAGGACCAACTCCAAACTGGGACTCTCCACTAATTCTTTGCAAGGAAGAGAACGATGGCTAATTTCACTTTCCATTGGTAAGATCATGCTTCATTCCTACAGTTGGGCAGAAAACTAATTATCTTCATAAACATTCAGCCTTTGGATGCTGCAAATGTAGATGGTTGGACACATCTGGTTAATTCACAGAACTCGTCTATCCAGATGGCTTGTCATTCTAAATGTCATAACATAAGCAGAACGCAACCCGAACTGTTGAAGCTTTCCTAAATGAACCTCCAAGCATTCATTGTTCTTTCAGATGTATAGTGTTGACTTTGATCCACCGTCATCCTACGTGTGGTTTTCCATCATTAAAAATTAATGATGTGTCACTACAGGGCTTTAAAACTCGTGAGTAGGAAGTCACAATGAAAAGAAATGTTGAAGTGTCTTTCTGAAGAACAGAGACAAGCAAGAAATGTCACAGGCACAGCAGTCACCCCTGCAAACCAAGGAGCAAAATGATAATGGAAAATTTGTGGACAATGGGACATAAGGAATTCTATAGCACAGGCAGTAAATGCAAAACCAGACATGTGGGCTGAAACAAAAGTAAGAAGCTTTGGCATGTGGGTCAGCAAGATGGTTCAGTGGATGAAGGAGCTTTCTTCCAAGCCCGCTGACCTGAATTCAACCCCCAGGACCCACGTGGTGGTAGAAAAGAACTGACTTCCCACTACTTGTCCTCTAACCTCCACATGAGCACCATGGTACATACACATACACACAATGAAAAATGCAATTTAAAAAAAATAATAACAAAAAGACTCGGAGAGAGGAAAAAAAACAACAGAGTAAAGAACACTTGTGAGAACTGTGGAGTCAATATCCAGATGTGATTGCTTTGCAGTCTTGGCTAAGATCAAGATATCTAGGCATGGGGTCCCCAATGGAGGAGCTGGAGGGAGGTCCAGAAGAGCTGAAGGGGCTTACAGCCCCATGGGAAGAACAATGATTTTGGCCACCCAGATGCCCCAAGACTCCCAGGGACCGAACCATCAACCAAAGGGCACACATGGTTCCAGCCAAAAATGTGGCAGAGGAAGGCTTTGTTGGGCATCAGTGGGAGGAATGGTCCTTGTTCAGGTAAAGGCTCAACAGAGGCCCCAACAAAGGGAAAACAAGGGGGGAAGGAGGGAGTGTGTTGGGTGGAGAGGCATATACATGGAGGCAGGGGGAAGGAGGAGGGGTTGGGGGGTTTTGGGAGGGGGGAAATTGGGAAGGGTTTTACCATGGCAATGTAAATGAAGATGATATTTAATTAAAAAGAAAGGAAAGAAAAAAGAACTCAGCTAACAGAATAGCAAAGATCGAGTAACCTGATGAAATACTAGGCAAAATATCTGAACAATCTTTTATCCAAAGATGAACAAGGGGATGTACAAGACACAGCTCAGTGGTTATATGCTTGCAACATGGGTGTGCAGACTGGAGTCCATGTTTCCAGAAGTGATGTAAATGTGACTTTGGTGCAACAGCCTGCCTGAAACTCTGGCCTCAGAAGGAAAGGACTGGGAACACCCAGCCCAAGAAGCCAGCTATCAAAACCAGCCATAATTGCAAGTTCTGTGTTCAATAAATTCTGTGTCTTTGAATAAGATAGAAGAGCAACAGGGGATGACTCCTGACATTGGTTTTAGACCTTCATACACACCTGCAAAACTATTCATAAGCATGCATGTACACCACACACACATATACACACATACATGAAAATGAAAAAACAAAGTAAAAGAAATGCAAACCTTGAACAGCTACACAAACTCCTCCCCATCCCTGTCAGGAAAATGTGAAATTATAATGAGATCTCTCTCTACCAGTTAAAAACATGATTGTTAACAAGAAGACAAAGACAAAATAACAACTACTACCATTGTGGAGAAGCAGAGAACTCTCGAAATCTGTTACTAGGAATGTACATTAATTCAGTTGTGATGGAGAACAATACAGAGATTACACACAATAACTGCACATAGAACTTCCATATAATTCAACAACCCCTCTATTACATTGACATTAGACAGATAGATAAATAAAAGAAATGAAGAAATTTCAGACAGACAGCTAGACCTATACAACCGTATTTTCTGCAAGAGTATGTCTGATAGCCAAAATATGTATTCAACCAAACGTTCATCAGTGAACAAAGGAGTTTAAAAATATATACAATAGGATGCAGACTAGTTATTTGAAAAAATAAAACCCTGCCCTGGGCACCAATACTGTGCTGTACTATATCAAATAAGTCAGAAATAAGCCTGTGCTATTTTTCACTTTCTCAATGATGTGTGGATGTCATTTCTACAACCCTTCCTCAGACATTCTCAATGACTATAACCATATATCTTTTGACATTGGCATAGAAATTAGAGCCTGTGTTCAGGCTCATAAAGGTCTACAGTAGCTATGGCTTTCTCTGCATTTTTCCCCCCGCTTTGGAGAAGGAACTGGCACATGAGTTAATGGTGATTAATTTTGCATTGCTGAATGTTAAGCTATCACCCTAATTAGATCAGATAATAGAGCTCTGCACAAGGCACTGGTTGCATACTTTAGAGGATCAGAGATGCTGTAGTAAAGAATGGATGCAGTGCTTGGCACGGGCGTGGCTTCCCTGGATCACATTCGGGATGCTTTTGCAGACAACCATCCCCACGGAGCAGCTGAGCTCCAAAAGGACGCTTGACTAGCAAATTGACTTGATTGATTCAAATTTCATTACATACTGGAAGCACATTTTGTTTGAGCTAAACACATTAATATATATCAGTTAGAAGAAAGGCCCAACTCCTTCTTTGTTATTCATTAATAAAACCTAATGATTTCAACAAAACATTAATGAAGGAAAATATTGGCTTGCATAATTCATTGAGAAAAATTAATTAATTGTTTTATTAAGGGCAGCCTGTTCCACCGAGTAATTACTAAGGCTCTGATGGAGAATCACTTTATGTTATTTATTTAGCAAGCTGTTGTTTACCTCTTTTATTTTCTATTAATTTGTTATGCACACAACTCTTCTGCCTACAGAAGGAAACTAAGTATAATATCAAATAATGATTGTGACGATGAGCTTAAAATTGATAAAAGATGGCATGTAGAGGGAGGTGTGCTGAATTCATGCTGCTTTGCCAAGATAAGAGACTGGCTTAGTCGCAGTATACATTCTCACTGGAGTTTTGAAATAGTGGTATCTGGGAAATAATTCCTCATATAGGAAGTAAGTAGAAGACACAGAAGCTCTCCTAAATTAGTATTGTGGTGTTTCTTTTGATTAGAGAAACCCACAGTTTTAACATTAGAATGGAACAATAAATATTTAATAAATAAAGAACAATATTTTCTGAAATGCAATATCAAAACCTGTTATGAGAGTAACTACACAAAATAAGTGATAGATTGAAGCCAAACGTGGTAGCACACACCTTTAATCCCAGCACTTGGGAGGCAGAGGCGGGAGGATCTCCATGAGTTCAAGATCAGCTTCAATTACTAGTAAGTTCTAGGAAATCCAGCAGGCGCTGCATAGTGAAGCCCTTTCCAAAAAAAAAGGGGGGGGGGAGGAAAGAAGGAATGATGAGTGTTGGACCTCAGTTTTCTTCTATGATTTTTTTTGTATATTAAAGCTCATCAGATCTTTTTATATGAAATAGAAATGTTGACAGAAAGTTTTCTTCCAAGTAGATACTGATTAATGATTTTATTTGATGCAACACTACAGTGGTAAACACTAATATTGTTTATATTAATTCCTGATGCCTTATACAATTTTTTTCATTAAATACAACTATGCAAGAGCAAGGAGTCTGACATTAAGAGTGGGTGATTCAAAGTTCCCCTTCTTTTGGAAAATAATTCAATATCTGCTGTCTGTAAGGAGAGTATTTTTGTATTGCTTTGCCTAAAAGATTTTCCTTCCACTGAAGGGCATATTATTCTGCAGTAACAGCAAGAATGCTTGCATAATAGCGGCATGTTTCATTAAGATATAAAAGGAAGATAAAGCCTGAAGTAGTGACATTCCAGAATAAATCAGCCCAACTCTTTACCCATCAGAGTACCCGGCACTCTCATTACCACTTCCGTGTGACAGATATTTTTCAAAGCCTAGTTTAGAAAGACTATTCAGAAAGGACTGAGTTCTCCCAATCAGATGAAAATTAAGGTGGAAATAGATACCCCGCCCCAACAGAAATATTTAAGAACAATGAGAGACCATCATTTCTCTGAATTTGTAAATCCTCCTGAGAGTTTTCTCCCCCATGCATTATGCAAGGACCGTTTTAAAGTAGGCCTGTGTCTTCCAGGAGTGAGGGATGGAGAAGATGAGTGAACGCCGCTTATGGCCATTCTTCTGCAGACAGGAGACGCATGCTCAACTCAGACATTTGTTCTTCCGTGGCTCCACAAAGCAGAGGGCTCCCCGTCATTTATTCAGCACTGAATCCCTCCACTTTACTCATATCTCAAATATCCACAGGATGGCAGCAAAGAACAATAAATCAAATCTGATTGCTTAATTTAAAACCGACCAGCAGAAGTGATTAATCAGACTTGAATCCCATTCTGCCCAAGACTTGATAACAGTATCAAGTCTATTCATGGACAACGTGGGTGTGGTATTTAATTCACCCATATATGGCTTCAGTGACACCTCATCAAGAGATTTCTCTATTCTGTCTGGTAAAAAAAAAAATGTTTGGGCAGTATCTGTCTTTTGTGCTATTTCAGCTTATAAACTCACAAGCTTATTAATATGCACATAAACCTGTAGTAAAAATAGTTTGCTGCAGAGGTGTAGAAGATGTGCCTGTGACAACTCTGGGCTAGGTCTTTCCCCCTATTTGTATCAGCTCAGTTTGGCTCATTGACATGGGCTCATTTCCAGGTACCCTTTGCAAACAGGATGTAATGTACCTCCAAGTTTCATTAATAATCTAACCAATGTTAAGTACATTTCACAGTATTAAAAATGGCAATCTGTGACTTTAAAAATTCTTTTAAGATTGGGACACTAATGTTTAAGAGTTCACTGTTGCTACTGCCATTTGCACCAGGAGCCTGAAGACTCCACAGCCTTCTGTGCACAGCTCACCAGGAGGGAGTGATCTCCCAGCACACTTTCACTTTTGAGCACAGAGGTGAGATCTCCACCTTCTCTCTGGAGGGAACCCAGCTAGGAGCACACAGGGCCTAAGATCAGTGGAGCAGCTGGGACAGAAGTCTTTCTGCCTACAGTCATTTGCACCAGGGAGCCAGGAGATTCCACAGTCTTCTTGCATAGCCAGCCAGGAGAGAGATCTCCCAGCAGTGCTTTCACTTTTGAGCTCAGAGGAGTAAGGACACAGGCTTGCAGGCCCACAGGAGGAACAAACTCCAGCCAGAGACAAAAATACCAACTAGCACCAGATAGCAAAAGGCAAGCACAAGAACCCTACCAACAGAAACCAAGGCCACATGGCAACATCAGAACCCAGTTCTCCCACCACAGCAAGTCCTAGATACCCCAACACACCAGAAAAGCAAGAATTGGATTTAAAAATATATGTAGCATGATGCTGATAGAGGGCTTCAAGAAAGACTTAAATAACTCCCATAAAGAAATACAGGAGAACATCAGTCAACAGGTAAAAGCCCTTAAAGAGGAAACACAAAAATCCCTTAAAGAACTACAGGAGATCATGGGTCAACAGGCGGAAGCCCTTAAAGAAGAAACACAAAAAAATCCCTTAAAGAATTACAGGAAAACACAATTAAGTGAAGGAACTGAACAAAAATATCCAGGATCTAAAAGTAGAAGTAGAAACAATAAAGAAATCACAAAGTGAGGCACCTCTGGAAATAGAAAACCTTGGGAAGAATTCAGGAGTCATGGATGCAAGCATCAACAACAGAATACAAGAGATAGAAGAAAGAACCTTAGGTGCTCAAGATATCATAGAAAACATTGACTCAACAGTCAAAGAAAATGCAAAATGCATAAAGCTGGTAAAAAAGGGAAAAAGGGCAAGTAACTAATAAAGGCAGGTTCTATTATTATCAGAATAACACCAGACTTCTCACCAGAGACGATGAAAGCTAGAAGATCCTGGGCAGACCTCATACAGACCCTAAAAGAACACAAATGCCAGCCCAGAGTACTATACCCAGCAAAACTCTCAATCATCATAGATGGAGAAACCAAGATATTCCATGATAAAACCCAATTTGCACAATATCTGTCCACAAATCCAGCCCTACAACAGACAATTAGTGGAAAATGCCAACACAAGGAGGGAAACTACACCCTCCTTGAAAAAGCAAGAAAGTAATCTTCCAACAAACCCCCAAAAAGATACCCACACAAACATAAAAAACATTAAAAATGACAGGAAGCAACAATCACTATTCCTTAATATCTCTTAACAACAATGGACTCAACTGCCCAATATAAAGACATAGCTAACGAAATATTTCTCATGTAAATCTTCAATTTTATCAGAAAATGTTTGTAATTTCCCTTTTAATTAATTTAGTAATTTCTTTTATGTCTACCATTTTATCTGCATTATTTTTCATGATAATCTTCAATTTTAATATGTCTTTCTATATACTTCCTCCATTTTATCAGAAATGTTTTCAATGTAAATCTTGATTTTTTTTTTTTTTGCCACTGGAGGACTGGGTATTCTTTAATTCTGGCATGAAATTGAAGATACAAAACCAAATAAACTTATAAAACCACAGTAGTGCATATCCAGTATAAACTCACAATTCATGGATAAAATTGCAAATACAAAATATGCAAACGAACTGAAAATATCACTTGTAATAGGAAAATTGACAGCTGTAAATTCACTGTAACATACAAACTAGCAACATCTAAAATCAATCCCCCATTTTTATGCCTGGGTATGAAATAAGAACAGATTAATTCCATAGAGAGAAGTAGAAAGCAAGTCAAGAAGAAATTAGATTGATCGAAATGAGCAAAGTAGAAAATAGGGGGAAAAAAAGAGGAGATAAAAACAATCAGGGTTGGTTTTGAAAATATAAAGACATTTAAGAAAGCTTTTAACTAGACTAAAAGGAAACCAGATTACACAAAGGGGGGTTGAAAAAGACAGATTGTAACAAGTACAATGGGGAATGAGATGTAATTACATTCAAAAATTGGATAAGCTTCGCAATGTGTCTTTATAAGAAGTACCCCCATGTGCACAAAGGTGGTTCTATACAATAAATTACTCATAGCTACAAATAGAATGGACGTATCATCTTTTACTTAAAAGATTAGTTTTGGAGTCTGCTATGCACTTTATGCACACAAGGTAGACTAGGATGTTCACTGTGGTGATATATTATCAATACAGTGCATTAATAATATAGAGTATCAAATGCCTTAAAAATAATGATCTTATTGGCTGAACTGTCTTAATAATTTTACTGAAACCACAGCAAAGTTCATGTTAAGTGTTGTATACAATATTATATATTATATAAATTATATAATATATAAGTATATATAATATATATTCATATATAATATATATTCACATATATATATATATATATATATGAATGAACAAACTTACCCTGAATCTCAGACCCAAATACCAGAATTTCTCATTTCTTTTTTTTCTTTTTTTTATATATATATTTTTTATTGGATATATTCTATATTTACAATTCATTTCCCTTTTTCTGGTTCCCCACCCCCAAAGGTCCCACATGCCCTTTTCCCTCCCCCTGCTCCCTCATCCACCCCCTCTCACCTCACTGTTCTTGTACTCCCCCACAATGATGCTTTGGTCCATTCTAGCACCAGTGTCCACTCCTTTCTTCTTGTCAGACATCACTTGGTATGTGATTTGTGTCTTTGGTCACCAACCCCACATCCGACAGAGGGCTAATATCCAATGTATAGAAAGAACTCAAGAGGCTAGACCCCAGAAAACCAAATAACCCTATCCAAAAATGAGGTACAAAGCTAAACAAACACTTTTCACCTGAAGAAATTCAGATGGCTGAGAAACACCTTTAAAAATGTTCAACATTATTAGTCATTAGGGAAATGCAAATCAAAACAACCCTGACTCAAAGACAGCTGCATCGCCAAAGCCCACCCTAGCATGGGTAACAGCTCATAAAGACTAGGAACCTGGAATACACTGCAGGCCGCTCAGCGGGTTGAGGATTGTCCTTTCCAGGTAACCATTCAAAGCCTTTTCCAGGCAGCTGGACTGGGGTCTTCTTTGAAGTTCAGCTCCACTTACTCTGAGGGGGAGCCTTGGTGTTTATTACTAACCCTGGGGAGGAGCCTAGTGAACCTGGCCAGTTTTAGGAACTTCCTGAAGCTAGTTGGAGCTTTTCCAACTCCCTGCTTAAGGAGCTTCTACAGGATAGAATGTTTCAATGGGGAGAAGATGATGTACAACACTGGCTTATAAATAATATCCAGCATGCTTTCCCCCTAGGGAATGCCCGTAAGAAAATGCTGCCCTATAAGGTCTCCTTTTGGGGATCCCACACACCCTCCCTTTAGGGAGGAAAAAGGTATCTCCATACTACTTTTTTGGACAAGGAAATGTCCCTTTGGGGGCTTGTAGGGGTGGGATAGTGCTTTTAATCAACCTAACCTTGAAATGATGCTAATAATACATTTTTTCACAAATGACTGAGACCTAAAATTAATATTTTCCTGCAAGAACCATACCTTCTCCCATACACAACACTGACAGTTAGGTGCTAGAAATACTGGCTACTTAGCTGTAACCCAAAACATGAACAGAGGAAAAATTCCAACAAATTACAAAAAATAGCAAATTAAAAAAAAAACTCTATTTCAATATTATTTAAAAAGTTTCTTCATGTGCTCCAACTAATGTAAGTCACTCAATTTGTCAAAATATTTCAGTGCATGAAAATTTGTCCACCCTATAACGTGTGCAAGAAAAACTACAGAATTCATCGATATAGATTGCCATCTAGTGGTCAAATTTTAGATCACACTTTGAGCTCTGAAAGTGGATCTGCATTGATTCTATCAAGGGCTAGAGTTCTAGAGTGTATCATCACTGGATTCAAACTAACACCATTCTGCCATTATAAATTCTGCCATTAAATTTTCGTTTGCATACTAGTATACTAGTACCAGGTTATTAGTGTGAATAAAAATGTATATTATCAATACGTGGAAATATGTCTAGAGTGCACTTTTGTTGCAACGAAGACTTGATGCTCCAGAGAGGGAGATGGCTGTGGAGGGCGTCTTCTCAGACGCAAAGGAGGGGCGGTGGGTGGAAGAACTCTTAGAGGGGGGAACCTTGAGGGGGCAATATTCAAGGTGTAAATACATAAAATAATTAATAATAATAATAATTAATAATAAATATTGGCTTAAGATGGGCATGGAGCTGTACATTTGGACGTCTCAACACTTGAGGGGTGGAGGCCAGAGGGTTAGAAGTTTAAGGTTATCTATCCTCAGCTACATGGAGAGTGTGAGGGGTATGCACATGTCTAATATTGACTTGGTACCTTGTTACATGCTAGTAAAGAGATGAATAATGTTGTTGGGTATTCACCAGAGAAGACTGCTCAGACATAGTTTTAAGCCAAAAGAATGTCTTTATTAGCCTGCTACTGACTACCCTGGGTGTTTGGGATCCTAGTATAGTACTGAGCCAATCTCGGAAGGGAGCTTTTAAGCACAAGAAGACATGTTCTGTGTTGACATGCTTCAGTTAACAAGAGCAGTTAGCCAGAAGTGGAAACGCAGAGGCCAAAAGCAAGGTTGATACATTTAGAGACTTTCCAAGAATCGAGGACTTTGATGGATCGGGTCTGTGTTTTTACGTTGGCAGGTGGTGCTGTCTGCACGCTGAGATTTGAAGCCTGAGTAATACTTCCATCATGGAGTCAGTTGTGCTAAGGTCTGGGGGCTCCTAAGGTCTGGGGCCCTGTAATATTCCCCAATGATCTTAGTGAATAACTCAAATACTAGACTTACCCTGCTCTAATGAGGTGCAGTTTGTCCTAAGGACAATTAATTTTACTGCATTCACACATAATTGGCCATATAGTTTAAGATGCAGGTCAAACAAGTAATTCCACCAGAATCAAATGTTCAGCCACTGTTGATAGCAGTGTAGTTAGCCAGGAAGACTAAGAGAACTGGTATCAATGTTTTGTTTTGTTTTGTTTTTTAATATTTAAGTCTTTGTCTCTTTTTCTTCTTGAGTTTTTTTTCCAACCATGACAAGATTTTTTTCTAATTATTCCTCATCATTTAGCATAGAAATAGCATGTTGCTTCCCAAACCGTACATAAGTCTAAGCCTCTCCAATTTTGTAAATCTGTCTCTGTGAATCTAGTTGTTGTTTTAATTCAGAAACTGAAACTTTTAATATCACCTGATCAATCAGTCCACTTAGTCTTGGAAACACCAGAGAAGGCACATGCAGTCAAACTGTTAGTACGTGCTCACCAAGTAGTTGACAGGGTTGAATAATGTTGCAGTTATCCAGATGAATAAACCACAAGACAGAGCAGCAGGCAGGAGAACAAGGTGAACTGCCTAAGTTAAAGGTCTGGATATTAGACAAGTTTCAACTTCTTGTAAGTCCTTTAAATTTAGTTTGGGCTGCCTCTAGTCACAGTGACTTTTCAGTTATTATTCTGACAGTCTAGTTAGTCAGTACAGGGGCTGGGTACCTCAACATAACCAGTAATCCTAACCAATTTCTTGCTGGGAATAATTAACTCTATTCCCAGGATTCCATGCTATGGCATATCTTATTCCACAAGTTTTCTGTTTATCAAAGACCAGAATTTTAAAAAGAAAGAAAGTGAGAGAGAGAGAGAGAGAGAGAGAGAGAGAGAGAGAGAGAGAGAGAGAGATTCTTAATTTTATGGGCATTGGGTTACATTTTCCTCTTGTGCATTATTTTAGAAAGGAGCTGTCTCAGTCAGGGTTTCTATTCCTGCACAAACATCATGACCAAGAAGCAAGTTGGGGAGGAAAGGGTTTATTCAGCTTACAGTTCCAAATTGTTGTTTATCACCAAAGGAGGTCAGGACTGGAACTCAAGCAGGTCAGAAAGCAGGAGCTGATGCAGAGGCCATGGAGGGATGTTACTTACTGGCTTGCTTCCCCTGGCTTGCTCAACTTGCTCTCTTATAGAACCCAAGAATACCAGCCCAGAGATGGCACCACCCACAAGGGGCCCTCCCACCTTGATCACTAATTGAGAAAATGCCCCACAGCTGGATCTCATGGAGGCACTTCCCCAACTGAAGCTCCTTTCTCTGTGATAACTCCAGCCTGCGTCAAGTTGACACACAAAACCAGCCAGTACAGGAGCTTTCTTTCTATATATTCATGTATGTGTTTTTAGAAAACCTCTGTTTAACAAGCCCAATTTTTGCAATGGAAACTAGCCTGACCCTGGCAAGCAGGGGGGCCCAACACATTGAGTTGTAAACTTTGTATTCCTGTCTCGAAACATAAACTCCCATATCCTTCCTTTCTTCAAAAGAGGCAGACACTTAAGGCAGAGTAAAGATAAATATAGGTTGCTGTTGGTCTGTGGTCACTCTAGCTAATTCCGTCTCTGTATCTGTTGTTTTGGTTTTTTTTTACCTGCGCAGAATTCAGCATTCTATATGGAAAATTAAGTTTTCAGTCTATGTCTAAAGCTTTAGCTATTAATTGAGAGGTCTTGGCTATGAAAAGCAGGCCATTGTTGTACCCCATTGCTAGGGGAGGCCAAACCAGAGACTACTTCCTAGAGGAGCTGTTTACCTATTTGAGCAGTTTACATCTGGTTGGGGAATGCTTTTATTCACTGGAAAAGATCTATAAAAACTAAAAGGTATTTGTCACCTTCCCCGACAAGTTAGGTCTTTGGGGAAGTCGTTTTTTCCTGGAGTTTACCAAGGATTTGGTCTCTTATTTGGACCCCTTCCTGGGTAAGGGCTCTCTGTTTCAGATTTATTTCAACACAAACCTGGCATCTGGCTGAGACACCCCCACTCTAGGCTGTTTAGTCTAGATATAACATACCTTGATTTGGGAAATTCAATAAGTTTTGCGGGAAGCCTGGTGAAGATCAGTTACAAGAGTCCTGCTTGTTTCTGGGAGAATGGTTTTCCTTTTGGTGTTCTCCACTAACCTAAGGGTTGAAGCCTTCCATTCCTTCTTTTTGCATCTTCCATTTCTTCTTGGTCATACCATGGAGTCTCAGAACAGCACTGGGTCAAGGTATGTCACCAGAATATCAACAGGCCCCACTGATCTTAGGGCCATTTGTTGGGCAGCAGGGTCAGCAGCCTGACAGTGGAGAACAGCAATTCATAGGGGAAGACAACCAGCCTCTAGAAAGGCCAGACATTTTTCCCTTGAGGAGTCCTCTTTCTCTACAGATCATATCATATATAGGCGTAATAGAAAAAGCGTGACAACTTTAACTAAAAGGAGTTGGACTCAAGCCAGGTACCTCAGCCCAGAGAGCAGAACTGACTGGTGTGACCCAGACTCTCAGATGGGGAAAAGAAGATTTCACCCGCTTATGGAGTGGGGGGGGGGAAGCTTTCTTTCCCCATCTGAGAGTCTGGGTCACATCAGTTAAAGCAACTACTGCATCTCCTACATACCCAGTGTCTCATTGCAGTCATGAATGAGTGCCTGTGGGTTGTCATCAGGTAATAGAGTATCAGGATTGATGGTAATGGGTTTCTCAGATTAGACTCAAGGGTAGTCCATGAGTAAAGCATGGGAGGGTCACACAGGCATTAGGCAGCCATTATTGTGGGGATCATAGGAGAAGAGCCTCAGTGGTATAGAGTTTGTCAGTGTAAGCTTTTGACCCAGACTTAACTTGTCTTTTGCATTATATGAGCAGTAGCTGCTGCAGCTTGGATAGGTAGGACATTCCGTGAATACAGGGTCCAATTGTGTGCCACAAGGTGTTCCCATGGCCTGGAAGGAACCCCTTTTGTCCTTTCAGATATTTGGACATGCTAGGGCAGGAGCTGCTATTGTTTAAAGCCCCCAATGTCTTTTGTTTAATCTCAATTCAGATGAGGGGCTCAGTGTCCCACTCTCTGCTGATGTATCTTAGCCTGATGATTCCCACAAGCTCCGGTATCCTCGGGCAGCAATACCTAGCTACACTAGGAACTCTCGAACCCACCTTTTAGTCTTTGGAGTTGAGATCTGAAGGGTGCTGATAGACATCCTACTCTGAGCTGGGCTCCTTGTGCCTCCAATTAGCTGGGAGCCAAGATAGGTAGTATCTAAGATACAAAGTTGGGCTTTCTTAGCCGACAGACCCTAGGTCTGTAACTTGCAGCAGTCTCTCAGTGGCCCTTTAATAATCTATTTTCCAAGGATATCTCTGATAAAGAGGCAGCAATTCAGTATTTAAAATTTTAGGACAATTTTGCCCATATAAATGGCCTACTGTAACCTTCTTCTGGGTCTATCCATTTAAAAGCAAAGATAGGTTGGCTCACCATAGCCAATGGGAGGCTGAAGAATGCATTTTTCTGCTCCAAGACAATATACACCTATTTCTTTGGAAGAGTTGCTCTCATGGGAAACAGAGATCCCTGTATCTTCACAGGCAGTAGAGGTATATTCCAGGGTGACAGGCAAGACACCCAGATGCCCATTTCTTTAAGCTAGGCCATATGCCCTGAATTTTCCTCTTTGTTTCCAGGATCATTGGGCATTGTTCAATCTGGACAGGGGTAGCTAAACTGGCTAGTTGAAGCTAACCATAGGAGCTTGGTGTTGTACTGTTCCTGTAAGGGTTGGTTTCTACCCATATGCCTGGGAATCGCTGTCAACCTGAGACATAGTCCAACTGTATGTTTTGATTGGAGGCAGAACTTTCAGCTAAGAGATATTCTTCTGACAGAGAGAGTAAGACAACAAAATTTTGCTGAGTATCTATAAGTCTGTGTCTCATTATCAGAAAAAAATGATAAGGCTTTCAGTTTATTCAAAAGATCTTGTTACAATCAGTTCTCAGCTGTTAAACATCTATTGAAATACATCCAGCAACTGAGACCTACTTATACCTTTACAATTTTTCAAAATTTTAGATCTTACTTCTAATGTCTGGGGCTGACTATCTGACAAAGGAAACCTTTTTAGCAGCTGCTTTAATCTTTTTTAAAAGGACCTAGAAAAAATCGCTTAACGTTCCACTGGTCAGTGTTGGGTAGAAGGAAACGTGTGTTCTCTCTAGACTGCATTGTTTGGCAGGTATTATCTTGCCTAGCCTAGGAGTGTTTGGGGTTTTGTTTGTTTGTTTACTTTTGTCAGGGAGTCTTCGATTTTTTAAGTTTTCCAATTATTTAGATCATTAATGTAAAAGGCAATGCAAATCATAAAAAGAGAAAGAAGTGGAACTCTTTTTTGGGGGGGTTCAATGCAGAGGAACTTTTCCCCTTCTCTGAGACTAATTATGGTAGGCAGGATGCAGAGGGGAGGCTCCCCGGGGGAACTGTGGGCATTCCACTTAGATGGCAGGGAGTTTTGGATGAGAGGCTCCAGCTCGCACCTTCATGCAAGGACCAACCCTGACCATGAGTTGAAGTCAAGCAACAAAATAACCAGACATGCCTGCTCCCAGAGTGGGACACACGCTTGTTTAGGTTCTCTGTGCAAAGTGGTAGAGAGGAAAGAGTTTGTTTCCCCAACAGAAGAGGGTAAAAAGGTCTTAAGCCAGGGGATCCTCACACCAAAGAAAGAAAGAGAATTGTCCAAAAAAATGCAGAAAGACACAGACACAAAGAGAGAGGGAGAGGGGGAGGGTAGGGGGAGGGGAGGGAGGGGGAAGACAACCAGCTGTTGTTGTGGGTTGGATTGATACTGTGTATTCTTTTTTTTGGGGGGGGGGGAGTGTTGAGACAGGATTTCTCTGTGTAGCCTTGGCTGTCCTGGAACTCACTCTGTAGACCAGGCTGGCCTCGAACTCAGAAATCCGCCTGCCTCTACCTCCCAAGTGCTGAGATTAAAGGAGTGTGCCACCACTGCCCCGGATTACTGTTTGTATTCTAATGCTAATACTGGGCCCCAAGACTGGTTGCCCCAGAGATGAGAAAGTACACACACACTAAGTGACTCTGTCCCCAAGTTATTACTGATAAGTAAATAAAGATGCCAGCAGCCAATAACTGGACAGAAGAGGCATAGGTGGGGTTTGGGTTTCACAGGCTTGGGGTTGGACGGAGACCATGAGGGGAGGAAGAAGGTAAGGAGGAGGAAGGAGGAAGGAGAAGCTGTAAGGGTTAGTGAGTCGTACAAACATGGCCTGAGGGCTGGCCAGTGGGAGTTAAGAGCGGCCCAGATAAAACATAGTAAATAGAAAGTAATAACTTGTAGTAAGTAGAGTCCATTAGCATGGAAAGTAGGTATCCGCCCTGCTCTTGGGCTGTTTAAGGCTTATTGTAAATATAAAGGTATGTGTCTTTTATCTGGGAAATAAAGGATCAAAGGCAGGGTAGAAATCCTGGGTTAGGATTAAATAATTTCAACAAGGGGTCGCCACCAAATACGCATACACCTCAACAGACAGGGAAATCCATTTTTATCTCACATGTTTCCCAGAGACTGAATCAGTGGTTGCATTTAACCTCTCCTATTTGTACAAACAGAAGGCAACTTAGTCAGACTTACCTAAGAGACGGGTGACCTTCTAATTTGCTTTCTTTGGAGGTGAAATTGTAATCCCTCCGAAACTGAAACATTAGGTAACAATTGATTAGAAAGAACCCTGGGGACCTTCTCCATCTCAGGCTGGGCACTCCTGTAGGAGTTCCCTAACTACTGCACTCTTTCTCTTCCTCAGTCCAAGAAGCTCTTGTGGTCTGGTCTCTGAGATCTTGGTGAGACCTAGAATTGTTGTGAAGTTCTTCCCCCCCAAAAGACTTCTCAGACATGGGTTTAAGTGAATAGAAAGTCTATAAGTCAGCCAGGGACTACTCTGGGTGTTTGGGATCCCAGTGTAGTACTGAGCCTTTCCCAGGAGGTTAGGGTTTAAGCACAAAAACACATGTTCTGGGTTGGCATACTTCACTTACTGAGAACAGTTAGCCAGAAGTGGAACTACAGAAGCCAAAATGCAAGGTTGAGACGTTTAGAGACTTTCCCAGATCTATGGACTTTGATGGATTAGGTCTGTGTTTTCATGTGGCAGGTGGTGCTGTCTACATGCTGAGATTTACAGCCTGAACGGTGCTTCCACCATGGAGTTGGTTGTGCTAAGCTCTGGGAGCTACAAAAGCCTGGAACTCTTTTACAGTTAATGACCAAGAAATATCTAGTATCTATATCTAAAGAAAAAGTATTGAGAATCATAAGATGCTAGGGCTTTGCTGAGAGCTTCTACCAGCATCTGACCAATATAGATGCAGATACTCAAAGCCAACCATCTGACTGAGCCTGGACTGAGCCCGAGGACTACAATGGAAGAGCTAGGGGTCTGACTGAAGGAGATGAAGGGGATGGTGACCCCAGAGGAAGAACAATATCAACTACCTGAACCACCCAGAACTCCTGGGACTAAACCACCAACTAAAGAGTATACATGGAGGGAGCCATGGCCCCAGATACACATGTAGCAGAGGATGGCATTATCCAACATCAATGGGGCATCAATGGGGCTGGAAGCCCTTGGTCCTGTGAAGACTTGTTGCCCCAGCATAGGGGGATGATAGAGGAGTGAGGCAGAAGTGGATGAGTGGTAGGAGGAGCACCCTCATAGAGGCAAAGGGGAGGGAGGAGAGGAGGGATGGGATGAGAGAGTTGTGGAAGGGTAACCAGGAAGGGTGATATCATTTGAAATGTAAACAGATAACATGATTAATGAGAGAGAGAAAGAGAGAGAGAGAGAGAGAGAGAGAGAGAGAGGAAGGAAAGAAGGAAGGAAGGAAGGAAGGAAGGAAGGAAGGAAGAAAGAAAGACAAGCCTGTTCTCTAGAACCCACTTTAACGAAAACTACCCATGTCTAAATCAGCAGTTCTCAACCTGAACGTGTTGGCTCTACCCCCTTTTGGCAAACCTCTACTTCTAAAAACATTTAAATTATGATTCATAACTGGCAAAATTATAATTATGAAGTAGAAACAAAACTTATGGTTAGGTGTCACCACAATGTAAGGATCGGTATTAAAGGCCTGCAGCCTTAGGGACGTTGAGAACCAACGGTCTAAAGTCTCAGTCTATTTGGAAAGAACGTGAGTTTAGTATTTCCATGTTTTAGAACACAGAAAAATGATTTATAACACCAAGGTTGTTGGCATTTTCCCGTCTAGAACTTCAGTAACACGGGGCAAATGAGAGAGAAAACAAGCTAAATCGCCTGCTGGCTTACTCAAATAAATTTGGGGAAATAAACACTTCTCACACACACTGTTTCAGGGACTTACGGATGATCTTGTCTAATGCTTATTATAGAAATATCTAGAATCTTTGTCTGACATTAGTAAATGTTTGTTGTTGTTACTGTTGCTGTTGGTGGTAGTTGTGGTAGAGGTGATAGTGATAGTGATGTTGTGTATAAATCAAGGGTTAATATACTTGAGACAAGGTCTCTCACATGAACCCGAGCTTCCTAATTAGTTAGACTGGTTGACCGGCAAGTCCACATAGTGTAGTTAACTCTAATGCAGTTGAAGTAAATTCATCATTTTTAATCTAAAAAGGATGGAACTTTACCCCATGTTCCCAAATCCTTGAAAAGTAGTAAACATTTTTGTGCCATGAAACTGTAACGTTCATGAATCCGGAAAGGCCAGTCAGGAACTGATCTGACACAATTGCATAAGGGTCTTTACTCACAAGCTGGAGTGTGGGCTCAGCCTGCAGGACTGTTTCGGTGGAGAAGAACCCCGAAAACACTCAGGGGTCGAGGTTTTATAGAAAGCACCAAGGGAGGGGTGAGTGTTTCTAGCCTGGCAGTCATCTAATTGGTGTGCTGCTGTGGACTTTGGTGTAATTGACTGGTGCTGGGAGCCGAACCATAAACTTAACTTCTGATTTCTTCCTAATTGGTGGTTGTTAGGCAGGGTGGGCTTGTAACCTGGATCCTGGTGCTAGATGCAAGTTTGTTGGGGGAAAATTAACCTGGAGATTCAGGTCTTGTTGGGGTTAGTCTAGGAACTGGAGCTAGGCTCAGGTTTTGTTGGGGAATAACTTGGAAACTAATGCTAGGAACAAGCTTTGAGTCCAAACTTAGGTCAGGTTATCCAAGATGGAGTCTGAACCCAAAATTTGGTCTCTCACCGTCAGGACTAGAAAGATGGCTCATCAGTTTAAAAGCATCTTCTAGTCTTATAGAGGAGCCAACTTGGTTCTCCAGTACAGCTCACAACTGGCTGTTAAGTCCAGCTCCACAGAGCTCTGACAGCTCTGGCACCAAAAGGCATTTTCACCCACATGGACATGGCAACACGTACACACATACACACACAAACACACACACACACACATACACACATAAACACACACACATACAAACACACATACATACACACACATACAAACACACATACATACACACACAAGCACACAAACACACACACACATACACACACAAACATACATACACATACACACACAAAAACACACATACACACAAACACACACACACACACTCACTCATGCACGCTTTAAAGCAATGGGAAAATCTATTCTAAGAAGAAAATTAGAAAAACTAATAAATACCATAGCAAAGAATCAAAAGATTTATAGATGTATATGTAGCATAAATTCTGACTCCTAGCCTATCTAAAAAGAGAGCACTGAGGGAAGAATAAAGCTGTCTTTAACGTTCCGAGAAGTCTTACTAACACCTTTCAGTTCAGCAGCCAGCTGACATGTGTGCAAGGAGTTTCATAAGGGGAAAAGATTCTGAGAATAGAAAAGAAAACTGGCTGAGAGCTCTAGGTCACTGGGCTCTAGGTCACTAGGTCACTGGGCTCTAGGTTACTAGGTTTCTAGGCTCAGCCTAAGGGGGATGAACACACACACACAGCCTTGGACCCTCCCCAGCACTCAGCCAAGCACAGCATCTGCACCCACAATGAAAAGATCCCTGCTCCTCACACTAGAGAATGCCGGGCATTTTTTTCATTTTACTTTTCTTCACGCAATATGCGTAACAGTAAGCAGGTATTTTATTATAATGATAATGACATTTAAATATAAAATCAGAACTGTAAATGTTTCTGAAATCCATGCCTAATGCTGTCGTGTTATGAAGCAGTTGTTGATTCACATGGATACTGACATTCTGGTACATTCTTCCAGGCGGTTGACAACTGAAGAAGCTTGTTTGTCTACAATGGCTAACCTTGTTTGATTATTTAAAAAAAAATCCCTTAAAAGTTTTGGGCTGACATTCTCTCAAAATGACCCTTTTCTTCTCAGCAATCCTATTAGTACAATTTTTTTTTCTATCCATGAAGCACTTAGTTAATTGAAAAGGTAATTGGAAATAAAACCCAACCTTCCAAGCCTATTTGTGAGGATATTTTATAATTACAACAGTAATTGAGTTGATTAAATCAACATGATGTTGAAAATTACCTTCACAAAGACAGCTTCAATGTCCACACATGGCAGTTTCTCAGAAGAGAAGATGTCATTTCTTTTAAAAGAAAAATACAAGAAATCCCTAGAAATCACTTCAATTTTTTAAAGGAAAACAAATATATTTTATATTCTGTATCAGAAACAGAAAAGAGTATTTTGTGCCAAATTGAAAGCAAGGAACTTTTTGACTTGAAGGAAGTAGAGTAACAAATCAGATGGTTGATAGAGCTTTAGACCTACAAAGGCATTAACAGTTCCTACAGGGAAATCAAGTCTAGCCTCGTAAAAGTTTCTCTATAAGTCTTGCTACAATCAAGAAATATTATATAAATAATTTCTAAAAGCAAATGCTACCAGTGACCCTGAATCATTAGGATTTAATCCTACCTATGACTCAAAGTTAAAAATACTAGACTTTTGGAGTAAACACTGCAAACCTTTGTTGTTTTTTATTTTCTGACATAAATTTTCTAACATAAAATGCCAAAAGATAGGTGGAAGCATGGAAAATTAATTGTTTGACTAGGTAAGAACTCTGTGGAATCCATCAGCAAAGCAATAAACTACAGCCCTGCAAATGGTCCCTCCTCCAGAGACACTGAGAAGGCAGATGCTTCTAAACAATTTACTGTGAGCTTCGAAAACAAAGATTTATAGGACTCAAGCAAACCCCAAATCACGATGGAACCATTTCCAAAATGATAGCAGAGCTAGGTAGTATTTAACCTGCCTCAAGCTCTCCCCCACCTAGTTATCTTCTTGGCTTTCAACAGTGCTAGCCCAGTTCCATTCATCCTGGGAGTTAATAGAACAAAACACAGTTATAGCTTAAACATAAATGGTTCTTTGCAAGCTCTTGTGTTGACCTTGTGGCCTCCAGGCTGCTGGGGCAATTTTGGGAAACTGGTGCAGACTTCAACAATGAGACTTATCTGGAAGAACTAAATGATTGCAAACATATCCTGGAAGGTTTCCCTCAGCCCTGGGCCTTCTCTTTTGTCATCTCACTCATATGGGCTGTGTGGTAAATGACTTCTCTACATGGCTCCACTGTAATGAAGCTCTGTCCAAGGTTGGGGGCCAAGAAACCACAAACTGAGTCTTCTGAAGACACATGAGCCAAAAAGGAATCCCCCTCATTAAATTATTCTGTTGGTATTTGTTCAAGGTAATGAGAAAAGCTGATAAATACAAATACCTTATTTAAAGTGTGTATGTGTGTATGTGTGTATTTGTGTGTGTATGTGTCTTTCTGTGTGTCTGCCTCCTGCATAAAAGTACAATGTGTGTAGCCAGTTTCTAGTTCCCACCACCATGCCTTCCCAACCATCATGAACTCTATTTTCTTGATACTATAAGCCAAAATGAATCCTTTATCTCTTGAGTTGTTTTTATAAGGTATTTATTACAGCAACATAAAAGAAATTAATTACAGCAACAGACAGCAATGAGTGCATACTAAAAACAATAATCAACCTCATAAGTTGAGAAGTCGAAAAATAGGTGTTCTACTACTGTGCCTTTTGACAACAAAAGTAAGAGACTACCCCAGAGTAGAAAACAATCTGATTTTCAGCATAACCATGTTATAATTATTAAATATTCAATGTTAACAAGCCATATAATGAACAGGAAAGTAAGAACCACTTAAAAAACCCCAGAATTAATTGTGCAGACATCAAATTCATCAAAAATTTTTAAAAAGATTGACCTACATCCACACAAAATACTGAGAATTAATAGGTAATAAAAGCAAATTTTGAGAAAAGGATATCTGAATCAGTTCAGAATATTACAAAGAAACAAAAGTTTTTTTTAAGTAATACAATTTTTAGAACCTAAAACTACAAGAGAAATAAAAGATTCATTAGAATGGCTCAATTGTGTGGGAAAAAGAGAAAATAAGAACCTAAAGACTGATGAATTGAATTTTTTAAGCTGAAAACATGAACTCTTCTTTTTCTTGCTTAGACTATTGACTTCTTAATTTCATAAGGCTTTGAAGATTCATCATTCTCCAGTTCCTGGGATGGATGTTATGGGCTAAACTTTAGCTCTACTTACTCTGCTATGTATCTGTTGAAGTTTTAGTTCTCTAAGTGACTGTGTTTGAAAACAAGGAGTGTAGGGAGAAAAGTTGTATTAAGTCCCATCATAAATGTAGCGTCTTAGTTCTAAAGGACTTGTAGATGCCATGGAATAAGCCACACTGGAAATCTGTCCTGTTGGGACAATTGTTATCAACTGTTCAAACTGCTCAGTCTGCAGTAAGTTGTGCTGGCCATCCAAGATTCCTAATGTCGTTCTTGATTAGAATCTGGAGCGTGAATTTATGTACATTATTTGTAAGTTTGTGAACGTTCACTAAGAGCAAGTTAGTCCAATGGTAGAGACCTTACCTTTTGCTTCTCTGTGAACTCCAAATATTCTCTGACTCAATGTTCTCAAAATAAGAGCTTGAGAGAGGACAGATTGTTGCATTGGTAAAGATTCTAACACCAAAGCTGACCATCTGAGATCCCTATCTGACATCCACAGAGTGGAAGAGGAATAACAACTCCTATGAATTGTCCTCTGACCTACACACACACACACACACACACACACACACACATAACACACATACATGTACACATCATACACATGCACACACTCACAAATAAATGAAAATTGTATTAAACAAAAGAGAGAATAAGTAAATAAGTAAAAAACCAAGGACAAAATTATGCAAACTGTGAAAACAAGACCAATATACATGACATGGTAATCCTATAAACTTACAGTTAACAATGTGAAAAGGACTTTATGAATTCAGTTCTATCAAAGAAAAAAGAGTCTACAAAGGTGAGCTATGTGCTCTGGTAAACACTTCACAGTTTCTCAGCTAATAAACAGAATTTTCCTGTTACATACGGCCACATGAATTGTATACACAAATGCTCACAGAAAAAAAATGAAGAATTTGGAAGGTGGAGTCAGAGGGGCATTCAGGAGTTATAAACCATTTTTGTCCACAAAGCAGTCACAAAGAAATAAGGGTGAAAAGAGAGAGAAAGGAGAAAAGGAAGAACACATTAGAGGCAAACAGGCATCTGTTGGACCATCAATAAGCACTGGAGTTATTACACTTAAAGAGAGACACAGACTGGAAACCAGTTGCAGAGGAATGCACATGGCATGAGTGTTGTGTATGGGTAAATGTGTCTTGGCGTACAGTGAGCTGGCTGCTGTCAGTAAAGGAGCTTGTAATGAATGGGCATGAATTTTCTTTGGGCAGTAATAGGGTCGTAAAACTTCCTGTAGAAACAGCTATAGTGATGCCTGTCCTTTACACAATATACACAGATGACTTGTATGGATGTGAGATGTGTTTCACTGTGCCTGTTACACATACACATTCATCTGTGCATAAATGTTAGAACTGTACTCCAAGACAAATAATAAAATGCTCTCATGTGGGTTGATGAAAATAAAGAATAAAAAAATGAAGAATCAAAGGTGGGACTAAAAGAAATAACACAGCAATACAATAGAACAAAAGCCCAGTATGTCAATAATTACTTTGCGATAGTAAATGTAAATGCACACTCCTATTAAAAGGGTTTATAATTTAACCATGTGTTCTACGCCAGACATGCAATAAAAGAGATGGCTAGGATGAGGGGGCAGGAGGGTGCCGTACAGACATTCAGCAAAGGAAATCTGATGTTGTCAAGCAGATGAGAATTAAATATTAAAACATGAAACAAAAGAGAATATTCCATGGAAATAAAATTTTTAAATAAAAAACAAAGAGAAGAAAATTCCAAATTTGTATGAAATTTTGAGAAATTTGAGATGGCAAGTTTCTAATCACTCTGGGGTTTTTACTTTCATCTTTTGCTGATTCATCCCTGGTAACTCAGCACGGGAACATAATTAGCAATAAAAGGATGCTGCTAAGCAGTTCTGTTCCTCTCCACCAGCCATCTTGATGTGCTAGAGGGAATCGAGGGGCTGATCTTTTTTTCTAGTCAACTGAAAGCATCCCAGCATGGGCGATCATAACCAAGAGCCAGGTGTGTTCGCTAAGAAGTGAAGGTGCTTCCTCCCGCACTTCTGGTCGACCTCCTTTCTGTCCTTCTGCTCTCCCAAGTCGCTGGGAACCAGCAGATTTCTTCCTCCACAAGTTTGATTTCTTGGTTTCTATAATTCAGTGAGAACATCAGCCTGGCCTGTTTCACTCAGTACAGCAATCTCTAAGTCCATCAGCAGGTGGCAGGATTTTGTGCTGCTGTGGCTTTTCTTGTGAGTACAAATATCCCACATTTTCTTTCTCTGCACCTGTGTGTGATAGAGGGAGCAAAAATGTTTGGTAAGAAAGCCTCATGTCTGAACAACTTACTTAGCCAAATTGAATGTGGGGGTCTGTATAAAACTACTTCCTAGAGCAATTTCAGAAAGTACCTTTATAATAGTGACTATTAACCTCACTGATTTGCGGGTATTATATAACCATTGCTTATTGATTAATGGTAACTTATTTATTGAACAGAAATATTACAGTGCAAATCAAAGAAATTATCTAGGGAGGCAGAGTCAAGCCTAGTATGGGATTTCTTCTTCCCACCCACCTTCAGTACTTCTCTCAATTCATGCCCACTCCTTACCTCTGAGCAGCCAAGTTTTACTCTACAAAATAAACATAGACATACAGGAGAATTCAAAAATTAACTATCCAACATGTGACCAATAATGTTGGCTTTCTATCTGCCTTTCATGTTCCAACCAATGCAGACTCCATTTTTATGTGAACTCTCCCTTAGATAAAGCAGTTAGAACAAGAACATGGATGAACTCACAGCATAAATGTTTAGATGGCTGAAAGAAACAGTCACTGTCTCAGTAAGTTATTAAAATTTCTACAGTGGATTTTTACATATGAAAAGCCAGACTTTCTCTCCTCTTCTGCCTGCAGATAACAGCTTTAGAATAACTAAACTGAACAAGCAAGGGTGGGGCAGGCAGCTTAGTGTAGGAACACACCTGTGTAGCACATGGGTAAGCCTGGATTCAACTGAGCACAAGAAGGAACAATATCCTAATGCTCCATGTTCTTTAAAATAGAGGAAGAGACTGTGGTGACTGTAGTGGTGAGTTTTTGCTACACGCTTTGTGTTCCGGACAGTTGTCTACTTGCAGTCACAGACCAGAAGCTTATGGATGAAACACACACACACACACACACACACACACACACACACACACATGCACACACTAGCTTATTTTTTAATGCCTTGGCTACTCAAAGGCTGGGCAGTTCTAATCCTCTGATACCCTAAGCACAATCGGCAAAGTGGCCACTCCCACATGTCTGGTTGGCTTTGTCTGCTGCAGCCCCTGCATCCGATTGTCTCCCTCCACATCATCAAGTTCCTCCCTCTCCTCCCCATTGAGTTCTAGCCCATGCAACTCTAAGGGTCCCATCCCATGTCCCTTTGCCCAGCCCTTGGCCACTGGCATCTTTATTGACTATCAAAAACCAACTGGGGACAAGGACCTTTAGCATTTGGACACTCAGATTCCTGATTGAATCAAAGCATTAGAACCAATCTCCATCATGTGACAGAGCCTAAGTGGCCTCTAGTGGCATCTCAACTTTCTGCTCATGCCTGGGTGTCCAATTGTTTTTAGGATGAAAGAGGACATGTAATTTTAATCCTTGAACCTTCATGAGGAGAGTCAACAAGATGGACAAAATGACTGTAGTGTAAGCCCATGGACCTGTGTTCCATCCCTGCAGGTAGAAGGCAGGAACTTACTTCACAGAGCTGTGAAGTACATACCCATACATACCCAGTGACACATATGCCCTTACCCATGCATTACACACACACACACACACACACACACACACACACAAAACACACACGCACATGCATTCAACAAAATAGCAACAACTAGAATAGCAATAGTAAAATATCTTCTAAATATATGAAAAATAAAAGCATGTTACTGAGATGTCTCTCCTTTGACTAAGTTATGTAAGACTCCATATGGCAGAATAGAGACAAGGCAGGAGTTACACTCAGAAAAATCACATGTCAAAGCCTGTATGTGACTTGTGAGACCTGAGAGCAGCCCACCACAGTGACCACAGCAAACAAAAAGCCAGGACTCACTAGGTGTGGTGATGGCATGTATAATTCTAGCATGTGGGAGGCTGAAAGAGGAGGATCACAAGTTCAAGGCCAGCTTAGACCACGTCTCAAAACAAGAAGCTAGAACTCACAAATGTACAGCTCTGAGGAAATGAATTCTGCCAGTGACCTGAATGAGTCCGGGTGTGACTTTTCTCCTGCAGGCCTTCAGGTGAGAACACAGTGCAGTTGGGCCCTGTGTGGCAGCTTCCTGGGATCCCCAGCAAAGGAGCAGCTACATGTATTTTTTTTGACTCATAGAATCCTGATTATAAACCTGGGCTCCTTAAATCTACAAAGTTCCTGGTCATTTGTAAGACATCAGTAGTAAAGGGTCATATAGGATTCCTCCAAGGAAAATTTATGCAAGGGTATGTAACAGAAGTGACAAGAGTCTTGTCACTCTTGACAGAGTGACAAGAGAAACACTGTCACAAGGACCAATGGGAGATCTCCAAGTGTGACAACAGAAACATTTTCCTTCAGGGAAAGCTCACATTTGCTATGTAGAACTAAAAGAGTTCGGGTTCAAAGAGCCATCTATCACACACAAATTGCACTGAGATTTCCCAACATGTGGACAAAGCTCTTGGTTAAAGAAGGGGGTAATTATATTAACTGTGGACTAAGGAGCAGCTGACATAATCAATGGGTAAACTGATCTAATAATCTCATAATATTCTGGCCATCTTCTCTGATTAAAACACAATGAACATACATCATCATCATCATCATCATCATTCATCATAGTGAATGCCACACAACCATGAGGACTTTTAACCGGAGAACAGTCTCATAAACTTCAGGCTTCTGCCTTCTTAGAATCCTGTCGCTAACATATGTGACTGGCACATTGCTGTGAGCACAAGCATGTCTATCTCGTACCTTTCTTGCCACAGACAAGACTGTAGAGCTATGCATTCAGAGGTGTGCAAAACTCTAGAACATAAAGCAAGACTAAACAGGTGATCTTTGCTTCCAGGGGAGGTGCTCTGAGTGTTCATTGACGTTGGCTCACGGTAGAGACAAAACTCTGAAAGGTAACATAGGCCAGCTGGATGGGAAATGGCTCTACAGATCCAGGCTGTAGAGACATGTTGAAGGGCAAGCCAGAGCATCACTGTCGGAAGATGAGCAGGATGCCAAATGTTGGTATTCGTTCTCTAAAACACTTGCTGGCACATGTCTTCTAGTGTAGTCGGTTACCAAGGAGCCTCCATGTAACATGCAAATAAAGACCTCTGGCCAGCTATCAAAGCCCATCTGCAAGCTCAGCTCTAGCTCAAGAATGCACAGAAAATAAGGTGAGAGGAGGAGGAGAAAGAAAACTAGAAGAGATAGACAAGGCCAGGGAACTAAAGAGAACACAGTGAGAAGAAGACGGGAAAACAAGAGGATAACAAGATGGAGGGAGAAAATAGAAGGAAGAAAGCAGGCACCCCTTGCTTATCCAAAGCAAGATCCCACACACGGTGTGGCCGCAGGACACAAGCTCAGACGTCCTACTGGGATCCCCACCTCCCCACCCCAACCCACTGCAGCTCACACATGCTGCCTTTAGAAATAGGGGCATATCAAGCAAAGCATTTGCTCTCCCTTCCAGGAATGGAACTTCAAACTTCCAACTGGCTTTAGCTACTCTCCTCGCTCCTATACCTCTGCCACTTAAGCCTATCCTTAGCATGTAGTAACTGACCAAGAATGATCACTAACTGAATGAATTAATTAATAATGGTGGTTTAAACAGGAGAGAGCATAGCTAGATCTAGTACTTACATAGGTACCTGGCAAGTTACAAAATATTTCCACGCATGGAGACAAACAATCAGAGCAGTATTTACACTCAAACTTGAACTTTGATCTTGGCTTGGCCTAAGTACACACACACACACACACACACACACACACACACACACACACAAAGTACTCTTAACCATTGTGTCATCTCTCCAGCAGGTACGTCTGTAGTTTTGTGTTTTCTTGTCCCTCTCTCTGGGTCTTTATTCTTATAATACCTTAAAGTCTCCTGTAGACAGTGGCTTTAACCTGTTACATGATTGCTATTGCGTGCTTGTGTATAGATTGGAAGTTTATCTAATCTGCAGTTAGAAATAATAATTGATTTAATTGTGTTTTTAAAAAATATGAATAGAAGTTGATTGCAGATACAACTTTTAAGCATCTATAAAATGAAAATCTGTAAAAGTAACTTTTATTTGCCTGATGTAATTGTACTTTTGGAGGCTTCCTGCTGAATAAGTACACTCTAGTTTTTTGTTTTGTTTTGTTTTGTTTTCCTTTCCTGAACTCTGACTATCTGATTCAACTCAGATGTTCTGGCTCAAACTCCTCTCCAAGCTGACTGGTTCAATTCAGTTTCTCACTGAATTGCTTTGCTTGGCCTTGAACTAACTCTGGCTACCTGATCTAATCTTCCGGCTCCTTCTTACTCTGACTTCAACTGCCTCTGCTGACCTGCACTGAACTGCATGAACTCATCAAGGAACTCAGCTCCTCTGCACTCCACTCACGGCACTGACTCCCAACTGACAACTCCCGGCTCTCTCCTCTCTCCATGTGTTGATCTTACGACGCTTCTTTTCCATCTGCCTTCATGAGAGTTGGGTGTATCCTATCTCTGACTCACACTGTCTAATCTTTCTCTGATTTTTCACTTTGTCTGCCCCTCAATTAGACATCACGATCAAACCTAGATCCTTCTACAAACTAAACTAACCTACATTGTTTGGCATTAAAGGTGTAGACTAAGGTCATGTCTGTATTCCACCCAGAGAAGTTAAAATTCCTCTACAAAAATTAAAACTGGTTAAAGTATTGGGTTGGTAGTGACGGAAGTAAGAATTTATCCAATTTTGTAGAAGTGTGCACTCTAAAAAAATATAAGTATTCCACTTTACTGTAATAGGATTATGTTTCTATTTCCCCTTTGCCTAACTATTTTTGAGTATAAGGAAAAATTAAGTTGTGAGGATACTTAAGGTGTGTTTGACATCATGGTTTGTCACTGGAATGATTTGAAGCCCAGGTTAACTTATGAGATCTGAGTCCTGGGGCTGGACAGAGTCCTCTGTAAACATTCCCTGCTCTCACAGACACCCTGATTCCCTTCTCACGGCAGCTCATAACCATGTGCAACTCCAGTTCCCAAGAATCTGGTGCCCTCTTCTGGTTTCCATGTGTACTTGCATTCATGTGGCACGAAATACACAGGTTCACATACAGGAGAGGACCCTGGTCCTGAAAAGACTGGATCCAGTTTTGTAGGAGAGTACCAGAACAGAGAAATGGTGAGGGGGGTGATTGGGGAATAGGGGGGTGGGAGGGGGTGGGGGGTAGGGGAGATGGGGGTGGGGGGTGGGAAGAGGACTTATGGGACAAAGGGTGAGGGGGAAACTGGGAAAGGGGAAAGCCTTTGGAATGTAAACAAAGAATATAGAAAATAAATAAAAAAATAATAATAAAACCCAGATCTGAATAACAAGATTTTTCAGATTCAACGAGGTCAAGCAAGCAGGATTCTCTTTTGGAGAGTGACGTGGCATTTGGCCATCTGAACTTATGCATATTCACATTCAACTCTGAAACTGGAGTCTGACTTTGGCTCAGATGTACTACTGTGCACTTCACTGAGTTAGAATCACAAGGCAGAAATGTTACTGAAACAGGAAAAAAAATGTATCCTTGGTTTTTGTCTCTGTGCTCTGGGCCCTTTTTTTTTTTTTTTTTTTTTGGCATCATATGTCTGTTTTAAGTTGTCTATGATGATTCATATTAAAAGACAACAGTCCAGTAGAGTAGGAGCAATTTGTAAGACTGTCTTTAGCGTCTAACACATCACATCATATAAGAGAGCCTGCATGATTCACCAGCATAATTTCATTTATAACATAGCTCTCTAACCAGTAATTCAGTAACGCTAGAGAGTTACAGATTACATACATAAAGGCATCTGAATCATTAAGGGTGAAATCAAAATCTATCTTTTAACAAAAGCAATGTGCGTGTGTTTATCTATCATGCAGCACATTTAGCATAAACATTATGAAAGAGAAGTAGCAAAACATCTATTTAAGAGTGTCAGAACCCGAGAGCAAAATGCTCCCTATGGAACACAGGCTGGTGGAAATACTGCCTGAGAGAAGTGACAGATGCTTTCTTCCAGGACTAAAAATGGTTCAGCAGGTAAGAGTGTTGAGTTCAGTTCCAAGTATCCATGTTGGGTGGCTCACAACTTCACAACTCACTCCAGCTCCAGGGATCTGATGTCCCCTTCTGGTCTCCGAAGGCACCTGTATTCATGTGAGTGTGTACACACACACACACACACACACACACACACAGAGAGAGAGAGAGAGAGAGAGAGAGAGAGAGAGAGAGAGAGAGAGAGAGAATCTTACATGGAAATGTTCCCTCCCCGCAAGGGTTACGTTCCTCACAGGAGACAAGGTTTGCAAGTGAGAGAGGTTGTGGGTTTCTGTACTGAAGTGCAATATTTAGGGTTCCAGAGTAGATGTCGGTGCTTCTTCTTGGGGAAGTGTGTGTAGCCATGCCAGAGCGTGAGTCAGGTCAGTGTGCTCAACCTGTCTGGTTCTTGAGAATAAGAGAAGTCTGAGTCATTGAAGGGTGTGTCTCACACTCCCCCGGGGAATACTTGAAAAGAAGCTGTGAGAAGAGGGAGCTGAGGAAAGCAAATACAACAGCCTCTCCGGCCTGGAGAACTCAAGAGGAACTCGGCTCACGGGAAAGCAAACCGGAAAGCACCTGGGGAAGCAGCTTACCTTGCACATCCCTAGATCCTAATGGCTCTAATCCTGCTCTAGTGTGGAGCAGGAAGAATGTCAGTGCATGCCATTTAGGTCACAAAAATTCAGCCTCTTTATGCTATTAGTAAATTCCTACACCAGAGATAAAAGGGGCTGAGCTTTGGCTCAGCCCTTAAGAGCAATTACTCATACCTACTGATTGTTGTGATTATAAAAAGAGAAAGAGGTCTAAGAATGTGGGGTGTGGTGAAGCACGGCAGAAAGGGGTGCCTCGGCCGGCCCATGCCAAGACCTCCCTTTCCCCTGAGAGACTCGTCACACAACAGTATAGAATAGAGTTTATTCAGGGCATGGGGAAGGGAGCTAAGAGGGTAGTAGAGACAGAGAAAGACAGAGAGAAGGAGAGAGTAGAGAAATAGAGGCCAGCTGTGACCATGTGGGGGGGGGGAGAGAAGAGTCCAAGAGAAGCAAGCAGGAAGCAAGAATAAGAAAGGGAGGATCGATCAGAGGACCAATCAGGACAAGCATCCCCTTTTGTAGTGGGCCACGCCTACCTGGCTGTTGCCAGGTAACTGTGGGTGGAGTTTAGGCAGACCTCTAAGACTGATGGTGTTGACAATTGTCCAGTGACCTGTTCCATAGCATAGTCACCCCTACACAAAAAAGGCACTGTGGGGTGTCTTAGTCTCCGTGCTAGTCTGGACCTCAGTGTTTCAAGTCTGCTGTGGTTCTCACCTTTGATCCTCTACTGTCTACACTCAGCAAAGGCAGGAAACCCATGTAGCATCACCGTATTACATTCCTCATCAAGAAGAGCTATTTCACACATCCAATGCTTGTTTGTTTTTATTTAACAAATTTCGAAAGCCATGTAGTTGTCAAATTAAAGTTGTTTATAACATTGAAAAATAAACTCCAATTGCTCTTTAGACAGTTAACTGCTTCCTTATAAATGTAAGAAAAAAAATGGTCTGTACATTTACATAAAAGGGGGTGTGGGGGGAGGAAAGTGTTACAGAAGGAGAGATGTTTTTCTTACACACTAAAATAGCACAATTTTCACCTAGACGTGTGCGAAGAGAATAATATATGATTCTGTGAACCAAAAAAAAATTGACAATTCAAAAGCCTATCAAGAAAAGTAACCCTCGGGGTAAAATAAAAACAAGAAAACCTTAGAAATCAGATCAGAATCTTAGATACACATGTAGTTTGATGAGTACAACAGTCCTGGCCCGTCCACTCACCACATGTAGTACGAACTGACCTCACAGTTCTCGCATAACTGTGGAGAACCTTGAACGCCCTCAGCCCTCCTGCTCCCCACCTCCCAAGTGCTGGGCCTGCAGACGTGTTGCTGCCATGCCTGTTTTATGCAGAGCTTGGACTCGAATCCTTTATTTCCGTCTATGCCAGGCTGAGCTACATCCCCCACTGCACCCCGTTTCCTGATTTCAGATCTCAAGTAACAAGAGGTCTGAAAAATGTCTTGCCTGAGTAGATCCAAATTTCCTGCTTCTTCTGTTGTGATAAATCCCAACTAACAAAGCAAACTGATAAAAAAATAAAGTCACACTGAAGGATTATTGAGTTTCTGGAAGATTTACGAGCTCGGTGAACCGGCTGCAGGACTTCCAAGCAGCTTCGGGAAGACAGGAAAAAGGGGGCTGGGTTTCTGGACGGCTGCCAGAGCTGCCTGCACATAATGTATGAGTTGGTTCTGGAAACAAAGCTTTGATTCTGAGTCAACATGAAGGTAGCATCCCTCCCCCTCCCCCATCTCCCAGCACCATAAGGCTCCAAACTAAAAGGACAAGAGCCAATTAGCTCTACTTCAGTAGCAAGAATGGTGGCATCTGCCTATAGTTCTAAAACCCAGAGACTGGAACAGCAGGACTGTAAGTTTGAGACTAGCCAGTACATAGAGGTAATCTGATTCCCCAAAAATAAAAGGAAAAGAAAAGAAGAGGAGAGAAAAAGGTCATTTCAGTGGCTGTCAACACTGCGTCCTGAGAAAACCACATCCTTTCTGTAAACTGCAGGCCAGGAAGTTGTAGTCCTCAACAGGGTAGTAGGTAGAGGGCCGGATCCCATAGTTGGCTTCTAATGTTTGAATGTACAAATTTTTATATATCCTGCAGAATGAATCTACTCTCCCATGTGGCTGTCTCTTTCTTCCCTACTGAAAATACAATATATGTTCCTAAATTTAAACAAATTACTCAAGCAGGCAGGAGCTGACTCGTTAGGGTGTCATACAGCCCACAGTCACCTGGCCGAAGGGAGTCTGCTCCTTTAAGATCCTGATTTCTTGTTACAAGATAAGCCACACCCAGTCTTATTTTCAATTCTTGCCTTTTCCCTCTGTTTCTGTTGCCTTTTAAACGTCATTCCGTTGTGTACTTTGGCTACAAATAAACACTGGTTTCAGCCTCTGCTGAAACAGAAAATTGCTACACATTAGGCTAGCTTTTGAAATTTTGTTTCCAAAGTCCAATAAAGTATTTGATACTGAGATCAGAAGGAGGTAGCCCTAGATCTTCAGCTTTGCAAAGTTTTAATGTAAAGTTTTGCTCTGTTCTGAAACATTCTTTATTAATGTTTTCTTTGTTTTTTAAACCAATTTTTAGAAGGATATGACACTGGCACAACTTACTGTTTTCAGACTAGTAGTTTGATTTGGTAGGAAAATATCTTTGTTGCAGGATAAGCCCTTAGCAGACCTAAGTTAATTCCACTACTACAGCTTGAGCTCTCCCGGTCCTCTATTTTAAAACTTGTACTCTTTGAAAAGTGGACAGCATCAAATTGTTTTAACAATACAAATTGTTAGGAAAAGACTGTAAAATGGAGAAAGTTATATGAGCATAAGGTCCTGGACATACAATGTGGCTCTACCTTAGTAGCGCTTGGAGACACAGTCCCTGCACACTGCCAGGGTCATGACCCTGTGACAGAACTGCTCCTGCTCCATTTTGCAGAAGAGTTACACATAGCACATAGCCCCGGGAAAAGATCAGAATTTCATAAATGGTTTCCCCCAATTAGCTGTCAGCTCACACTAGACTACAGTCAGAATATCACATGTCAAGCCATCATAATTCAAGACCATTTTGTGTAAGTAGTGAGTCTGTTTGGCAGTATCGTTGTTTCAAACTTCTGGAATGTCTGCTAAGGCCATGCCTAATTGCAAGCTGGTGGCATTATCTCTTTGTGCATGTTTCTGCCAGTGTAAGAAATTTGGGTTCCAAGTTGTTTAAAAAGTCGAGTCCCTCTTCGTCCTGCTTTTCGCTGCAGCAACCTACAGAGCCGGCTGGAGATCCTCTGCCTTCGTAGTTATAGGTGAGGACATAGTCTTGGGATGGGATCTGCTCTTCGTTCTGATTACACACATGCAATTTCTGTAAAGTCCAAAAACGAGAATTGTATTACTGTTTTAAAACAACTTCAACATATGAACAGAAAATTTATTTTATTTACCTTTTATGTTTAATTTTTAACCAGTGTGTCCTCTAATGGAGTCCTACACACAAAAAATGCACATGATTGGTCTATATTACAGCCATATCATAATTCAGTATAGTTTTCACTTTAATAATTCATCAAAATAAAAATAGGTCTACAAATGTTATATTTAAGTACACTTAAGTCATTATTAAATATTTATCCCCAAATGTTATGACTATAGCTGAGGGTCAGTTCACATGATGGAGACAATATGCCAAGTGGTTGGAATTTGTAGGTGGGTACCAAATGGTTCTGGTTTGAAGTAACTTTAGTCTACCAACTTGTGTTACTTTAAGTCAACCTCTCCTCCAATATCACTTTGTTATTTCGGGAAACTAATTATAGAAAGAGCAATGGATGAAAGTATAATCCTTATGCCTGTCACTCATAAGGGTACAATGATCATGGACTAACCTCTATTGTGTGCAGTGATGAAATACATTTAAAAAAATACTGCATTCCATCATAGCCAAAAGCCAGAGATACACCACCAGAAAAATCAATGAAATTGAAAGCATTCATCTAACCCACACTGCAGAAACTATCCTTGTACTCTGAGGCAACCAAGCCTTTGACCAGCTCTGCCTTACAGCAGTACAATGTCCCGCTGTCCTGTCTTCCATACCCTCAGTAATAAGTCCCACTGGCCTGTCTTTCCTACCCTCGGTACTATGTCTCACTGGCCTGTCTTCCAACCGTCAAGGTTCCCTATGCCAACCTGCACAGTCCTTTCCTTACCCTCAGCTCATGGCTGGCTGCTACCAACTGTTTTAACCATGACCTTGCTAGCCTCTCCCCCATTACCAGTTGTGACACTGAAGGACGTTCCTAAATAAGTGTCTGGAGCTTTGACAATTCTCAGAGTCTCACATGAATGCCATCTTCAAATATAAAACATGTAAACATTTGAGTGTGACAATATATAGAAAATTAATAATAATAATAATAATATGGGCATGCAATGACCCAGAACCCTCTTCTAGAATATTACCCATATTCTGTTTATCACAAAACCAACCATGTCTGGTACCGTATTTGCTGGATTGCACATCAGTTCCCACTGATTCAGACATGAATCACTGAGCAAGAATGTTTTAAACAGGACCCCTACCCTACCCTGCCTGACATAAAAATCACATGTGAAATTTTGTTCACACACACACACACACACACACACACACACCTCAGTGGAATCAGAATCTCCTAGAATGAAACAAAGACATTTGCATTTTTAAAAGCTTTCTAGCACTGCTGATTTAGATGGAGACCAACTTGTTTAACCCTTTCTTCCTCACCATTGCCTTTCTCTAGATAAGACCCTTTATATCTGTGTAGTATGTTTTACGTATTGAAAACAACCCATGTGATGGTGTGTCATGTATTTCAAAATTACTAAGAATAAATTTCAAATGTCCCTGTGAACTGGGTCATTTCACTGCCACATTGCATACGTAGGTGATTCCTTGACACACCCTATAAATGTGTGCAATGATAACTCCTCCACTTAAAGTAGAAAATTGAACTAAGCAAACCATGCATGGCTTAAACTGTGTAGCTTCCTCAGTAATGTGTGACCATCTTTAACCTAAAGCTGCATTGGGAGGTTTATGTTTTCACAGCAAAATACAAATGTGATTTGGGAAATGCATATCTGGGAGGAACTAGAATTTTTCTTCACATTCTTTTCTTATCAAAGGAATTTATAAGATGGAGAAACGCCCAAAAATGACCAGGGCAGATATTAGAAGCCCCTGGATATTGTAAGGGTCTAGAAACTGAATGAATGTGACAGAAGAATCAAAATATTTAAAACGTAAAGACTGTAACAAAACCAAAGCATTTTTAAATGACTAACAAGAGGAGACTCAAACACTGAGGCCAAGCAGTTTCTAAGAATGTACAATAATATCAGTGTCTGATTGTTCTCTACTTCAGAGTAAAACACCTCAGAAAACTCACTTCACCGAGTCGGGGCTGAGTGAAACTGTGCCACTCTGAGTAAGTGTATCTGCAATTGTCAGTGTCCATCTGTCCTCCCCTGCAGGAATCCAGGGTGTGGTGATGGCCGGCCGCACGGCAGGTGTCCAAGGTCTGGTGGCCTTTCATCATTTCGATGGTCTCCTGACCACTGTTCCTCATTCCTGACCCCATTGTGCCACAGAAGCCTTGGCTGGAGTTGTTGGCAGTGTGGGTGGTGAATCCATTGGCAGAGCACTGTATTATAACAAAATAAGACATCAGTGGGGGGTCAAAGAACCTCACACACTGCAGAAAGCAATCAGAGCGATTGGTGTTCTAAAACATCCACAACAACAAAAGACTGAAATTGAATTAATTCTACCCAAAAAGCAGAAAAATTAGACTTGAAAAGTAATTTTATTTTATGACGTTCAGTAAGTGCCACACCATAAGCTCTGGGGCACTGACAGACTGAAGACTTACAATTTATAAGATTCCAACCCTTCACAAATATAAATTAACTCCCACTAACTTCACAGGGATAAATTTTAAAACTATAGAGATAATTATTCACCAAGGAAATGACTTACCACTCTGTCATCCCCAGGGGCTTCGGTATTTGATATAATTAGGTTTTGCTGTGCTAAATCTTCAGGGAAATGTTTTCCTTTTTGGGCAGTAACAACTCCACACACTAAAGTCAGCAGTACCGCTAAGTAAAAATAAGAAGAAGAAATACATTTTTAAAGGATCGTACTCAATTTTCCAAACATAGGATAAAGCAACTATCCTTTGTTACTCATTCCTTGGGCCAGAGGAGGACAGTAAGAACATTAACTGTGACTTCCCTTGTATTAGCCTTGTCTTTCAAAATGTACAGGCACAATTTGAAATGTGCAGTAATCGCAGGTGTGTTTTGGTGATATTTCTAACAGAAGGAATCCTCCCCTTCCTATGAAAGTGTTTAGAATCATGAGTTCAGTTGTAGATCTTAAAAGTTGCTAGTATTTATTTAAGTCAAGCGTTAATGTTATTTACTGATCCTCAGAATAACGGTTTGCCATTTGAAAAATTTAAAAAGTAGTTTAAAGGCCCCCCTTTTCCCCCTTAGATAAAATTGTCTTCAATAAACAAAATTAAGTACATTTTGTATCTTATCTAGACTTCCATCCTACATCATAATAATAGGAGATTTAAGATAATACGATCACTAAAACAACAGTAATAATAGCTATTTACAGTGGTCCAGAAGACCCTCCAGCACACTGACAAACCTGGGCTACAATTCCAGCCTACCACATGTTTTTACATGGCCCATGACCTAAGATTTTAAGCCCTTAAATTGTTGAAAGAAAATAATTATGAATAATTCATGATATGAAAATCGCAGCCTGGTCCTGGTCTACCTGGTGAATTACAGAATGGCCAGAGCTACACAGTGAGACACTGGCTCAAAACAACCAACCAAACAAACAAACAAACAAATGAAAACACCATAAAACAACCAAACCAAACAACCAAACAGGAAAACAAGAATAAAAAGCACAAGATCGTCAATGTTTAGCATGCAGATTTGACATTTGGTGACAACACCACTATGTTTCTCATTCAGATAGGCTCAGTGGTGGTCCTGTTACAGATGTCTTCAGGCCGCCCAAATGGCTCTGAGATACACACTAGCTGTCCCCTGAAGGATCACTGTGCCTCCCCTCCCCCTCTGGCTTCATTTCCCAACCCTTCTCCTTTTGACCACTTCTGTCTAGACACGGGAGTCTCCACACCACTGTTTGACCTCTTCAGACCTAATCCTACTTTTAAATCCTAATTTTAAAATGTCTTTGAAAGCATGTCTCTTTGGGTATGCCACATGGCTGACTCCTCAAATCACGTCATGTAGGCACAACCTGGGGATTTAACCATGTGTTGAAATGTGTGGCCAAGACTGATGACCTAACACACGACCTAACACACACACAGCAGCCCGGTCCTCCTACTTACTGCGATCCAACTTCTCCCTCCTGTCAAAATAAAAACATGTTGGTGATTGTTGAATTTTGTGGTTCTGTCTTGTTGTTTGGTTGGTTGGTTGGTTGGTTGGTTTTTTAAATTTCTCTATTTTGTTCAACAATGAATCCTACCCAGTACCACTTTCTAAACTTTAGTGGGTGTTTGTATGGCTTGGTGAAAACTGATAAATGAGTGTTAGAAACTTAGAGTGTACTAGTCTAAGGATGTCACATCAATTAACTGGATTGTACCCCCAAAGGGTAGGTTGTCTCTACAAATGAAAAACAAGAAGCAGAAATAAGTGAGCTAACGACTTTTTAACAATTCTGTCCAAGCATGCAACCTGTCTCAGAAAGGGTTATGTCCCCTCATAGAGTGACAAGTGAGGTAGAACTCAGAGACCACAGACTACAGCAGTGAAAGGACTCAGTGCTGACGGGTGCTTGTCTAGATTCACTTCCCAAGAGCCTTTGTGGGACTCCGGTCCGTTATTTTCCATTTTATCTTTGAACAAATGAAAGTACTTACAAAATAGCAGCGCAATGCCCAGCAGGATGGCAAGGATGGCCCACTTCCCCAGGGTGGCCCCCGCACTCCTCGACCTGAGCAGGCATTCGCTGGGGTGAGTACAATCACACAGGTTGACCCTCAAGGTTTTGGTTGAAGATTGGCCTGCTCTGTCTTTTACAGTAACAGGAATGTTGTATATTTGGACATCCGCAGATTGCCGATAGGACAGGCGGGCAGCCGTATCTTTGGAAAAAAATAGATTTTATTTCAATCAGTGTTTGTACGGACAGGTGTACACATGAGCACGCTTAAATATAGAGATCCCATAAGAGCTTCAGATATCACTCTAAAAGGGACTGACCACCTTGGTTTGGGGAATCTCTCTTGGCTAGCACTTGAAGATTAAGATGGTCAGCCTGCCACCAAGCCCAGCATCCCACCCGTGTCCTGTCAACTACAAGTACTAGGAGGACAAACTGGTACTACTCTATCCTGATGGTTTCATGTGGGCTCTGAGGACTGAACTCAGGTCTTTATGCTTGCACAGACAGCGCTTTACCGACTGAGCTCTCCCTAACCCCATGCTATCTGTAATGAGTGCTTTCTTTCCTCAAAATCTATCCTACCACTCTTGCTGGGAAACAAACAAAAAAACAAACAAAACAAAAGAAAATCACCAAATTCAAAAAAATGTGACGAGGGCTGCCTTTGATGCCTTCAACCCTTTCCAGGAATGAACATTTCCTTAGACATGTTGTCCTTGAAATTCTATAGAAGAAAGCCTTAAAAAATACATTTGAATCCAGGTAAGGAATGCACACCTAAGTTCCTAGTACTTGAGACTAAAAGGGGGCCTGTAGGACAGTGAATTTGAAGCTAGCCTGAGCTACCTCGTGAGACCCTGTTTCAAAAGGCCAAAATAATAATAGTAGTAATATTTCAATACCAATCTGGTATTGAAATGACCTAGTAGCATTCCAGCAATATCTTATTTCTCCTGATCTATGCAGAATAAGAATTGTCTCTTAATGTTGGGATCAAATTTTTCTTTAATTTCAGCTCGAATGCTGTTAAAGAATCAATACTTGCAGAAACACAGAGAATGCCCTCAGTTTTCATGCTCTAAGCTGTAGGGGGAGTTCCCCTGTTTCCCTAATTGTTGACTGGCTAAATAAAGATGGCAGAAGCTAATTGCTGGGTGAAAGAGGAGGCAGGATTTCTAGGCAGGACAGGAAGAAAAGGGAGGAGAGGACTGGGAGTCAGACCAAGAGCTACAGACCTGTAGGTTTCTTGGGGCACCGATAGTTTGTGGCCTCCGTGGCTGTGCCTGCGGAGGTCAAGGAGGATGGACAAGATATTCTTTGCCCAGCCTTTGAGTTATCTGGTTAGTTTTGAAATATAGTCTTTAGTGAAAAATAGTCGTTAGTGTTTTCCTTTCACAGGGCTAAAGGGAGCTGGGTGAGACCTGGGCGGCCATTAGGACACGGGGCGGCAAGCAGCAAGTGGGGACCGTGAGACTAGAGCAGCTATTGGTGGTTGGCAGACCAGCCACAGGGGTGAAAGGTCTACGGAACGCGAGCGGGAACTCTAGGTGTTCTCAGTTGGAACGGGGCAGGATGGAAGTAGAGCCGGTGGAGGCAGGATCTCGGAGCTAAGTCACAAGGGGCCATGACACCAGACAAGGAGAGCAGGCAAGGGGAAGCGTGCTTCCTAAAATCATAGGCAACCCTAAGCCCTTTACTTTTTGGTGTCTTTTAACCCTCTTAGAAAAGACGATGTTTCAGAAAGCATAGAACTTCCTGTCTGATGAAGGCCTTGTATGTAGAAATAATCTCCGTAACAGAGCCATTATACGACCTCTCATGACACAAAAACATGACCATATGCAGCATAGAATACAGTCCAGAATGCTCCTGGAATCTGTACAGCTTAAATGTCTGTTAGAACTGTTGGGTTTGGGCTACACCTTGCACCTGAAAACTTGCTAGAAAATTATGCATGGTTTCTTGGATTCTATCAGAGTACTTAGCAACACCAGTATCTAAGGAAAGATTATGCAAATCACTGGCCTTTCTAAAGACCCACTGGATAAGCTAAAGCCATCTCATACACTAGTCATAGTTCAACCACCTTGGATTTTCGTTATTATTCAGCTCCCATTTATCTTCTGACACTACTGTCATCTACGTAAGGCATTCATCAAATGCAACATGACCTCCTATCCGTAGTCTCAACCGATACCCAGTGTCACCTCCAGTACAAAGGTCAGTCTCCTCAGCTTAGGACATAGTCCTTACCGTCTAATTTCACTCTTCCTTATATCCAAGCCCTCAGCACCCCTAAGAAACCCTTCAAGCCTTGATGACACCCCATCCCTGTAGCCCTATTGTGCTGGCTTTCCTTCATAGGAATTCTTTCTTCAAGGCATTGATTAAGCAATAACTTTTTAAGTAGTTATTATATGCTAGGTCCTGGGCTCAGTGCTGAAAATGAGAGCGGAGAGCTAGCAAACCACAGTCACACAAGGTGTGAGGTGTTATAACACATGATGGAAAATGTCACAGGGTCATCCAGAAACTTCCGGGAAGAGTCTTCGGAGGCTAAGGACCTGTGCTGCCTGCCTGACTCATCCCTGTGCATATACTCAGGGGATGCAGCTTATTTGATTAGTAGTAAGCAATGCACAACTTTTATGTTATGAAACTGAGACACAGGGAAGGTAATTTTTCTAGGCAGAAAGAACATCATAAAGTTTAGTAGATTGAAAGAATACGGTATTAGGAGCTGGAAAAATAGGTCTGTTGTTGAAAGCACTTACTGTTCTTCCTGAGAGTCAGGGTTCAGTTCCCGGCACCCATATTGGACAGTTCAGAACTGCCTATAGCTCCAGTTGGAGGGAATCTGAAACCTCTCCTAGTGTCTATGAACATGCAAATACACACACACACACACACACACACACACACACACACACAGGCAAACATAAGCATACTACAGAGAGATGCACACACATGCACATACACTTGCACGCATGAACACACAGATACATGCATTGGGCAAAACTAATTTAACATCCTAAACTTTTGCATCATACTTTGTACAAAATAATACAGAAACCCTCCAACAGTTATTCTGCTGTTTCAAATCACATGAACAGTTATCTTTCTGGAATACCATTAACTTGTCTGAGGGTCCAGATTCTGTTGACTTCTGGAGACTTTGCCAAGTCGAACTGAAAGGGGGGGCCGTGGATGGGCTCATCAGGATCCATGGCTGCAATGTCCGTATACTCCATCTTTGGCTTGCAAATGACAATGTAATCTTGAATTATCTCTGGTGCGTTGTCATTCACATCCTCAATGTTCACTGCAAGTGTTCCCGTGCATGATTTACCCTCTGAGAAGGGAAAGGGACAAGGCTCAGCACCGGTCTCAGATTCTTGCCTTAGAGTCTCCAAAATAAATCTTAATCTCTATTTTTTTTTATACACACAAATACATAATTTTAAATCTAGGTCCAACACATGAGAGGAAACATTGTATTTGTCTTTCTGAGTCTAGCTCTTTTCTCTTAACATAATGAATTCTACTTGTGTCCACTTCCTGCAAATGGCACTATTTATTTTTCTTTACGGAGACACGGAATCCTATTGTGTATGTATGGCATGTTTTCTTTATCCATCATGGCTGTCTAAGCTAGTTCTATTCGCAGCTCTTGTGACTTCTGCAGCATGTCACATGGAAGCATGGGTTGCTGAGTGGGACAGATAGAATCTATACTTCCTGAAAATATAATCCTTGGTTATTAGATGAATGAGGAATAAGAATAAAAATGAGTAAAGGCTACAAGTTCTCTAAGATGGTTCTTGCTGATGATACTATAAGATACACATGTCAACAAGCCCTTTGCCAGAATTACTATAATAGAATTAAAGGCTGAATTGAATGCTCTTTTTCCTTGGGCTCATGGATGTTAATGAGTCATGATGAAGTGGTTATAGAAATATTATTCTAGTCCCAGGTTGCATTCAAACCCACAGGGAGGTTTTAATATATTACATAAAAGCTCCACACCCAAAAGATTCTAATTCAATGAGTACAAGGTAATATAACACATTGAAATTATTGTTATTTAAAATAAATCCATGGAGTAGAGGAAATTTTCTTTAAAACTAGAATTCAAGCTTAGGAGGATTTAACAATCAGCTAAATGAGTAAAAGAGAGAGGGGAATAGCAACCTATTCACAAAAATTTCCACCTAAAATTTGTCCTTCCTACAAGATGTGCAGAGATAGAGATGGTACAGAAATTGAAGGAACAGCCAATCAATGACTGACCCAACTTGAGACCCATCCCATGAGAGACTCAACCCCTGACACTATTTGATATTCTGCTGTACTTGAAGACAGGAGAGCCTAGCATAACTGTCCTCTGAGAGGCTTCACTCAGCAGCTGATGGAAACAGATGCAGAGACCCACAGCCAAACATTAGGCAGAGCTCTGTGAATTCTGAGGAAGAGGAGAAGAAAATACTGAAGGAGCAAGAAAGGTCAAGGACACCACAAGAAAATCTAGAGTCAACTAACCTGGGCCCATAGAGGCTCACAGAAGCTAAACCACCAATCAAAGAGCACTCATGGGGCAGACCTAGTCCACCTACACATAGGTAACAGAAGAGCATCTTAGTCTTCATGTGGGATCCTTACCAACCCTTGTCCACCTTTGGCTCCCTTTCCCCTAATTGGGCTGCCTGGTCCTGCCTAGTCCCACCATAACTTGATATGCATGTTGATTATCCATGGGAAGTCACTCCTCTTAGGAAGATGTGGTAAATGAGTAGAGAGGAGGGGATATAAGAGAGGGGGATTGGGAGGAGATGAGAGAGGGGAATCATCAATCAGCATGTAAATTTAATTAATTAATTTAAAATTAGTAAATTAAAGCAAACTGTTTTATTAAAACTTAATCAAAAAATAATTAAATTTAATTGCTTTATTAGGGGAAGCCTCCAAGTAAAGTAACACAATGATACATGGAAAGTCTGAGGAGATCTCTGCATCTAGTCTCATGGCTAAGCTTGATTACTGTCCTGTACCACAAAGCTGTGCAAGAACTAAGTTCTTGCAGATGGACTATATAGATAAATAGGATATGTGCTATTTAGCTGGGCATGATGGCTCATACTTATAAACCCAACACAGGCAAAGCTAAGGCAGGAGAATTGCCACAACTTAAAGATCAGCCTGAGTTATATAGTGGACTTGAGTCATCTTGGGCTACCTATATAATAAGACTCTATGTTAAAAACAAAAACATCTTTCTGAATGTGGAGTGCAACCCGTATGCTGAGGCAGGAGGATCAGGAGTGATAAAGATCATTCTTGGCTATATGGTGAATTTAAAAGCAGCTTTGGCTACACAAACAAAACAAAACAACAAAACAAAACAAAACCACAAATAAATGCTATCTTCTCACCAAAGTCATCTCCTGGGACAAGAGAGATACTAGTCTTGAGGTAATGTTCACAAATTGTGTATATTTACCACAATATTAATTCACCATAAGAATAATTACAATTTATTCTTCCATTCTATTATACAATACCAAATTAATACTTTGTTACCTTGGTCAATTGCCATGACTGTAATATTGTATAAGTCATTTCTTGGAGCCATGATTTCTCTGTCTAGGGTTTTTGAAATGGTGAGCAACCCTGAAATTTCTTCAATGCTGACCCAGTCTTTAGGATCCTGCAATTTTTTGTACCTATTAATAAAAAGAAAGTTTATAAGTCATAATACACCTCAAAATAAGTTACCTGTTCCAATTATGACAACTTCACTAGCACACAGCTGCAGAGATTTGTGTACCTTAAGCCATTGCTGTTCTTGGTTTCAGGGTCGTAGGCCTTGTAGCCATTGATCTTAGACCCAACTGCCGAGTTCTCTTTGATCCGCACATACTGCTCAGGGGGCTTGCATTCCGGCCCCTCGTTCTGATCCCTCACGTGAACTGTGACCACGGCCCGGTTCAGGGTGGGTATGCGGTTCGCTACATCTCTAATGAATGGGGCTTCATTGTTCACGCCAATCTCTAGGGTCACTTGACGATTTTCCTCATAATCCAGCGGCTTTAAAATAGAGAATATGCACGTCACCTCAGTACGCAGTACATTTGATATTTAGTTACTAGTCGCATGGGCAGGACTGCATAATTCATTCACACTCATGCTATATTAATAATGAATTCCCTCCTTTGATGGAGCTGTGATCCTGTGCTAACCAGCTTTGGCCAAGGCTCACCTCCAAAATCTCCAGAGATAACTTTACATAACGGTGGGAAAGAAATCCCTTAACTATTTTTGGGTTTGTTAGTTTCGTCCTTTTAAGCAAACTTATTCTGAACCTGGGAGTACTACAGAGTTATGTCAATGCCTAATAGGCTGGATTTAAGGCTCGAACTCTGGAATTTGAGAAATCTTGTAAAGTTGGATGTTTCTGAAAGGTGTAAAGATTTTATTTACTTTCTGACTGGTGGGTCTTGTAAACGTCTGGTTGTTGTTGTGGTGGTGTTTTGTTGTGTTTGTGGGGCTTTGAGAATCTGCTTCATTTAGATTCTGTTCCTGTCGTTTGTGTATTTTCATCATTGTGCAGTTAAAACCAAGTCTTACTGTGTGAAACTCACTGTGTTGTCCAAGCTGGATTAAACCTAGGATGACCCTCCTTTCTCAGCCTTACAAGTGCTGAGATTACTGGGGTGTCCCCTTCCTTGACTCCCAAATATCTACTTTAAGTATCCTTAGCTGAGACATCTAAGTGAGGCCTCTCTAGGCTGCATTTCCTCTAATCAAAATCTACCAAGGGTCTTGTTTCTTCTTAGGAATCCATTTTGGTTTTTAATGATTTCTTCCTGGATGATGTAACACTACCTTCTGTTAAACAAATTATATTCTTGACAGTATAAGGCTGACACTTTGACACTCTCTGTCATTTACCACATGGACTTCTCTCAACAGAAATGCAGAAGACTATCAACATGATCACCTCCATGATGGTCACTGCTGACATAGAGCACAGCTTTAAGGACGGAGTATAAATCCACTAAATCCCCATGCCCATGTGCAGCAGGAACGCCATTACCCCCCATTCTACACAACAGCAGTGTGAAGGAGAGAAAGTTTCTAAAGTCCAAAGGTTTCATATGGGTAAGAGTTTGAAGACAGGTAGAGTGGCCACAGACTATCTCCTTAATGGGTACATTTTAATCTCTAATAAATTGGCTCATTGGCTTCCAGGAACACTTAAATAAATGTCTTAGTTATAAGTGATTTAAAAAAACAGAACAGCCTAGCTAAATGCATAAAACATTATATTCTGCTCTACTGTGAAGGAAACCATAGGTTGTTTTCTCTGATTATCTTTATACTTATCAAAATAGTCATAAAGATATATGAGGAATTAGAGAGATGTTCCAAGGGTTAACAGTGCTTGCTGCCATCCCAGAGGATCAGAATTTTGTTCCTAGAATCCTTGTCAGGCAGCTCACATGCAGCTTCCTATAACTGTAGTTCTAGGGGACTTGACAGCCTCTTCTAGCCTCCATGGGCACTACATACATAAGGTATGCATACTTAATACATACATACATGCATATAATTTAAAGATAACTTGTGAATAAAATTATTTTCATACTGTCCTCATACAAAATATTAAAAGGTTTGTATCCTCTAAAAAGTAAAAATGTTTGCTCAATCTTAGAACCTATGACACGCATATGAAGTTATTCTTATTCCGATCCCAGAATTGGGAAGCAAGAAGCAAGAAGATGAAGATCCTTTTCTTAGATGCTGCTGAGGACCAGCTCACACATCACATGCTGGGGCATTCACACAGAGACATGGACCACACGAGGAATGAGGTAAGCCTGCAGGCTCCAGCTCAGTGCAGCTGCATGATCCAGGCCAGCTGCCTGAAGCCTCGGAGCCTCTTCCCACCAGCTCCCTCGGCTCAAAGACAGGGTAGTAAAGAATGCAAGTCCTCTCTATACTGTTATTTATTTGTATTGTTAATTTAAAAAATATTCAAAAAATATCTCACATCTGCATGGAAGTGTTAACAAATTTCCTTTAAAAATCATGGATAGAGGCTCTAAGTCTTTCCATGTTAAAAAAAAAAAAAGACCAAAATCTGTTATTTGGATCAAGACAGATGGCAAGTTCTAGACAACTAAGAGAAATACACCCAAGTAATTAATTCTTTATTCAGTCAACAGATTATTCAACTCTTCCATGTATAAAAGAAGATATAAAGTACCTTCTTCTCTAGGATATGGTCCTGACTAAAAATGAAGAGCCAGGCTATTGGAAATGAAGAAATCTTCTAGAGTAATCAAACTCACCTACATCATTCTTTTTTTCTTTTGAGTAGGGATTTATATACATGCATATGTGTGTATATATATATATATATATATATGCTTATTATATACATAACACATAATAATTTTAATCACAAAATGGATTATGGTCACTCTTCCCAACCCCCAACTCCCCCCAGATCCTCCTTATCTCCCCACCTACACAACTCCATGTACAGAAAACGTATAGGCAAATAGACAAACCAGAAGAAAAGAAAGGAACAAACAAAATCCCGAGAACTGCAACTTTTAAGAAAGGCTACTTTTCGAAAACAGTCATGGTGAATTCCAAATGCTATGGTTAGTGTGTTTGATTTATGAAAGGAAGGCCACTTGTGAGGTTAAAAGGTACCTAAGGATAGAGCTGCACAAGTCTTCTAGAAACATTCACCTTTCAAGGTGAGTGTTGGCTGCTGTGATGAATTTGGTTTTCTAGGATTTTGTGAATGAATACACACACTCTCTCACACACACACATGATATAGAATGCAACATGGAAGATACAAATTGCATTGATTAAAAATGTTAGAAAAAAACAGTAATATTAACAAAAGAGTTGATTTAGAAAAATGTGAATTTTTATTTTAGAATGTGAATTCAGAAAAGTAAAACCTAATTAAAATTCCAATAAGAAAATACTCTTTCATGTCAATGCAAAGATACTGTATCAAGCCAAATCAGTTAAATTTGAAATAAAAAGAACATGTCCATAGGACCCAATGCTGGATGAGCAGTGTGTGATCATAAACTCACTGCATCAGGTGGGTGGCGCTCTGACTGAGTGGACAGGGTTTCCCATGCTGGGAAGGAAGGGTAGACATTCAGCTGCAGCTGAATGTGGAGCACAAGTGACGGGTCTTGCTTATATAGACCACTGCATGTTCTTTTTGACTTCTCTTTGACTATGTCTCTTTATTAAAAAAACTGGAAGCAGTATTAGAAATAACCATCTGGGGTTATGAAAGTCTAATAAATATTTGAATTCAATGCTGTTGGGGTTTTTTCTACTCTCTTTTAAAACACAAGAGAGTAGTAATATAAATTGTGTGTGTATGTGTGTGAGTGTGATTGTGTGAGTGTGTGTGATTGTGTTCATGTGTGTGTGTGTGAGCACATGTGTGTTGCATTATATAAATGTACAGGTGCACACACATGCAGGTTTGGAGACAGAGACGGCTGGCCTTCTAGAGTCTGTGCCCATTACTCTCCACATTGTTTTGAGATACGATTTCATACTGAACCAAAGTGCAGCATTCTGTCAAGGCCGGCCAGCCAGCAAGTTCTCCCCATCCTCATGCCCCAGTACTGCTGTTATAGTAACGCTCAGACATGCCAAGGATTTTACACTGGTGTTGGGGATTCGGACTCAGTTCCTCGTGCTTGAAAATAAAACACCCTGACTCACTGAGCCAGCTGAGCAGCACCTGCTTACTTTACAAAACAAGGACCAAATTAATAATGACTCTTAGCAGGACCTGTAAACAAATCTCAGTTCCGGGTAGGAATGTGAATCCTAGACACAAATTAGAGAAACGAAATTCAAGGGGACTACTGTAGTAAACCAAGTTCAAGGGTAGGCATGGCTGAGGTGGAAGGTTTCCAGGGATGGCTGCATACCAAAACATTGTGAGGGGAATCTGCATGGATTCCCAAGGGTGAGTTCATAGTCATTAAATCAGAACTTTCACCGCTACACTCTAACATTACATAGTTGATTTTCTTCCTTGACCTTTTCAAACAGATTCTATGAGCCTATGGTGTGTGTGTGTGTGTGTGTGTGTGTGTGTGTGAGAGAGAGAGAGAGAGAGAGAGAGAGAGAGAGAGAGAGAGAGAGCCCTTGGAAATGTCAAATGAGAAGCTGGCAATGGTTACTGATTCCTCTAGAAGAACCCAGTTATTAAGATAGTTATTAAATTTAGTTTAATTTCACTAAATATTTTTAATTTTAAGCTAATTTACGAATAGTTTAATTATTAGAATCAATCAAATTGAAGTAAATCACATATTTATTAATTGTAAGTTAAGTAATGAATAGTCTCTTCTCATATAAGTGTTTGATATGCCTGGTATTTGGTAAACAACGATTTACTGCCAGTGTTAGTTTACTAGAGGGATCAGACATAAGACTGTAACTGGGCTCTATGAGAAGAGACTGTAAACAGTCGCCAGGATGTGACTACTCTCTGCTGACAGAGAGCTTGCTGGAGCATGGTTCATGGAAAGGTAACCCGCGTGGGAATTTTATTAGCCAGATTTCCATTCCAGGATGGATGACTGCCCTTGGCCTTTCAGGAACTGACTTTCCTCTATGACTATCAATCTGCTTATTATCATTATTCATTACTATTACTATAAGTCGGGGCATTAATACTTCATCCTAAAGGAGAAGAAACATCTAAGGGTGAGTTATATACAGTCTCTTCCATTAACTATATAAAATATTCACAGTTCAGAACTACTGATTATTTTTAAACACTAAATCATTCACTATATGTAGAAATATAATTATGTTATGTATATGTATAGAACAGTTCATAGTTATTAATTATTTTTAAATACTAAATGTACTCACAGTATGTAGGATTATAAATTATGTTAAATGCAAAACTATGAATTTGCATGCATAATTGTAAATATAAGTGAAATTGTCGTGTTATACATAATGGAAATAAATGTGTTTCAGGCTTTGCTGGGGAGGAAATTTTTTAGTCTATATATCTAAAATTTAGCAAATGAACAAGTGAACCAGGAACATGCTGAAATAGATGTCTGAGACTGAGATTTCATGTCTAACTGTCCACATTTGGACAAACTTTATAGGCCTTGATGTACAATCTCTTAGAGCTTACATAAGAGAACAACTAAATCAAACAAGGTTACCATTCTATTCTCATTAACAGGCAAGTGGTCCTTACTCAGTAAACAGACAAACAGTACATGCCAACAGGATACTATTATCTTTTATTCTAGGATAGAAATATAAAACAGATTGTCTTGTCAAATAAAGACCTTCCTGCCCTAAGACTTGAACCCAAGAACATAGCATCCAGTCAAATAACCATATGCACAATAAAAATAGATGTATTCAGAGATGCCTTATATAATCCTATATTCACCTTTGGTATTGTCTGTTAAGGTTAAAGTTCAAAGGCATATCAAGGCACATCACCTAGAGAGAACAAGAAGCATGTGGAGCTCCTAATTTACATTGAGAATAGACCCTGGAGAAGGTAAGTCTCAAATGGACGCCATAGCATTAAAAAAATGTATCTCATATAAACATAGACCCAAGCTCAGGAATGTAAGTTACAGACAGTGACTTCTGCAGAATTATACTAAGGATTTAAATACAACTCACTAAGTTTGGGAGGGATGTCACTGGAGATACAGAAATCACCATAGTTTACCAGTATTCTGGCATACGTTAGCAGAAAGAAAGATGGCAGTCACATGGGCACAGACACATTAACCTGTTCTCTTTCTCACTGGCTACTATAGAACTCTGATGAAGCCGTGGAGCTGATGAAACCACTGACATACAGATCTCACTCGTTGCCCCTTTACCTTCACAACACACAGAACACCCTCATTCGTCGCTGGGTCTGTGGTGATTTTGAACCACCCGTTTTCATTTCCTTTTAAGATAGTGAAATTCGCCTTCCAGTTGGCAGTGTTGACCATGTCCTTGTCATCTACGGGAATGCGCAAGATTTCGACGTTATACGTATTTTCCTCCACAGCAGTTTCATACTGGAAGAAGAGAAAGTCACTTAAAATTTTACTTGTAATAGAAAACTTTCTACAGAGCAAAATATCTCTTAGTTTCCAAAAGAACCTATTTTCATAGGGTTTACATAGATTACCTAAAAGCATGATCACAGATAAGTCTTGTTTCATGAAAGTTTAAGATAAAGAATATTTTCTACAAATGTAGACTGACATTATATGTCAACAAGAAGTAGATTACATAAACACTAAAATTAGGAAACAGAGGCTATGTGTAGCTGTGCACATTATATATTTGAACTGCAGTTTTATTCATAAATGATCACATACCTCAAAGTATACCAAAACCTTTGTAAGCCCAAATCAATAAACAGAAATAGCTGAAGCAAAGATAGATTTGGGTTTTCTAAACTTACAGCATTTTGTCTGAAGGTGGGCGCGTTGTCATTGGAATCTTGCACGGTTATGATACAAGTTGATGTACTGATTAGACCAAAAAATTGGCCATTCATGTCCTGGACCTTCATTATCAGTTTGTACTTGTCTACAACCTGAAAGTAAAACAGTTAATTGGTTCAGATACTTGTTTGTGCTCATAAATAAAACCTGTTTATTGCATTCTTTTGCTTGTTTTTATTTGATTTATATATTTATGTATACTCTTAAAACTTTGTAAAAGAAAGGTAATTTGAAGAAGACATGAGAATTTAGACATGTCCTAACAGGAAGCAGGAAAGTCAGAGATGGGCTACGAAGTAATGACATTTAAGTTTTACGATACTCTTCAGCAAATGTGTTGTCTAGAACAGTTGTTCTCTAAGCTCATCACGTTGTGGTGACTCCCAAAAATTAAATTATTTTCATTGCTACTCTATAACTGTAATTTTGCTACTGTTATGAGCAGGTATAAAAATATTTTTGGAAATAGAGATTCATCAAAGGAATTGCAACTCAGCTTGATAACCACTGGTCTAGAGTAAGCAAACAGGCCATCATCGTTAACAGGCAGTGAACCCCTACACCAGACAGGTGGTTCAAACCTAAGCAGCACAAAGAAAAGGAAAGGAAAATGGAGATGAAATGTACTCGCCAGTGAGAGTAGGGTAGGACTTGATAACAAATTATCCACTTAAGGAAGTAAGATATGGTTAAATGATATACAGGGACAAATTATATAGGCAGGTACACCAGGCTGCCACCAGCCACCATTGGACTGAGACAGTTCTTTAAGGGCAGCAGTGTTACAGAGGAGGGCAAAAGGGGCGGCAAATTCGAGTTTTGTTCTGCCCACATAGCCCATCTTCCATGTGATGAGGCACCAATTGAGAGGTATCTTTCCACAGGTAGGTGGTTAGAATCATGTAGAAGATGGAAAGAGCAGAGCTGAGACATAATGAGTGATAGCCTTCTCTAGCACAGGGAAAAGAAGACAGCTAAGCAGAGAGTATCTTTTAAAAAACAGAAGAAGCAAGATGAGAATCATAAATCCATTCTCAGTCTGATGGGATTTAAAATCGCCATGGAAACAATCATTCAGGTAGGTCAGTCTGCAAGGGAGTTTACTGTATCTGAGATGGAAAAACTCGATCTAAATGTGGGCAGCACAGCTCCATAGGTCAGGTTCTGGACTTTATAACGAGGAGAAGATGGGCTGAGCAAGCAGAATTCCTCCCTCTCTTCCTGCTGAGAGCACAAATGTGACCAGCTGCCTCAAGGACCCACCACCATGGTTTCCCTGTCCCTGTGGACAACACCCTTGAACAGGGGCCAAAATAAACCCTTCATTCCTTACACTGATTTTATCAGGTATTTGGTTACAAGAAAAGGAAAGCAACTAATGCTAATACTGTTGTTACTGTTGTACCAATGCTACAAAACAATTAAATAATGGAAACTAAGACATTTGTACTAGTGTGTATTCCTTTCTGTAGATTCCCACATTCTTTCCTCTTCCCTTTGGAGTTACACTCCACTGAATTTTCTTTTCATAGCATTTGTCCTTGTCATTGCAATCATTCTAAGTGCATTATCCTAGCTGTAATGGGGACATTGGAAGTGTCCCAATGAAGTTACTTGTACACATGTCTCGTCTTCTTCAGTAAATAATACTTGACTCTGAATTAAATAATCTGACCAAATAAGCAAAACATTAATAACAAAAGGCAGAAGTCTTCTTAAAATAATTTGACTTGAACCAATCCATCAATTTCTCCAACCATCATACTTCACACATGCAGGTTGGATATGTATGAAGTCTTCCTAATCAACCAAGTAAATAAGTTTAAGCACAGAGTAATTTTCACATAGAGAAACTGAATACAATCACTACACATGTGACCATATATTATTACTAATTAATTTAATTTTATCCCAACTAATACTTTGCTTTGTAAAAAACTGCACACAGCTACACTAACTGAATTGGTATAAGAACAAAAAAAAAAAGTTGAACCTATGTCCTGCATGACGACTGAGCCTTTACTACTCTGGAACCAACTAGCCTTACACAATAAAGGATATGAAAGAATGCACAGTTGTTTTCTATTTAGTAGGATTTCCTTCATATAGAAATTGAAAAGTTTAAAAACCAGGAAACATCCCAGAAATTCTTATTCAAATAAAATAAGAGAATAGCAAGTTATAGCAAGTGGGGAAAGGGGCTAAACCCACAGTGAAATGGCTTTCTGCAGTACAGACATTACCTCTCTGTCCATGTAGTGAGAGACGGTGGTGATGACACCAGTGTCCGGGTGCACAGAGAAGAGCCCAGGTGAGGGTGGGACCTGCTCCAAGATGCTGTACTTGAGACGTGTGTGCATGGTGTCAGGTTCGTCTTTATCAGTGGCACAAACTGTTCCCACTACAGTACCTATGTGTACAAAAAGCAAATTTGAACTTCCGGAGCAGCGCGACGTATTTGGTGTATATATTTTTCAACTTGGCACATGACAGTAGGAACCTCATTTAAAAATGTGATTCTTGCCAAATAAATCACAACTTTTGACAGGACTCAGGAAGAAGACTTCCATGGAGAATCCAACCATTCTGGTATTAAGAGACACAGATTAAAATGTTTGATAGTAAATTATGAAAAACTAAATGTCAAACAACCATAATTTCAGAACAGGGTGTGGACTGTGCTTATATTCCCAACACTAAAATGGTTGAGGCAGTAGGATTAGTAATTTGAGATCATCTTGGGCTATGCAGCAAGACCCACCTCAAAAACAAAGTTAAAATTACAGACACACACACACATACATCTATATATTATAATATACATATGTAGTATAATATACATAGAGAGTACTATATTCATATATATTCTCACATGTCTCTTACATCTCATATGTCTCATATGTCTCTTAAACTAATTCAATTTTATTAGACTTTCAATTAATATATAAATTAAGACTCAGTGTACTTATGTAAATGATCGAATTGATGTTTAAAATTCAGTTTGCTCATTTCTTGGGGGGCATGTTAAAGCACATATGTAGAAGCTAGAGGACGAGTTGCAGGAATCAGTTCTGTTCTTCTACCACATGGATCCTGGGAATCTACTCAGGGTACCAGGCTTAGTGGAAGATCCTTGACCTGCTGGGCTTTATCATTTGCTTTCGGGGTGATCTTCTTTAGTTCCCTCTTCGCTTTCATCTCCCACTTATTTGAAGACACTTCTTTTTGTCTTTTTCTTTCGAACTTTCTTGCTATGTCTACTCTGATTTCATCTGCTTTGATTTATTTTCCTTTAAGAGTCTCACAACATTAATAGATCTGAACCTAATGATAAGATGTGCTTCAAATAACCCAGGTTAATGAAAATCTAAGCGTTTTCTCCTGGTTCTCAAGGGAAAACTGAAACCAGTTACCCCTCTTAGAAACCAGAAAAATGTGATAGGGCCATAGAGACATGGAGCTGAGAACAGAATGGTTCCTCTGACATGGTATTGACAAGTGAGAGAACGCAAGGCAATTGCCACCACCCTGGTTAGAGATTTAATAAGGAAAAGCGGTATATGGAACTGCAGGTGCGGTACAGTAGGGATGTAAGCAGTGCCCAGATATCTTAGCAGGAAAAATATACTAGCTATCTTTTATGCCAGAGTCTCACCTTTTTGATGGTGTGTGTGTTTGTTTGTTTGTGTGTGTGTGTGTGTGTGTGTGTGTGTGTGTGTTTGTGCATGTGTGTGTGTGCATGTGTGTGTGTTGATTCTTCATAATGTAAACCTCAGAAACAAGTTGTGACAATCCACAGAAATAAAATAGTTTGCTTTCTATATCGAAGGGGAGAGCTTATGATGGAGACGCTCAAATTGCTCTAGTGTTTATTCTAAATTGTATGTAGTGAAGTAGTTCAAGAAGACAGAAATTTAAAACTAACGTAAAAGCTGTATCATGTAGCATGTATCAGTCTGCGTCATGTGATACTTCTCCACAGCCCCACTGAAATATCTACGTTTGTTTTTACTGTTCATTCTACCCTGTGAGTTTCCTCTGGAGAAACAGGATACAATAAAACCACATAGTGAGAAGCTAAAGTAAAATGCTTATTACAAGCAGTGTACAAATCTGGGCTAATCGCTACAGCCCATGATGGATAATGGATGTCATACTGAACAAGGCAGAAATTCCTATAGTTCCTTGTAAGAGGTTTGTTGATTACAATTGATGGGACTTGATTAGTGTCTTCTGATAAATAAATCCTAGATCTGTGCTACCCCATGATCTACTGGCCATGAACATAAAAATCCCAAGTTGAAGAGATAGGTTTGTTGAAAAAGAGTCTTGGGACTTGAAGATGACAGTGGAAAGTGTACTCTCATCTACACACACACACACACACACACACACACACACACACACAAATGCAAACAAAAACAAACAATAAAAATCCCAGTGTCTCAAAATTATACACAAACATGTTTCACATGGAAACAACCTTACCAAGTCTACTGCTTTCTGGAACCTCAAAATTATAAATTGTTTCTGTAAAAAGAGGGTAGTTGTCATTTTCATCCTCGATTTTGATGGGCAGTGGGAGAGGTAAATCTGCTGAATAGCCATCTGCAGTGGATGCGTAGGCAATCAACTGTGGGAGAGAGAGAAGCAAGATCATCAACCAGTCAACAGCATGCCACAGAGGAGATGAGATGACCTGAAACCTTCCCTGCAAATCCTTTCAGTGGTGAGCTACCTCACCACTGCTCCACATTGAGATCCTTACAACTGGTATTCAGTATTGGGGGAAAAATAGCTCTACTTGGGATAAGGAACAGGTCAAATATAGAGAAGTTAGGAATGAACTTCCATATGCAATATTGGGGGACATTGGTTGTTCTTGGAACTCAGATGACAGTCTGACATCTGACAGTCTCTGATATCAGTAAGTTTCATTGGAAGAATCGTAATCCCATGCCATATTTAAAAAAAAAAGTCCTGCAACATAATACATAAAGCAAAACCATCCAGTCTTGTTTTTGGACTCTTACTGCATGCTTCATAGATGGCAAATTTAAATAGTTCTTATTGCAAAACATATTTACTAATACCCTCCCTGCTCATTAATCAAAGGAAATGTAACACCAGACAGAATTCTTTTCTGCTCAGTGTGAAATTACACCAGGTTGAAAAATGTCTGACCAGAGGCAAACAATGCCACACCAGTCAGGTTGGTTCTTCAGCATCTCTTTCATCCTCTAGAAACAGACTCCTTCTTTCCAGTGTCCAGTCTTCTTGGCCAGCCTCGGGGTTGGTTCATGACAGCTAACACATGCTTTCCTATAATGGAAGCCGTCTAAGACTGCCCCCCACCACTGTACACTTATTCCTATCAGAAGCTGACCTAGTAACCTTTATGTGGACTTGTTTTCCCATGTTTATTCCTTTATCTAGTTATCAGACATGATCAGAGAATAACATATGTTGAAAAAACAAAAGAAGTGAGCTAGAGGAGTGAGGGAAGATCACCCGCGGGACTGTCTTGAAGAACTGAAAAAGTGTAGTGACCAGAGAAAGGGTCTGGCAAGTTAACGCAAACTCCTAAAACTGTCCTGAGTTTTATGCTCAATTACAATTAAACCTCTTTTCCTCATTTCAGGATTGCCTAACCAAAGCTGACGTAAAGGTTTGTCAAGCATTTCAACACACAGTGCAGCGCTATTCTCCTTAGACTCTAAGATGCCCTCTAAGAACAGAATGCAGGAAGAAAAGAGCAGGCGAGGACTCAGAAGACAGACAGTTCATTCATATGGAGCCATATCTATCAATAAAACACCTACATCAAAAACTTCATATTCCTCACGATCCACAGGCCGAGTACAATATAGATTCCCAGTGTCTTTCTCGATGAAAAACCAATTCAGTGGTTCTTGGTCAGCTCCACGCCCACTTATTGAATAGAAGATTGTGTAGTTCTGAGCTGCGTCTGACTGAACCTGAAAGAAAAATGCACAGAGGTATATACACTTGATGTTTTATATGTATGTATCATGTATGTATGTATGTATTTTACATATGTTTCATCTTCATAGCATTTCAGTAGAAAAGAACAATATAAGTTAGAGTTGGTAAGAGTAAAGCCATGGAAGACATATGGAAGCCAGGGGATAACATAGAGGAGTCGATTCTCTCCTTTCACAATGTGGGTCCCAGGAATATGACTCACGCATCAGGCTTGATGGCAAGCACCTTGACCACTAATCCATCTTACAGACTCTATCCTGCCATCTTCTTTATAGCCGAGCACAAAAATGCTAGGAAGAACAGTATAGATCCATCTCACTTGCAGCTACGTGAACCACTTGCACCCACTTGCAGCATGGCTACATGAAGTCCAGTCAATGGGATACACAAAAATAATATGGACAATGAAAATAATGCAATATGCTAATCTAAGTAATAATATGAATAATTGTGCTGTAATACATTATGTAAACCAAATTATCACTATCCATAAAGATTTAAGTTGTACTGGATGCCGAAGCATGTCTTCACACTCTGGACACAGAGAGAAGCCATTTTGACTCTACCAAGGTGGTCAAGATAAGCCAGTAGTACAGACATATGTAGAACTCAGTAAGATCATGTGATCGGGCCAGCCTGGGTTACATATTGAGACTTCATATCTCTTGAGCTCTTGGTGCTCTCTTCACAGACTAGACCTGCTTCCCTGGAGTATGCTTTCACAGGACAGGACTGAGCATCCCCCTTGCTAAAGCTAGTACTTTCTGGTATTTCGCTGAGACGTAGCTATTCTAAGAAGAACCAGAACTCAGTTTCTCTCTATCTCCAGTGCCTGTGGCAGTGTCTACCACAGCATGCCTTAGATGATGTAAATATTCAGTAACCATCTCCTAAATGAATGAATTCATGATGGAAGCATTCAAAGCCTGTAGGTTGTCTTACACCATTAGCACTCCAGTCATTTTCTTATTTTATTCACTTGTGCTTTATGAATAACTTTAGTCATGTCTTCTTATTTGTCTTATACTTAAATATTTACCAAACCTGAATAAAACAGACTCTCCACTTAGAAGGAACACAATCAGAAGGAAAGAAAACCTACCTGTTGAAGAAACAGTGGGAAGGGACCCAAGGAATTTTCTTGCATTGAACATGGAATGGGTGCCCACCTTCTCTTGGCTCTCCTGAGGACCGTTTCCTTAGTGTGTCTTTTCTTTAGAACCTGAATTTAAAGGAGAAAATACATATCAGAAACATCACAGCCATGTGAACCGCAGAAGAAAATGCACATCCTTCACTGTTCCACGTACAGTACATGAACTATCTGTCCTACACAGTATCCACTACCTACCACCAGGAGGCATATGATCTTTTGTGTTAACTAAAATGAATTTAAATGGAAACATCTATCCTTTTAATGCATTAGTTCTATGCTAAACATCAGTGGCCATTAACATTACATCAGTGTGCCAGACACTAGAGATTACAGAACATTCTAGAACATTTCTATCACTGCAAAAAGTTCCACCAAATGTTCTAGAAATGATTATTTTATTTCATATTGCAGCAATGGGAGGCACTTATTTTCATGCTCAATATTAACAACTAATTATTTTATTAAATATTCCATAAAGCGCCAAGAAGTCATTTAATTAGCTTTACTGCTAGTTCATTTGCATAGATCGTGTGTAGGCCAACCATTGAAGTTGTCCACCATTTTGTGAATAATTCACAATGCTGTTTCTCATGAGTATGCGTTTGCACTAATAAGAAATTCTAAAGGCTGTGATGAGTAGACCCCACTCAGAAACACAACTATCATTAGCTAGAAATCAGACCAGACAAAAGTGTCACCAAAGGGGGGGGGCGTAATTTACACTTAACACCAGCGAACCCAAAAGTCAGCATTTGACTAGTATTGAGAAAGATTGAGGGCTGGAGAGATGGCTCAGCCATTAAAGGCTAGGCTCACAACCAAAAATAAAAGAGAAAGACTGAGAAATGAAAGACCAAATGGAGTAAGAAAATTGAGGGAGAAGGGAAGAAAAATAATAGGAACAAAACAGGACAAGTGAAGACAGAGGGGGAAGGGAGGGGAGGGGGGCAACGGGAGAGGGGGGAGATGGGGGAGGGGGAGACAGGAGAGAGATGCTATTTCTCCTTTGCTACACTTAGCTATTTTTAAGAGAAGAATTTTACTGGAAATACCACCTCCTCTCATGCTTGAGAATGTCTGGTGTGCTTTGCATACCTTCTTCTTGTGTTTCAGGCTTACAGTGATCTCTTTCTGTGTCTGCATCTTTGAATCAGAAAGCCGAATGGTAAAAGATCTTTCCTCATCAGACAGTTCAACAGCTCTGGTAGGATAAACTGACCCATCATCTAGAACTCTGAAATCAGGATCGCTTGGCACGATGCCATCAGCCGAGCTGAGACACTCTTTCAAACTAACTGCCGGCAAAAAGTTTCCATTCGCAAGGTGGAGATGCATGCACAAAGAAAACATATATGTTAAAACAATACACATTATCATAAAAACCAAGCACTTGGCACTTGTGGAATGCCTTAACAGTCCTCTTTCATTCTTAAAAATAGTGATCTTATTTTAATTAAAATTGTCTTGACTGCATATTTGGATTGAACAAGCTGTTTTAGAAATTATTAACATGCTTCTAGTAGGCTTATGAAAATGATCTTCCACTAAACAGGTAGACACATGACTCTCATGACAAAGGTGAGACACACGCCCTCACATGCACCTGAATAAACACAGTGAAATTTCCCTCAACAATACACTGTGGGCGTCTCAGGATGCACCTGCCTTTAGTCAGAAGATACACAACGATGCACAGAGAACAAAGGAGCATACTAGCTGACGGTCTAGTAAGAAGAACTGGTCTCTGAGTTCTTCCCATGGCACTGTTTGAACACCCCATCCCCACAAACACGACTCTCCAGAACCCTCTACAGGGACACCACGCAGCTTCTTCCCTCTCTGGGAATTTTACCTCCTAATTAAAGGTAATGGTACTTGAGTACTCAAAATCAACTGTTTCCCATCCCATTCTCCATTTGCTTTTATAGAATCCAAAGTGATGATGCTCAAACAATGACCACCGAAGGGCTCCTAGGCTTCCTGCGCACCTTTGCTTTACCCCAAATCTGTTATGGGTGGACTTAATAAAGTGATTGATGGTTCATGAGAAGGCAGTGAAGGTTTTAGGGACTCCTACAATATATTTCTCCCCTCTTTATATTTTTAGCTGACTGATTCCTTCTGGTTTATTTTCCTTTATCTTTTTCTCTTCTTGTTTCCCACAGTAGGAAAAAGTGAGATTAATTGGATAAAATCAGCTGAGACAGTTTTGTCAGAAACTGCACACATTATTGAAAGGGCAATTGAAAGGACAAGTATTTCCCTTTTTAAAACTATCAAGCTGGTTTCATCTAATTTCTTTACACCAATACACACACACACACACACACACACACACACACACACACACCCCTGGGCAAAGCTATCCACCTGCTTGGAGAAAGCAAAGTTCAGTCAGGTCCTCAGGTCTCCATTTTAAAATGGCTTACTATTTACAGTTTTGAGGAGAAAACATTGTTTTTCTTCTTAATAATGGTATAATACTTCTCCAGGGCAGGTAGATAGATGGCTTAGTGAGTAACGATGCTTGCAGCCAAGCCTGACACTCCAAGGTTGATCCCTGGTGCTCACCAAGTGGAAGGAAATAACAAAATCCTACAAGTTGTTTTCTGATCTACACACATGCACACATACACACACACACACACACACACACACACACACACATACATACACACTCATACACATGCATGCACACACACCATAGCACAAGTGTGCAACCCTACAAACACAAACTAAATATAATCTAGATTTAAAATAAAATAATATTAATGTGTTTCTCTTCCATACACATCTATACTTCTGCAATACTCAAACCTCAGAGTATTAAAAGTATGATATTCTAAACTGTTAAGATTAATGATTTCCAAAGCATGGATTGAAAACTCACAGTAGAACTGACCTCTTGATTCAACAGCTACAAGGCAAAAATGCATATTTGAAATAATACTGGATTGTCTCTATTTCTAAGTCAATGTAGACCAACTCCAGAGTGTGTAGACAATGCCCCACTCTCCTGGCTGACTAAGAACATTATAAGTCTGTTTCAAAGAGGCTGTTCAGAAAGTTCTCACCTCTTCCAATGATCTTGTCTGCCTCTAGTGTTGAAGGTACATGAAATGTCACCTTTTTACAGGCTTCACCAACAAAACTGAAGACCTAGAAAGTGTTAAACATCACGTTAGTTCATCTTAGAATAAGAAAGAAACCACATAACCATTTCAGTAAATAAAGAACAGGCAATTGACAGGCTCTACTTGCAATTTATGAAAACAGCCTCAACGTTTTAATGATAGACTAGTATGCACAAAGAGTGTCTGTGTTCAACGGACAAATAACTTCATGCCTAAATGAGAAAGACTAAATGTTCTTCTCCATTATTGGGAATACAATCATACCTGCCCCTGCCACTTTTTTGTGATATTATATTAGAGCTTTTTACTGGGCACTTACACAAGAAAATTAATCAATGTTGATATACAAATTGGCTAGAAAAGAAGAAATAAAACTGTATTTATAGAGACTACATTCATGTAGATAGATAGATAGATAGATAGATAGATAGATAGATAGATAGATAAGAATAGAGAATACACAATTTTTGCACTAGCCACAAAACAAATAAGTGAATTTAGAAATAATATAGGAAATAAAATTTACCTACAAAAGTGGGTTGTTTGGGTCACCAACACAGTTTAGTGGGTGCCTGAGCCCCTACACGCATACCACCAAGGATGATGACCTGAGTTTGATACCCACAACCCACCTGGCGGGAGGAGAGAACAGACACCCAACAACATTTCCTTTGACCTTCACAAACATACCATGATACACATACATACATATATACATATATGCATACATACATACATACATACATACCAAATAAACAAGTATTGTAAATAAGTTGTTTTCTACACACACACACACACACACACACACACACACACACCAAATAAATACTGTAAATATATTGCTTTCCTATAAACTAGCAAAAGGAAAGAAAGTGAGAGAGAGAAAGAGAGAGAGAGAAAAAAGAAAGAAAGGAGAGAAAGAAAGAAAGAAAGGAAGGAAGGAAGGAAGGAAGGAAGGAAGGAAGGAAGGAAAGGAAAGGAAAGGAAAGGAAAGGAAAGGAAAGGAAAGGAAGGAAGAAAGGAAGAGAAAGAAAGAAAGAAAGAAAGAAAGAAAGAAAGAAAGAGGAAGAGAGAAAGAGGGAGAGAGAAAGAAAGAAAGAAAGAAAGAACGAAAGAAAGAAAGGAAGGAAGGAAGGAAGGAAGGAAGGAAGGAAGGAAGGAAAGGAAAGGAAAGGAAGGAAGAAAGGAAGAGAAAGAAAGAAAGAGGGAGAGAGAAAGAAAGAAAGAAAGAACGAAAGAAAGAAAGGAAGGAAGGAAGGAAGGAAGGAAGGAAGGAAGGAAGGGAAGGGAGGGAAGAAGGAAGGAAGGGAGGAAGGAAGGAAGAGGGAGGGAGGGAGAGAGGGAGGGAGAGAGAGGGAGGATCCTAAAATAGTTCCATTTAGGATAAAACACTTTGGGATACATTTGTCTAAGAAGCACAAGATGATATTCCTTTGGAGGGTTAAATGACCCTTTCACAGGGGTCACCTAAAACCATCAGAAAACACAGATATTTACATTACAATCAGTAAGAGTAACAAAATTGCAGTTATGAAGTAGCAACAAACATAATTTTATGGTTGGGGTCACCACAGCATAAGGAACTGTATTAAAAAGTCACAGTATTAGGAGGGCTGACAACCACAGGTCTGGTTGGAAGGAACCTGGCTAAGTTCATTCAACATTGTACTCACTACTGTTAGTTTTATGGTGCCTTGGTAATGTTGAAGGATTTGACCCACAAGGCCCCCAGATTCCTACTACAAAAGTCTTTACTGACAGAAAAAAAGAGAAGTATAAGATCATGCTCTGAAAACAATAAAACAGGATGAGAGAGGTTTTAAAAGACTCACATTAAGTGTAAACTTCACCTCTCTCCATGGATCCAAGGACAAAGTCTACAAACTCAATCTCTATTGAATCTCAGATTTCCTTTTGAAGAAATTGACCATTTAGACAGATGTGGTGATACAAACCTTAAATCCCATCACTCCGGAGGCAGGGGCAAGCTAATCTTGTTCAGGGCAAGCCTAGGCTACATAGTAGTTCCAGGACAGTCATGGTTATACAGAGAAACCCTGTCTCAAGAAAAGAAAACAGACAAGAAAGGAAAGGAAAAAAGGAGGGAGAAAATGGCATTAGCCCTTAAGGAATTGTAAGCGACACCCCTCTGTCCCCCCAAAAGAAAATTGGTCTGACAATACCCAGTTTAGAATAGGGTAGTTTAAGGCTACACTAATCAAAGCCAAGTGTGTAGACAACAGAATAGAAATCACATCATAGAAATAAGGCTCTCTTCTGGATCTCCTATGAAAGGTTTAAGGACAGAAATTTCCTAACTAAATCGTTCTGAGATGATTAAAGTTTGTTTCTGCACAGAAGTGAAAGTGAATCATAAGCAAGACCACACACAGAAATTACCTCAGAGCAGATAAGGATGAGATCTATTAAAAAAAAGTCAGGATCATGTTGGGCAACAGCTCCTAGCTGTGCTATCTAAACATGAGCAGTAAGGAACCGGGATGGACAGAATCAGTTCGATATTTAAAACCTTTGCACTTCAAACGACATGATATAGGAAGAAAAATAAAAAGCAGCGAATGGGAGATGTTATCTTCAAAATGAGAGAACAATTAGTGACATATCTATAATAATATAAATTTTAGCTCCCCCAAATATTAACTACTATAAAACTTAGCTCCATAAAAAGGCGGTAAATAATGAAAAATGAGTAAAAGATTTGAATAGAAGGTATTCAAAGATGTACCAAGGATGGTTAGAAAGATGAAAAAATTCCCAACAGTATGGGACACCATGGAAACGTACATCTGGTCCAGGACATGCTTGCTAGAAGAGCTAAAATAAACAAAACAGGAAATGGGATGTTGCTGTTGAGAATCCAGGAGAACTAGAAACCTTTGGCATGGTCCCTGGAAATAAGAAGGTGATATCGCCATACAAATATAGTTGCAGCTTCTAAGGGAGCTGCACATCAAATAAATTCTATGCTGTTTTAAAATATGTGTCCACAGCAACGTTTACAGGTGTAGTCATGATAGCAGTCTTGATAAGAATGAAGAAGTGCGCATACACCCGCCATCTTGTGAACAGAACAACAGAATGTGATCTAGACATGCAATAAGTGAAGTTTCTCTGAAAGGTTATGTAGCATGGCCTGCTAATCACAAAGATTCATCATCTTCTGCTATTTAAATAGACTTGATCCACTCTAAAACATGGATAAGCCCATCAAAAATGCACCCATCATATAGAGTAGAGACAGTGTTTATGTATGATTTCATTCTAAGCAGTGTTCCCAACAGGCAGCTATGTAGGGTGCAGGTTGCCTATACTAGGAGAAGGAAGGGAAAGTGATTAAAAATGAACTCAAAACTTTCTGGCAAAGATATGGAAATGCTCCAAAGTTAGAGCCTGGTCACCACTGTGTACTCTAAATTTCCTGAAATTCACAGAACTCTTAGCTTCGGAGAGTGTAACTTTGTTTCTGACAAGACCACAGCAAGTTTTTTAGAAATAAAACAAGGTACATCATCCGCAGGAATATGACTCTTGTCATCTTTCTACACATCCATTTCTGCCCGTTTCAGAACTACAAACCTGCATACACAATCACGGGAAAATATTGTAAAAACCATGTGGAAGGATTTCAGCCATGATATAATTAAGTATGCCATGTATACAGAGTTAAGAGTGAACTTATGATAACATAACAGTGTGTAAAGAAATAGAAGATACAGTCTTATTCTAAAATTGACATTTTAATATAATTTTATCATTCCTCTGTATTTATGGTTATTTATATTGGTTTTATTTTTCTATTCTAAGATAATAAACTGAGCACCCATTAAAGGTTTAAGGGATTAAAACATACAATATGAACAGCACTGAGCCGTTAGAACTCTCTTACATCTCACTGGTCATTGGTAAATTCTTTCCAAGTCTTACTATTTGTGCAGTTGGAACACTGATGTACATGTCTCAGTCCCTTTTAAAATCTTTGCTTTCTTTTTAACATATTAATCTGTTGACTGTCTCATTTGCATTTTAAATGACTTTTGAGAGAGCATATTTTTCTCCTAGGGTGCCAGTTGTCTTGTATTGTAGCACTGAGTTCTCCTTCTCCTCTTCAACACTGCTTGCCATGTTTAATTTGTAGCCCTGGCTGCCTTGGAATTCACTCTGCTGATGAGGCTCTCTTCATACTCACCGAGATGGACCTGCCTCTGCTTCCATAATACTCGAACTAAAGCCATGTGCTAATACACTCACCTTAGTTTAGTATTTTTTTTTTATTTGGGGGTTTCTTAGTTGCAAGAATACTATTTTGCAGGGGCTGGAGAGATGGCTCAGTGGTTAAGAGCACTGGCTGCTCTTCCAAAGGTCCTGAGTTCAAATCCCAGCAACCACATGGTGACTCACAACCATCTGGTAATGAGAAAATGACTCCCTCTTCTGGAGTGTCTGAACACAGCTACAGTGAATAAATGAATCTTTTTTTTAAAAAAGTACTATTTTGCAAACTTTGTGGCATTTTTATATAAATAGTGACAATGTTAAAGAAAACAACTGTTATTTCTTTTGTATTTGTAAACAATTGCATTAATAATTCTGTCTGGTTTGGGTTTAATATGACTTAATAGTTCCTAATCTGTCGTAAGTATATATACAATATTTTCTTCTAAAACTGCAAAACCACTTCTGACTTACAAGCCTCCATCTATGGGGAGTCTATCTTTGTCTCCTGCTGCAGAGATCAGCGTAGATGGCGCCTTCACAATGACTCTGCCTGTCTTTGCTCATGGTGTTACATGACAGTAAGCAAATTATGGACTAATCCCACATGCAGACCCTCTGGGCTTTCTGCCGTGCTCTATCCATGTGCATCCAGATCTCCATCAATGCCCCAACATTTTATTCAATACAGCTTCATATCAAACCTCGGTGTCTATGAGGGTAGCCAGGGACCTATGTCACCTTCCTTTTTAAAAAAAAGCATTTTCAGCCTCCAAATCTTTCAATGAATCTCTAGGATCCGCAGACCGCGCTTCATAAACTTTAAGGGAAACTTCCCTTGTATTTTTAAAAGGCTTTCCCAAGGTAGGACTTCTCCTGTTACTCTGTGAGTTACACTACATCATTGGAAGAGACATTCTGAGTTTGCTGGGAGGTTTGTTCAGGATTTGTTAGACTTTTTTTTACTTACTGCCTTTTGCCCTTTGAAATGGAGTTAGCTTTGAACCCACTTTGTAATCGAGAATGATCTTCTTCCTCTATACCCTGTGTCCTGGGATTGCAGGTCCTGTGTCCTGGGATTGCAGGTGAGTACCACCACCTCAGCTAGCTAGGATGATTTTAAATACATCAATGACAACACTCCCCAAAACAGGATTCTTCTTAATCTGCATTATCTGTTGATGGCCTATAAGAATAATTTTTTAAATTATTTTAAATTGATCTTACATGGAAGGAACTTGCTGACTTTAGTTTACAGTAGTGTGGTTGTCTGATCTTCCACAAAGCTGGTCCTGTGTCTGGAACAACATCCAATGGAATTATTCCCTTTCACTCCCTCCTTCTACGAATCCCTTTTATATATCTTATGTTTATTTGGCCTTCCAGTAGAACAAGCAAAAGAAACAACTCCAGTAATCGAATGCCTTTGCTTTTAAGCCTAAAGAGAATGTTCACCATTTTACCGTAACTCATGTAGCTTTTTACTTTTATTCACTAAATTCATCATTCATTATTTTCTTTTAAAATTTTTTTAAAAGTTAATTATATAAATGTGTGTGTGTGCGTGTGTGTGTGTGTGTGTGTGTGTGTGTGTGTGTGTTAGTGCATGTGCATATGAGTAGAAATTCCCATGAAGTCCAGAAGACGTCATCAGATCTTCTGGAACTAGACAGTTAATTGTAAGCCAGCAAAACTGGCCACTAGAAACCTGATTTAGATCCTCTGCAACAGCAGTTTGTGCTCTTAACCATTGAGCTATCTCTCCTACCCCAATTCATTCTTGTTAAGTATAATTTCATTCAGTCAAGAAGTCCCATTCTCATGTAACAAAATTGTTAAGAACTCCTTTAAATAATCAATTTACATTGGCTGCTTATTTTGAAATGACTATAGTTTTAGTCTGCTAACAATGTATCATTAGCATGTCAAAGAGCAATGATTGACTTTTCCCTTTCCCAAGGCAATCCCCCCCTTTTTAAAAAAAAAAAAGAAAAGCAATCTATGAAGAAAAGAATTAATTCTAAATGTGCATGCATCAAACACTGGTATAACAATAGAAAAGTCATCCCTTGGAAAATAAGCAGAGAAATTCCTGAGTTAAATGGCATCAAATGGACCTAACAGAATCCACACAACACTCTATCCAAACACTTCAGAATATACATTTTTCTTAGCAGAAGCATATACATGGAACATTCATGGAGTAAACACAGATTTATGGAGACTGGACAACATGCTATTGAGCAATGAATTATCCATCTTAGGAATTAAGAAGGAATTTGGAAAATTTTTAAGATGCAATGAAAGGGAGGGAGGGAGAGAAGGAAGGAAGGTGATACATTTTAAAAATACCGCCTGCTAGATCTCTTGTATACAATGAAAACAACAATAGGAAAGAAAACAATAGCTACAAGTACCTATATTAAAAACAGTCAGAAAGGTCTCAAATAACATAATGATGTATCTGAGGTGAGGCAAACTTTCTTAAGACGTAATTTTTAGATACACTGTGGGTTTCTGTTTGCTATGTATTTCCTCATTTCCCATCCATGATGTCCACGATGATAGTAGACTACTTTCTCACTTCACAGAGATCTCATAAAGAGGGCTAAGAAGAGCCTACTTATTTCTGATCTCAAGATTCTGTTCTGTGTCCATTCTGTATAACTCTGAGATAACTCAATTCTTTCTCGTCTGCAAAACGTGAAGGAGAAGAGAATGTTTGGGCTTCCCTCCAAGCTGGACAACTCGAATTCAGTCTCCAGAGCGCATGTGGTGGAGGGGCAGACGGATTCCCCAGACCTTGACAACAAGCATAGGCTCTAACCCTGGTGGCAGAAGAGAGCTAATGCCTACAATGTGTCCTCTGACCCCCCACATGTGCCATTACATGCACTGTGTCTAAAGAAAAGAAGGAAGGGAAGAAGGGAGGGAGAGAGAGAGAGAGAGAGAGAGAGAGAGAGAGAGAGAGAGAGAGAGGGAGAGGAGAGGGAGGGAAGAAAAAAGGAGTGAGGGAAGGAAGGAAGGAAGGAAGGAAGGAAGGAAGGGGGAGGGAAGAGGGAGAGAAGGAAGGAAGGTAATACATAAAGTAATACATTTTAAAATACAACATACAGAAACACTATTTTTATAAAATCGATTAATTGATTGACAATTTGATTTTTAAGGAAACCCTTTAAAAGGAGAACTCTCAAGAGTAACTTCAAATATCTAATCGAGAAAAAAATTTAAATAGCCTTAAAATATAATAAGTTTTAGTTTTTTTAACAGTACTATATAAATCTTATAAGTGATGTGATTGCTCAACTGCCAGAAATGCCATTAAATTCTGATTTTTAAGATGTAATGTCAAATGGAGACTGAGAGATTAAAGAAGCTATCTGCAACTGTTTCATTTTTGAAAAGTTCAGTTTCGTGAGTTCAGCACAGAAAAGAGACTTCCTCAACACACATCTCTTCACCGAAGGCAAATGTAGCTACCGAATGGGGTTGGGTGTGACTCGGCTGTAGAGCATGTGTTCCAGCACGGGCGGAGCCCAGCGTTCACCAGCCAGAGATACAGAAGGAAAGTGGAAAATGGCAGCCGGTGCCTTGTCTGAGCAGAGCGATCAATCGATTGAAACCTTTCCTTTCTCCTGTGGACACTGATCCTCGACAGGACAGAAACGGGAGCATTCAAATTCTTACTGCCTCAAGGATAGACCTGCAACTTGGCAGTCACAGTAGTTAGATGATTCTAATACATTTTCTTCTAATCAAGCTCATTTTAAGAGAGGAATTCAGGTTCAGCGAGAAGTGTGACTAACCACAAGTCTCCAGAGATGCCTTATATGGAAAACACTGGCATGGGGATTACAACAGGGTCAAAAAATGTATTTATCCCATAGTCATAGTTGTTCGTAGAGACAGTCATTTCAATATGACTATCAACAACCTCTTTTAAAGTGTGCCAATTAATAGTGTGAGGCCTGGGGTTCACTGGGCGTGGGAGAGACTACCTGAAAATGAATCCATCTAAATACATGTTAAAAGTCTGATTTTCTTTTCTTTCTTTTTATTGGCGTGTAGAATCCGGCCATGTAGCCTCACAGGTCTAAAGTTTGCTGTGTAAAGCAGGCTATGTGAACTAGCAGTCTTCCCAAGTCTGCCTAGAGGGTGCCGTCATTAAAGACACATGCCACCATGCCTGGCTTAAACTGTGGCTTTTATATAATGAGGCTTTAAAATAAAACTGTTTTTTTTTCCTTTACTTGCTTCTTTTGCTTAAATCATCTTTCACTCCTAAGTCAAAATACAACCTCCTAAAAAGATGGAAGGAGTGTTTATCAACATCCATTGCAGGTAACTTTACACACTCCAGGGAGGGGAGGTAGAGGGTGGGTAGGGGAGTGTGGAAAAGGAGTCCTTTTAGGAAAACGGAGGAGTATCTCCACACACATACCACTTATCAATTACAAAAGCTAATGAGGCCTGAGGCACAGACTCAATGTGGAGAGCAGCACTAAACATAAATGCTAATGATCCCATTACCTGCAACATGCAGAAAACAGTTCATCTGATACTGTTTCCTGGTCAGCTGCTCTCACATTAGACGGGGGAGACACTCTAAAAGCAATGCTTAAGATCCTTCATTAATAGTGAGATGGTTTGTTTTCTCCTTTTTTTTATCCTAATTTGACTCTTTCTTTCCTCCCCCCCGCCCCAGCTGTACTATGTGGCATTCGGAGTCTGGGTGGACAAGAGACGCAGAACCAGGGCTGTTGGAGATGTGCAGTCTTTGACTTGTGCTAGGCTTGCTCTGAAAAGTCCTCCTCAAAGCAGGCCACCAAGTTGTTCAAGTTCCACGATTCCCCTTTGGGAATCTCCTAAAAGATTCCCTTTGGGAATCTTCTAAAATGCTCCTGTTAACATTATGCTCAAAGGCCACTGAGTCAAAGAAAAGTGTGGACATGAAATTTAGCAATTTTGTAAGCTGGAAGTTACTGTTGAGACAACTGACCCTTCTGTGCAGCATGCTCTAATTTCAGAGTCTGTTTACACTCTGGGTAATCCCTTTGTTAGTTTCTTCCTTCCTTCCTTCCTTCCTTCCTTCCTTCCTTCCTTCCTTTCTTTCTTTCTCTCTCTCTCTCTTTCTTTCCTTCTTCCTTCCTTCCTTCCTTTCTCTTTCTTCCTTTCTTTCTTTCTTCCATATATTACAACCTGACCTCAGTTTCCCCTCCCTCCTCTCCTCTCAGCCCCCCTCCCCACCTCACTTCTCCTCTAGATCCACTCCCGCTTCTCTTCAGAAAAGAGCAGGGATCCCAAGGATCTCAACCAAACACAGCATAACAAGTGACAATAAGACCAGACATACAACTCATATCAAGGCTGAAGGAGGCAAGCCAGGTAAGAAGAAAGGGTTCTCAGAGTAGGCACAAGAGTCAGCGACACCCCTCTGTACCCACGGCAATTCCTTTTTACGAGGGAGCATGCCGTGGAGCAGAGTTCTCGCCTGTTTGGACTTGCCTGCACCTTCCAGCCTGGACACACCCATTGGGACCCTGATCCACAGTCCCCTGGCTTATAGTGCCCTGTCTTTTTTGACCGCCCACCTAATAACCTAGATCCTGAGAACAAAACACACGGTCTCTTTTTGTTTCATAATTCCTTACAAAATGAAAACGTAAAGTATCAAAGTCATAAAAATGTTAGAGATTCATCTGAATGTATCTATCCCAGAAGAACATAGCATTTGAGGAGGGGTTATTTACAGTCACTCAAAACCCAAACTCTTAGTGTTATGGGGGGGCAGATTAATGGGCATATTTATGATTTTTCTGGCTCATAGATGTATTTCAGATCATGAATTTCAACCAGTCTGATGTCTGTAATTTTCTGATTTAAAAAGGGGATAAACTTGGGCCCTCCTTTCAGAATTAGCCAAAAGCCAGTTAAAGCGGTTCATGTCTGTAAAGCGAGCAGACAGAAGGTGGAGGCCAGAGGATCAGGCAATCAAGGCCATTCTTAGCTACATAGCTAATTCAAGGTCAGTCTGAGCCACTCTCAACGGAATAAGATTCTGGATAGCACAGCGGACCAACTCCCTAGTCAGATAAGAGTCCTCTGGCCCCCCTGAACTTCTTGCCTGTCTTTGGAGAATCGAAGTGGTAATGTTCTCAGCTACTTTGTGTTTGTCACTCGAACTAGCTAGGACAGGTCTGAGGTTTTACAGGTAACCATGTGGTCAGAATTCCTAATTTTCCACATCTAGTCTCCCCGGCTCTGGAAAACTGCCATTAACTTCCTTTTCAGGGAGATCAAAACTCAAGTCTGGGTTTGGAGGACACGCAGGCGATCCAATGATACATTCTGCCCAGGAGCAGTGCCTCCACAGGTCTCAGCAGACAACACAAATCAAATCTTCCCCGCAGCCATGAGGGGAAGATTTGATTTGTCCTGTGACTCTAGTCCGCGCCATGGACCGCCAGTGCAACCCTCCAGCCGCCTTCCCACGCCTGCATCTCTGGCACACACAGGCCAGCACAGACTCACACAGGTGAGCAAGCAGGCGTGGGGACAGCAGCTCGGCCAGCCCTTTGAGTGATCTTTTAATAGCTGAGAACACCATTTCTCAGAAACAGCCCCAGGACAGCATCCAGGGACACAGCTTTGGCCCTGCGCTAAGGTTGCTGGGCTCAATACACAGGCAGAGAAAGGAAGTCCCTGGTGTTTCACCACATCAGCCCTTTGCTAAGTCGAGGATCCTAAATACTCTCCCTAAAACACACCACACCACACACTACACACACACACACACACACACACACACACACACACACACCGCCTGTCTTCCTTGCGTTTTTGACTCACATATTTACTGCCCACTGTGATCAAGACACCAGCGCGCCCAGAAACTAGAGAACCAAGTCCTAAATCAGAAATCGCCTCAAATAACTTTTCGCCCATCATACCTCCAAAACGAACTTAAACCACCGTGCAAGAAATAGCAGACATTCGGCCCATTGCTTGTCGCCTATGCCTATTGAGTCCCCGCAGAGATCAGAGAGGATCCACCTCTTCCCCTTCCCCATCTGGGTCCCCCATTCTTTGGCACCCATGAGTGGCTCACCCAGAGAGTCAGCAGCAGCTTCGTGCATAGTGGCCTGCACTGCGGGCTCTGGAACTCAGGGACCGCCATCGCACCGTGCGGCCTCAAGAGGACACTGGCCGCGCTGAGGTAGGACTCCAAGAGCCTGGGAGCAGGAGGGTCTCCGCAGCAGCTCGCCTAGAAGTCCTTCTGGCCTCTCTCGAGCTTCTTCTCCTGGGAGCGTGTTCTCGCCTGAAACTGGATTGGACCAAGGAGACGCTGGGTGGCCCCTCCTAGTTATTTCTCAAGTTGTATCACCTCCGGGGCCGCCTTAGAGCTGCCCGAGCCTGCCCTGAGCTCCCCGCGGCCGCCAGGGAGCTCACTCCCCGGGAAAGCGGTCCCGGGTCCACCCTTTGCCAGCTCTCCCACACCCTTTTTCTGCCCCGCGGGGTTGCCGCCCAACCTTACCCGCGTCCCTTTCGCTGACACTGTGCTGAACATCCCCACTACCCAACCTGGAGCCGCCTTCTCTGACTCTGCTCTGGGTGCCAGGAACACACACCTGATCTGATCATAGGATCCTCCCATCCAGTCCACGGCTGTGCAAAATCTGGGCGACCTCTTCACACGTTGAGACAAAACCCAGGCAGTCTCTCCAAACCTCATTAACATTTTTAAATAAACCACTAAAGGAAAATTGTCCCGAATGCCATGTATTATCTGTGCCAGATATTAAAATCAGAGAAAAGAAGTGCTTACCCGACCATTTATCCACACCCAAACCACAAAACAAAAAAACTTTATGCTTTAATTACATCTGTGGCAGAGAGAAGGGAGGGGGGAAGAAGAGGGGGAGGGGAGAGGAAGGGGGGAGACAGAGAGAAGGGAGGAAGAGAAGGAGGAGCTGAGGGGTAGGGAGAGACTTGTTTTTGCGTGTTCACTTATTGGTCAAATGGGTTTTCCTTTTTCTTTTCTTTTCAATGTGATTGTACTAAGATAAAAAAATAAAAAAACAAAAAACAAACAAAAACAAACAAACAAACAAACAAACAAAAAAACTTTCAAATGTGGCCCCAGGAAAATCTCCCAGGCAAAGCGTTCCATAAAATGGGGTTTGCAGTTTCACCATTCAACAGACATTTTTAGGAGTCCAAAGCCCTCAGTCTCAAGGGCGGGAGAAAGGATTCACACAGACCCAGTTTTTGCCCAACGTGACTCGAAGTTTATGTGGGAAGACCCTTAGCCACTGTCAGATGTGTTGCTGATCTTCAAAGCCCATTCAAAACCCTTGATCAGAGCCCTGGATCAGCGCACAGTAATGTGGCAGGCACGTGACTGCTTTCACTCACCCCCACCCCACCCCCATTACATCGGAAGCATCCTTATTGAAGCCGCCAGGAGCTTCTGCAGGGTGTGAGGTTTCCCTGAGCTCTCAAGACTCAGACATGCCTAGATTTTGCTTCTAAGTCTTCTTCCTGATCCAGGTAAGACACCATCAGCAGAAGTCTGTGTGGAAGGCCCTTCTGGTCTCAGAGACAGCGCTTCAAATCTATCCCCTGTGGAGATATGCAGCTGTGTTCTCAGACTTCCTTTACTCGGGGAAACCTCAGGGAAAGTCTTCCCCAAGCTCTATCATTTTGGGAATCCGGAGTGGAGCTGGCTTTTCTGCTGTACAGGAGGAAGGACCGGCCAGCACAGAGCTGTCCTGATCAGGATTCTTCCTCCGACTGAAGGGCTGAAGAGTTAAGAAACTTTAGAGCAGGGCTCTTCGCTCTAAGAGGATGAGATAAGAACAGAGAAAGGAAGCCAGATAGGAGTGTTCCAGAAGAGCAAAGGCAGCAGGGCCAGAGTGTGGGAAGCGCTGGAGAGACTTAGCGTCTTACATGATGAAGGCAGAAAAGGGCTGTTGGTTCAGAACGGTGGGACAGGAATGCCTGTGGCTGAGAGTCAAACTAGGATGACTGTCTCCTGTCAAGCCATACGGAGGAGCTAGAGCTTGTCCTAGAAGAAATGAGAATTCATTCAGTTTCAGCATATATGAAATTGATTACTAAGGGCTTGTAAAGAGCTTTCAGGTCCATTATCCATGAAACTATCCTTTTATATGATTCTCCCTTAACCATTATGGAATGTGTGAGTCTCTATGCATAGACACACACACACACACACAAACACACACACACACACACACACACACACACACACACACGTAGATACTTTTATGCATTCTACACTATTGTAAATGTTCCTATATTTTTAATGTCCTCAACTAGATCTTATCTTAACTAGAGCCTTAGCCCCACCCCCACCCCCACCCCCACCCCCACCCCCATGGCTCTCTCTCCCAAATGGCTAAAACTTCAGCAAGGTTGTCCATTGCTGTCAGGTTGTTTGGTATACAGTATTGATAAGCCTACTGATAGGACAGTTACTTTTAGTTTCTTCCTAAAAAATAACACTGGTTCAAATCTATTTCATACATGCTAAGAAAGCATGTGAGCAATACATTCAACCTGCATCATAAAAGTTTACCTACAACGTGTTCAGTGCATTATGATGGTAGAATGTAGCATTAGCAGTTGGCTTGGAAGTCCCCGTTCTGTGCAGATATTATGCTTAATTTGTAATTTAGGGAAACATCCTTCCATCACTTATAATGGCAACATAGAACACCCTGGAGATACATTCAAACGCATATATTTTTACATTTATTCTATTTTAAAACATATTTGGAACGTCTGCTTAAAATATGAGTTTTGGCTTGAACATAGTTAGAATTGGGTGTTATCAGTAGTAAAAGTCAACTTTAAATCATCATAAGACATGAGGAAGCAAAAACGTACTGTTCTAATGTGCCTCAATATTCTGATCTTCACAATAGGAAGTCACTTGGGAATCATTGCTAAAAGCACAATGAGCCTGATGGGGAAATGAATTATTACCCCCACCCATTCTGGTATTGTTTTAAAGGTTAAAAAAAATAGCAATGAAGAATCAATAATAGGAAGAGGTTTGAGGTGAGCATGCAAAGTTGTATTAGTCCAGGAGGATTAGAGAGCAGTCCGCAGAAAGCAAACCTAAAACACTCGGAGGAGTTTCTGGGCTGAATGTTGTGGCTGTGCCCAGATTCTCAGCATGCAGAAGTAGTAACAAGAATACTGTGGCCGGGCAGTGGTGGTGCACGCCTTTAATCCCAGCACTTGGGAGGCAGAGGCAGGAGGATTTCTGAGTTTGAGGCCAGCCTGGTCTACAGAGTGAGTTCCAGGACAGCCAGGACTACACAGAGAAACCCTGTCTCGAAAAACCAAAAAAAAAAAAAAGAAGAAGAAGAAGAAGAAGAAGAAGAAGAAGAAGAAGAAGAAGAAGAAGAAGAAGAAGAATACTGTGGCATGGAGACTACCATGGTTACACGGTAAGTTATGGCCCCGACTTAAGTGGTAAGGCTAGGCTCCTTAGCAAAAGCCTAGCATCTCAAGCCCAAAGCACAGCTCGGAGGAGGGTGAAGAATCAGAAGGAGTGGGTAATGTGCCTGGACCTGGGAAGAGTCTCTGGCAATGGAAAGGGGTTACTAATCTTCGGAGGTAGAGGCTGACCCCTGACCCCTGATCCACTGATCCAACCTAGCTTGTACAATCTAGCACCAACCGGTCTGACACACCCACTCAACCTCTGTGTCTGTGGTCAGGGATGTCGCAAGTGTGGGTCACCTCAGACACTTCTATAATATTGTGCAGGGGCAGCAGGACGCCTGAGAGAAGCCTGTCAACAAGAAACTGAAACACAGTGTTGGTGAAGAACAGGTAGATGATGGTCTTGAATAATCATCCCAGTGACAAAACATAAATTAATTCTGGCATGGGATTTTACCTTACAACCACTTTTTTGAGATAGCAAGCTGCAACATCACTAGAGGGCATCTGTAAATCTCCCAGGATACGGAATAAACGGTAAGTTTGACTTGCAGGAGAGGGTCCACTCAACAGGCTGCTAGAAGCTGGTACCAAAAGGAATCTTCATTCAAGGACTTCTGCCCAGTGTAAGAGCCATCCACAGATGCTATTTTCCCAGCTTTTATTCTGTCCCACAGAAATATTCCAGGCAGCCCAGAGAACCTCAGATCTAGACCAAAATGGCCGCATCTCCTAAGAATAGAGGTGCTTCTGTGTCACCCAACTCTGCTATGGGTCCCTTCAAGTCTCACGTCTCATCCTAGGGTTCGTTTCCTCCATGAGTGATTAATAGTAGGAGTATCCCTGTGTTGTCCACAGAAAACCCTTCTGTTAGGAGTACTGGCCTTCCTCTCTAGCGTTAGCAACCATCACACAAGTCTGACACTTATTCATTGCCCAGATTCACCACCATGCAGTCCCAGGAATGATGACAGTAAGTCCAATTCATGAATTCATGCAGGGTGTGCCGAGCTTGGGAGTCTGTCAGTCTCCCTTTACTAACGTGTGAGTCAAGAACTCTTACAAGGGCTTTCTCTCCTTCCACTAGAGTCTACAAGCTCTTCACAATTAGTCTCTTCAGCAAGCAGTCCTTTTATGGAGTCAGGGCCGTGGCCCTAGAGACTTCCCACTAGTCTGCTAGGAAGGATAATTTCCACTAAGAAAACAAAAGCCCATTGTGTCAATAATGATGTCTTACAGCTATGAACAAAAGGCTCATAGTCGGAGGAACTGATTGTGGTGTGTGTGTGTGTGTGTGTGTGTGTGTGTGTGTGAATATGTATGTATGTATGTATGTATGTGTGTATCTGTGTGTGTTGTATGTAAATGTATGTACTGCTGTGCATGATGAAGATCAGGAGACAGATGTTGAAAGTTCTACACCATCACATTCTTTTCCTTATTACCTACAGACAGAATCACCGAACTTGGAATTAGGCTACCCCATCCCCACCCCAAACATACACACAGACACACACATATACACACACATACACACACACACATACACACACAGATACACACACATACATACACATACACACACATACATACACATACACACACATGCATATACACATTCACACACACACAAAACAAAGTATTTTTACATGAGTTCTGATGAGTCGAGCTCCAGTCCTCATGTTTGCAAAGCAAGTGCTTTGGCTAATGGAGCCATCTTTCCAGCTCATGTAATGAATTTCAAACTCCCATTTGAAATGCCCTATAAGTCTCCAACTGTAGTTCTTTCAGAGGGAAGAATCTTTTTACTAGCTGAGACTCCAGTTTTTCCTGGACTTTCCAGGGTCCTTGGAGCTTATTGTAAGCTTCTGCCTGTACACAGGTTATTGCCCAAGCATGAACGTTAAGGTGTGAGTCGGCTGACTTCCAGATCTCATGTGTCATTAGCCTGGAGTCATGCTTGATTCACCGTCCCATCGGCCCCGAGTTTCCCAAAACCTGAGGACTGTCCTTCAACATCTGCCTAGGCGACTGGCACAGTCCCCGGTTCAGAGCTTGTCACCTACATCAGGAGTACAAAAGGAGCCTCCTATCAATCCCCTATGTGAAGTCTATGCTTTTGTTTAACATCAATTCCTTCATTCTTTGCTTTACTAATAATTGTGAGTAGGTTTTATTTAAAAATAAATTGTTCCTAAGTTTATTAAAAAATTGTGCACTTTTTTATTTTAAAATCTGTGATTTTTCGCATCCTTTTTGTTTATTCATATTCATTTTTTTTTTTTTTTTTTTGCTGCGCTGTTTGTTCTGGGATTTGGGCTTTGTTTTGTTTCTGAGGCAGAGTCTTACTAGGCAGCCCAGGCTGCTCTAGAAATCACAGTGTATCTCATGACTGAACTCACGCTGATTCTCTTCCCTTAGCCTTACAAATACTGGAATTTCAGGCGTGTACCACCAAGACTGGCTGCTATTTTAAAATCTTTTTAGTATAGTCTGACAATTTCGTAGATGAAGACAATGTGCTTAGGTCATATCCGCATCCCACTCTTCCTCTCCAATTATCCTGCTCCCAACTGCATCTGTGTAAGACGACATCCAGAGCCCCACTTCTTCAGAAATCCAACTCAGGGGTCCTATATGAACATTTAAAGAGGGGAGGCACTGGAGAGGAGGCTCAGTGGTTAAAAGTATTTACTGTTCTTGAAAAAAAATAGGGTTCTGGTTCTTAGCATCCACAACTGACTGTAACTCTGGATTCAGATTCAACTCTTCTGGCTTCTGTGGGCATCAGGTACAAACTTGGTGAACATGACAACCATATATATATACGTATATATATATATATATATATACACACATATATACATATACATATATACATATACATATATACATATATATACATATATATGGTTGTCATATACATATACATGCATATGTATATGTATATATACATATATATGTTCTGTATATACAGAATATAGTATATATGTATATATGTATAATGTATATAGTTATTTTATACATATGTCTAAAATACATACATATGTATAAAATAACTATAAATAATATTTTTCAAAATATTGGAAATGAGCTAGCAATCTTCCTAGTAGTTGTATAGGAATTTATCAGAAAAGACATTTATCCACACTTTCCAGTAAAAATTCAGTGACCTTGATATGCTCCCCATTTCTCACTATCTCCAACTTCTCTTTGGATGGTTGTCAGAAAAAATCTTCATACTTATGCTTCCGTTTTTAATTAAGAGTCTCTAATCAGGAAGTAATGTTTAGTTTAATAATTTATGCCCTCTACAGTTTCAATAGTAATTTAAAATAATTTTCTGAATAAATGATCCCAAACTCAGAGACTGACATCAGCCAGAGCTGCCTTACTTTCAGTTCTGGGCAGACTGATGCTTTTTATCGGATGGTGTCTGAACAGATCCTTAGTCCTCTCATGATGGACATCTCACTCCCGTGCTGTGCCGTGTCTGCAGCTGCGCCACTCCGTAGTGCTAGAGTGGCGGACAGTGCTGGGACTGAGGCTCAGCGTTAGAGCGCTTTCTTTGTATTCACATGGCTACGGTCACCTGTCCTAGCCACCTCCAAATAGACGAGGTGACTAAGTGCTCTGTCTATGATCATGTCCTCCTTTATCCTTTATGGTGACCCGCCTCTCTGTAACATTCTGAAGATGGCTGGCATCCCATCTCAGCTCCTCCTATCTCATCCTTCCTTACTTGGGCTTTCTCTCCTGAAGGACGTTTTGAGAGGCTCTTTGAGACACTCCGGTCTTAGTACTCAGGCAAGTTAAATGTGCTTTTCACTCCCCCGCATTCCCTTCTTAGAACGTAAATAATTTCCTAGAATGCCATCCTCTGAGAGCATCCCTCTGACTGACCCACTGGCAGCCTCTCAAGCACGTCTACCCACAAGAGGAAGAAGTGTGTTGAGGCAGTTAACCAGATGGGTACCAGGTCTCTCCGGCCTGTTTCTCCTGGGGGTGACTTCTAATTTTGAGCGAATGGGGACAACATTCTTTAGTTCTAAATACCTTTGTGTTTTTGATTATTGTTGGAACAAAATTAAAGGTGGCATTTTGACAATCACAGAGTACTAAAAAAATGAAGATGCTTCTCCAATACTACACATAATCTTAGGTTTCTGGATTATGACGCTTTCTGAGCCCTATCTGCTTAGCTACTTTAAAGAAGTGTTAAATCATCTGTTGACTCATTTGACATTTTTTCAAAACCCTGGCTGCTTCATTTTAGAAGAACAAAGAATTCTGGGAAAAATTTTTTTCTTTGTCATTTGATGCAATTATTGCCATCAATACACCCAAATTAGATTCAAAGTTATCTCAGTCGGTTGATCAAAGAATGACAGTCCTGGCCATTAATTTTTCTTTATGAGTTGTAATGAATATAATAAAATTCTGATCCTAAAAGTAGGGTTCAGTCCATTTGAACAAATGTATGCACTTGGGTCATCACTCCCAATGATAAATGGGATAAAATTCTGATCCTAAAAGTAGGGTTCAGTCCATTTGAACAAATGTATGCACTTGGGTCATCACTCCCAATGATAAATGGGACAGTTTCTCTCTTTTCACCAACACCAACCCTAGCCTAGAGTAACAGTCTTCTTCCTTCACCTACAGTCATTCTTGAGTTTTTCATAAAGGGATCCCTACACTGTAGGCCTCTCTTTTCATCTGTTGGAAATCACCTCTATATCGTTTAGTGTCTTAAACACGGGCTTCTCTTCCTATAGATCCTAGGAAACCAGTGCATGGCTTAATAATCTTCTTTACATGGGGACTGCCACCAAGGATTTAGTCAGTATTTAACTGGAGCTGCTATTATTTCAAGGCTCAATGTGATCCTGGCTTGAAACTTAATAGTATGTCAGCTGGCAGGCCTTAAGTTCCTAATGATCATCAGTTGAAGACCCAACGGACTTTGTGTTTGTTTATTAGAGACAGGGTCCCCGTAAGTAGCTGAAGCTGGTCTCAAACTCATTTTCCTGCTTCTGCCTCCTGAGTGCTGGCATTAGAGGAATCATCACCGTGTATGTCTCATGAGGAGCCTTTCTGAGGCAGCAAATCGTCTATCTACCAGGCTTTGTTCAGAAAAAGCAAGGAAGAAAAGATACCCGGAAGAGAAGCTGCTGACTTTGACTTCAGTATCAGAAGTGATTGTCATTTCTATGGCTTTTATTAACTAGAAGTCATTAGGCAATTCTTGGCCCAGAAAAGCATGTGAGCACCACAGTTACACAAGACTTTGAATACCAAAAGGCAGAAATGGCTGAATACCAACTTAGCGGCTTGATACCTGCCACATGGCACTGGTGATCATGTCTGCTCTTGTCCAGACAACATGTTTGAGACCTTCTGTCTATAGTCAAGTGTGTCTGCAGCGCACTCTTCTCTGTGTCCTACAGAAATACATTGTATGAATTTGTTAAAAGATGCTAAACGATTTCTTTTCAATTGAGCCATGAAGATTATACACATTTCTTTCTCTGTGTGAAAAAAGTTGATAAGTCTTATTTCTGTTCTTTATTTTTAGGTCTCCACCATCAGAATTACCCAGCCACAGGGCAGATGCTATATTTGACTTTATTAAAAATAAGCCAGTCCTCATCAGCATCAGGGAATCTAACTATTCTCTGTCCTTCTCATCATTGTTCTCCTGGACTGAGAGCTTTAGCCTTGAGCATCATGTGATTTAAATTGCATTCCTCTGATGAAGTCTATTTCTTTGTGCTTGTGTTTGTCCTGCAGTAATGACTAACAGTGTTGAGCAATTTTTCATATGCTTGTTTACCAGTTGTAAGTTCAATAGGCTTGATTTTCAGTGCATTAATGCTTTATAATGTTAATATTTGGCAAATCTTACCTGACCTGTAATTAGGTACAACATATAATAATAACATCAAATATTTAAATATTATTTAGTTAAAAATTAAAAATTTTGTACACTTTCAACTAGAGTTCTATTTTATTTGCTCTAAACCTAACCCAATTCTTTCTTTCTTTCCATAGGAACTGCTTTTGTTGTTGCTGTTCTATAGTTGAGTTTATGGTAGGAAGATAGATGCAAAAGCACCTTGGGATCAAAGGACCATTCTAACATTTCCTTTTAGATGGAGGCTGAGGATATATCCCATTTGGCTTGCTGTGAAAGCATGAAAACCAGAGCTGATAGACCAAAAGAAAGTGCTGAGTTCTTGTTATGTCCACTTGAAAATGGAGAGTTCATGATGAGCTTAATGGCTTTGCCATACATTCTCTGACCATTGAACGATGTGAACAAAAAAACCCAAGACATGTCACAGGACACATAGAGATCATGGGTAAATTAATGCATATGTTACTTACTAATACCATACTGAGATAGTCCCAAGGACTCTAACAACTTCTGCACCAGAAGAGAGGCTGCACAGAAGAAGAAGACGATCCTGGGATGATAAAAACACTTATGCCTCAGAATAAATCAGCAAAATTGCAAAGAAAAATGTTTAAGATTTATGCATTTATTTTATTTATATGAGTACACTGTAGGTATCTTCAGACACTCAAGAAGAGGGTATTGGATCCCATTACAGATGGTTGTGAGCCATCATGTGATTGTTGGGAATTGAACTCGGGATCTCTGGAAGAGCAGTCAGTAATCTTAAATACTAAACCATCTCTCCAGCCCTGTAAATAAAAAGTTCAAAACTCTTTTATCCACCTAGATGAAATATATCATCACAAAAGGGACTCAGGTCTGAACATGACTAGAACATATGGGAATTTGGGCATCAGCTGAGCCAAGACGAAAGTCTGTTTCCCACACAAGTGATGCTATAAGTTTAGAGGACCAACACCCAGAAAAGTAGTTCTGAGTATTGACTATGTTTACATATCTCATGGGGAATTGTAGTAAACCCGAGTACCCTGCTCCACCTGGAACCCTTCCTCGGTCCAATTACATGAATATCTTGGAGAAAGGATTGAATTTTGTATTGCTTTGGGCTATTTGTCAAGTTTCCAAGAATGTTCTACTGTGCAGGGGGAGGATATGATTCTTGTTTTAGATACACAGTGCTCAAACCAAGACTCCTCACTCAGTAATAGCCCTAGAAAGCTGAGAACCCCTTTGTTTACCTAGAAACATTATGATAGAAGTACTAAACTCAGGAAGTGATTGGACATATCTGGAATGGTTTACTGATTTCATTTCCCCCATGAACTATATGGGATCACATGAGTTGGTTCTCCAACAGCTCTTTTGTAAAATCGGTTTTGAGTTTAAAGTAGTGTCTCCATTCCTTAAGCCTTAGCCCTCTTTGCAGAACCTTTACTATACATCTAATGTGTGTTTTTATTAAAAATATCTAATTTTTTTTGTAAAGCATCAAGTCCTTTCCTGGTGGATGAGACTGAGAATGCTATCATTTCTGCCCTTCTTTTACCTTTATTCTCTGATTTTAAAGTCTTTTCTTTGATTTAGGGAAACTCCAATACACAGTTGTATTGAGGAAGGATTTCTCTCTCGTCATCATTCAAATCCAGATGTTTCTTATCCTTGGAGAAATGTCCACCACTGCAAAGCTCCCAGGGGTTCTCTTTCCTATACCCAAGGGAAAACATCTATTTTTAACTCTGAGGACTCACTGTTTTATATGATTCCTTTTAACATTCCCTCTACTAACAAAATACATGACGCTTACACTTTGATGTTTGAAGCTGTTGAAAAGTGTTCCCACATTATATCAGCATTATAGTCCTTCTTGGGTAGCTAGAGTCTCGATAATGCTTTTAGCACCTGGAGATAAGTAAATACAAGACAAAGTCATATGGTTCCACTACCTCATACTGTACTAACTACTAGAGTATAGTACTTTACTAAGCAAGGGCTTAGGACTGTTCTGAAAGTAAATCCTGCTTCTCTTTGAAATAGCTCTTTCATCTCCACCTGCAGAGCATGAGTTTTGTTGTAATCTCTCCATTTACCTTTCTTCTTCCTATGGTTTACCTCATCTTTCAACTCTGAACTGAAATGCTAAGAAGTCTAGGTGACAAACCTCTGACAGTAATGCCATCATGACTCTGGAAACCACAACTTTCTGCTATGTCTTTTAGGACTGGTTTAAATAGAAGAGAAGGGTGGTATTTTAGAGAGGTCTCCATGAAGGACCGAGATGAGAACTTTAGCTCAATACTCAGATTCCAGAAGTGGCCAGTCATCGGGAAGAAAACTATTGCAGTTTGAGAGACTTCTTGTTGAAGTCCTGAATCAGGACAAGCTTGATTTGCTGAGAGCACAGAGAGGAATGAGTAGGTTTGGGGGTGTATTGGTAACAAGAGGTAAAGGACTTGGAGGACTTAGAAGAGGGATGATTTACCAATGGTCTCACAGCATGTGCCAAAGGGTATAGACTTTAACTTCACCTACAAAAAGCTACTGAAGAAGACTCTTATTTTAATATATGGGACATGATTGGACTTAGATTATTACCATTTATTTATTTATCCACTTTACATCCTGATCACAGCCTCCCCATCTCTTCCTCCCCCTCCTCAAGATTCCTCCCTCCATTCTCCCTCTCCTTCACCTCTGAGAAGGGGAAGTCTCCCCCACCCCCGCCCCGGGTACAAACCCACCTTGGCACCTCAAGTCACTGTAGGACTAACTACATTCTCTCCCACTGAGGCCAGACAAGTCAGACCAGTTAGGGGAGCAGGATCATAGGCAGTCAACAAAGTCTAGGTAAGCCCCCGTTCCAGTTGAAGGGGGATCCACATGAAGACCAAGCTGTACATCTGCTACAGATGTGCAGGGAGCCTGTGTCCAGCTGCTGTGTACTCTTTGATTGGTGCTTCACTCTCCGGGAGCCCTCAAAAGTCTAGGTTGGCTGGTTCTATTGATCTTCTTCTAGAGACCCTGTCCAGGTCCCTCAAGCCTTCCCCCCTAACTCTTCCGCAAGACTTCCTGAGCTATGTCTAATGTTTGGTTTGTGAGTCTCTGCATCCGTTTCGGTCAGCTGCTGGGTGGAGCCTCTTAGAGGACAGTTATGCTAGGCTCCTGTTTGCAAGCATAACAGAGTGTCATTAATAGTGTCAGGGATTGGCGCTTTCCCATGGGATGACTCGTAAGCTGGACCAGTCATTTGTTGGCCATTCCCTCAGGCCCTTGTGACATATTTGTCCCTGCATTTCTTGTAGCCAGGACAAATTCTGGTAGAAGGTTTTGTGGGTGGGTTGGTGTCCTTATCCCTCCACTGGGAGTCCTGCCTGGCTATAGAAAGTGGCCATTTCCGGTTCTGTGTCCCCCACTGCTAGGACCCTCAGCTGGAGTCACCCTTGCAGACTCCCTGGAGCCTCCTCCATCTCCAGCCCAAGAGAAGGCCAACACCTTCAGAGTGCCTCTTCCTTCAACTAATCCTCTCTAGAAATCCCTTATAGACACACCTAATGGCCGGTTTCATCAATTACCCTTCATTAGATGTTCTTTCTTCCAGGGAAGTTGGCCATCAAAATTAACCACTGAGGCGTAAGTTTAACTCTGGAGGCTCATCCCACTTCACTGATCAGCTCAGGAACACACCCTTTGTTCACATCTACATTTTCTCTGCCTCTGCTTCAGGCATCACCTCTCGTCACACTAGTTTCCCTTACATCTGTTTCTGCTTGATCTTTCAGGAGAACTAGTGGGAAGCAGTGACCTGAGAAAAACCCGCTCTGTCTCCATTTCCTTCCTTATTGCCTCTTTGGGTCTGTCTCTGATACACTGCTGTTAGTGTTCACCATTACCAAACCAATGAGCCTGACTTTCTCATCTCCAATGATTTATTTTTGTCCAATCCAACAGTTGATTTTTTTTATTCCTAATCTTACTTGACTTCTCAAATGCCATTCCAATAGTTAATTACTTTCTTCTGCTTGACAATCTGTCCTCCCTGGCTCTGGGGACACACCTTTGGGACACACATTTGCAGGCAGTTCTACCTAGGTTTTAGTCTAGAACAAGTCATTGCCTCTTTCTCTCCAGACTCTGGGAGGTGGGTTTTATCTTTGCTTATTCCTTAGACATTCTCTCAAAGTTTTAAATAATACAGGTTAACGTGTACATATGACAGACACTTTGAATTTCACAGTTCTTTAAGTGTTCTTGATACTTTAATAGAAACTACGTTTTCCCCCTGACTTTACCATTTCTTCATTCTCCCCAAAGTCTCACTTAGTTCAAAGCCCACTGTGAGCATCCTCGTGACTTCTCTATCTCTCCTACCTCATCTCTAATCTATAAATGAGTCTGGCTTCAGTTATCACATTTCCAAATTATTACCTCTATTACCTTTTGATTTCATCGATCTTTAATAAATTATTTTTAAATGCAAGTCTTCTTCTCTAGGTCTGGTGTCTTGGACTGAAATGTAAAGGGGGAAAGGAGAAAGCCAGTTGAGTTCTGGAATTTCCCTTTGTCTCATCTGCCTAAATGAGACCATCCAATTTACCCTGCTATTACCGTGATGAACAGTACTCCCAAATTATAAACCAAAGTAAGTCTTGACTCCCTTGAATTGCTTTTTCTCAAGCATTGGGTCATAGCAATCAGGAAAGTAACAAATAAATTCTTTGAGAAACGCATGGAATAAACTTCAGACATGCATTGTCTTTTTTTTTCTATATTCTTTGTTTACATTCCAAAGGCTTACCCCTTTCCCAGTTCCCCACCACCATATGTCCCATAATGAATTCATGCAATTCGTAGGTAAATGCATTGTCTCAAAAAAATATGTATGAAGCACCTCTGCACTCACAGGCTTAAAATGACACATACTTAAAATATTCACTGTTCAAGTCCGCATCTGAACTCAACCAGATCCTCTGCATTAGCAGGTTGCTATTGAGGTTTTGAATAAGCTGAGTTCCTTATAAACGCTCAAATAGGGAAGAATACACCTCCATCCTCACCTAAGAGTTTTGGCAGAAAACAAAACAAAACACAAAAACCAAAAATCAAACAAACAAAAAAGCACGGGAACAGTTGATTCCTTATCCAGGTGAGGACAAAGAGAATCAACAGGCGCGCCATGGCAGTTCTATAACAGAGTTTGGAGCAAGTCGGCTTCCGTACTAGAGATGCGCTTCTTTGCTAATCGCGTCTGTTTATTCTCACAGGCCATACAGGCAAAAGTGAATACGTGGCGGTGTAGAAGGCAGGGCTCTGAGGAACAGAGTTCTTGAGTAGGCAAAGGAAAACCAGTGTAGGACCAGAGGCACTGTCTCAAAGGCTGCAGAAAGACGGCCTTTGTTACAAGGATTGCTAGCCAGTATTCACAGAGACGCTGTGTAGACAGCAATGGGAAGACAAGGCCTTCTTGTCTGCTTCCGGTTCATAAGTGCAGTTAACTGTGACCTGAAGAAGGTGGGATACAGATCCCAAGTCAGACTACATGTCGAGCAAATGATTCACAAGGTCGGTCTTTTGAACTGTTGACTTCAATCTGCATTAAAACAATATTTCCAGGGTGGGTTTGAGACTCAGTCATAGAACATTTCTCTTCAAGATGCAAGGCACTGCCTTCAATGATGTGATCCAGGAGTCAGAAAAGCCGGGAGTAAAAGCCTGAGGCTTGTGTCTTATCATTTAGCTGTCCCCAGAGCCTCTGGTCACCTTCTTTTAGGTGTGAAACTAACAGTAAAGTAACTCTGACCCACACTGAACATACAACCACATGCACCATTGATGTTTGAAGTATGGTATCTCTGACTAGGAAGAAGATAGAAAATCAATATTTTATTAATACAATATTTAAATGCTATTTCTTTCATATGTAATTAGCATGCCTTTATAGAAAATAGCACTTGAAAGTAACCTTATATTCAGTCTGATCTAAGTTTTAAATACATCTTTATTTTATATGAGTGTCTGTGTGTGTGTGTGTGTGTGTGTGTGTGTGTGTGGTGTGTAGTAGTAGTAGTAGTAGTAGTAGTAGTAGTAGTAGTCGCGGCAGTAGTCCTGCTCATGCCATAGCACAGACTGAGGATCAAAGGACAACTCAGGAAAGCTGGTTTTCTCATTTCACCACACAATTCAGCACATCAGGCTTTTTGGCAAGGGCTTTTATCCTCTAAGCCATCTTGCTAGCCTTAAGTCTTTAGTATATTGAAGAAATATATGCCCAGAGAACGTTATGTGAATTACCTAAAACACATTGCAAATTTCTAAGGAAGACGACATTGAACAGGGTTGCAGCTCCCGGAGAAGACTAAGACGTCACACCATGAGCTCTTGCGTTCGATTCTCAGCACGCCGTTGTGCAGCTGTGGTGGTGCAGAGTTCAAGAGACAGAGGCAGATGAACAGCAATCAAGGTCATCATAAATTACATCGGGAGTTCAAGGTCAGCCTGGGCTGCACGAGACGTTGTTTTAAAAAAAGGGAAAGGAAGGAAGGGAAGGAGGAGGAGAGGAAAGAAAGGAGGAAGGGACGATTGGAGGATGAAGGATGCTAAGATAAAATGAACAATGTTATTTCTATTTCAGTCTCTTAAAAAAGTCCTTAAACATAAATGAATCCTTCAACCAAAACTAAAGAGATAATATTGTTTTCTTCATTTGTACTTTAGAAAGGTCTTGGCAAGGTTTAAATTACTAATGTCGTTCTTAGGAGAAGCAGGATACGTAATTATAACAGAATAAAATGAAGCAATACTCACAAGTCACATCTTGCTCTTGTCTTTAGGAAGTTATCCAGAATTTTTTCATTGTCCTTATAATTTGTTCTTTTGAAGGCTTATGAGAGATCACTGAGCCTCATGAAGAGTTTCAGCAATATTTGTATTACACAGATGCATTAGTATCATGATCTCTATTCCCACAAAGTTTGTGTAGAGTGCGTTGCGCAACAAGGAGTTTGAAGATAAGAGATAGATCAACATAGTTAGAAATGATTGCTCAGCCAAGCAAGAATACTGGTGCAAGTCTGTCATCCTAGCACTCAGGTGCCTAGAGTGTGAAGATCATCTCACGGCTAGCCTTGGCCACATAATGAGACTTAGATCTAGAAATAATGGTCATAGTTCATATTCTTTTACTCAGAAAAGAAGAGTTTAGGCAGAAAAATGAGAAATGTAGGTATAGTAAGAAACAGCCAGCATTATCTTCTTATGAGATAACCTTTACCACGTCTGGTTTTAGTACCTACCAACCCTTTGGCCTCTGGTTGTGGCTCCAATCCGCTCTCCCCCTGCAAGAGCAGGATTTCCTTCTGTTGATAGGACGCAAATTTGTTACCAGGAGGCTTTGCAAGAAAATCTTCATACTCTCAATTCCTCACTAGAGAAGTCGAAAATCTGATGACTACTTCATAAGAGTTTCGTGGTGGTGGTTTTTTTTTTTCTAGTTTAATTTCTGTTAATGTGATCAAAATACTCAGACTCCAAAAGCAACTTAGGAGACAAAGTGGCTTGTTTCAGCTCACCCTACAGGTCCCAGTACATCACTGTGAGAAAGTGAATGCGGATACTTTAAACTGTCAGTCGCCTCATGAGAGAAAGGAGCAGAAAGAAACGCACACACGGACGCTTGCTTGCTTGTGCTTGCCTTAGCCTCTCTGTTCTTACAAACTTCAGGATGCCATGTCTAGGGACTGGGTTCCTCCCACGTCAATTAAATTAATTCAGGCCTCTCCCCACAGGACAACCCGACGTAGACAATGCTTTACCAAGACCCTCTCTCCAGGTGCTTCTGGGTAATCAATGAAAGCAAAGCATCATGGGTTTAGACTTATGATTCTTTTATAGATCATCTCCAAATTCAGGTTGTCCCTTGAGCTGGCTTGGGTTCCACTAAAGGTCTTGGGGTTGTGTTGTCAACAATCCTGAAATCACTAACTACACTATGAAGATGCCTTTTACAGAAAGGGAAAGTAATCGTGTGGAAAACTACCAGCCAGTTCCATGCCCTTCCAGATTAGTGCTGTGGTGGACAGGATAGTGATGTCCAAGAGAAAAGGCCCAGGAGGACCCCTCCCAGGTGTGTTAATTCCCCTGTAACTAACACTAAATGGACCGAGCACCACCCATCACATGAAAGAAGACTGCAGTGTCTCCCAAACTACCTAGGTATTCTAGAAAGTCCCAAGTCATACTTTGCTTTCTCTGAATCACCTGGTTTAGCTAATGTTAGATTTTCCTGGAATGTTGTGCTCTTTCCTGTCTATATCTCCCCAAATGAGAAATGCCACCTCTGTTTCCTGGTTTCCTCAGGAAGTCCCATGCACAGGGGGGTTTTAATGATTCACATGTTTATTGGAGTTTGAATACATAGAAAGAAGAGTTTTTCCACACTGAGACCTTCTGGATACTGGGTACAGAGCCATACATTAGAAAAGACTAAAGGTAACTGTAGTGGATTTGGTTTATGGCTTATATTATTTTTATTGAGTTCTCAAATTACACGGGAATTCACACGCCTGCATATAAGATGACACGGGTCCCTGCCCCTAGTTGGATTTAATTGGTGGCCAATGGCTGGGCAGGAAGACAGAGGCTTTAGATGTCCAGGGCAAGGGAACCCAGGAAAGAGAAAGAATTTGCAACCACTATGCCCAGGAAGCAGAAAGATCAGACCTTCGAAGTACAGGGCAGAGAGACTGCCACCGACATGTAAGAGTCAGAGATCGTGGCTCTAAAGGGTCAGAGGCCTGGGTCTAGGGAGGCCAAGGTGGAAAATGGGATTTAGTGAGACATAATTCCAGGAGTATGGGAAGGGAGAGTGTGTTAACCGCAGAGAGATTTAGAAGTGCTCAGCTGTTGTGCTGCTTACGGCGTATTAAAATACTAGGCTTGGTGTGTGTGTGTGTGTGTGTGTGTGTGTGTGTGTGTGTGTCTTTCATTCAAGAATCCAGGGCATTTGAGACGCTAGCTAGTAGCGTGCACTGCAGCAGACATTAGAGCAGAATAAAATACTAAATAAATTTGAGGTATATGAAAAGTTACAAATGTTATCTACTAAATATATTAAAGTGTATTTTCAAATAAAAAATAGTGTGAATGTGATTAATTATAATGTTGGAGGAGGAAATGTTTGTTTTCCCTGACTTCCGTTGGGTCATTCAATGTATATATTAGCAGACACTTACATATGATAAAAGGTCTGCCTTCCAAGGACACCTTCTCTCTCTCTCTCTCTCTCTCTCTCTCTCTCTCTCTCTCTCGTGTGTGTGTGTGTGTGTGTGTGTGTGTGTGTGAGTGTGTGTGTGTGTGTGTGTGAGTGTGTGTGTGTGTGTGTGTGTGTGTGAAATGCATGTATTTGTGCACTGTGTTTAGAAACATGTGGGAATACATCTGTGTTGAGGTGTGTGTGTGTGTGCATATTTGTTTATGTGGAAGCCTGAAGCCGGTGTCTGGAATCTTCTTATACAACCCTCTGCCTTAAACATGGAGGCAGCATCTCCCAGTTGTACCAATAGCTGTCTGGTATGGCTATGCTGGGTAGCCATTTGTTCTGGAGATCCTGTCTCTGCCCTCTACCACTGTAATTATAGGTGGGTCTCCACACCCCACCAGGAGGGAATATAAATCGTGGGCTTTATGTTTGCTTGTGTGGCAAGTGCCTTGACCATTGAGCCATCTTTTCAGCCCCAAACTTGAATACTCTTAAAGCCCATGACCTTTTATTATTCCAAGTTTCGCTTAAAATAGCCTGCTTCTCCCCCACTAGAATTATATTGATCTGGAAATGTTTCTTTCTCTCTTTTTGTCCCCCTAATGCTAGAGATTGGGTCCAGGGCCTTCTCCGTGCTAAACTAGCACTCTGTTGCTTAGCTACAGCCCCAGACCTTTCTTCTGCCTACTGGTAATGTTTACGAATTTCTCCATTTAATTTTCTTCAAATTGAAACCACCACATGATTCTCCATCACCAACATTATTCCAATAATAAAAGCCAATATTTCTCAGTGCACCAGGGAACTAAAAGCTAAGATAGAGCTTTAAGTGGATCCTCATTTGTTGCTATTTTCCTTTTGCTTTTTATATAAGAAAATGGAAGCTTATGAACTCGACAATGCTGTAGTTTGGATCTGTCTTTCTAACAAAGAGTTAGTGGCCCTGATATTTATATCTGTTGCCCCATTATGGTTACTGTCTCACAATAACACCATTGACCTTTTCTAGCATGGGGCATTTAGCCCAGCTGCCTACTGGTGTTTACTGCCTCGGAGACACTTAGCGAGTAGACCATTTCTATTATTTTCTTCCTTCTTCATATAAGTCTCTTGACCTATGCAGACTTCCCATTTGGGGTCAGAACTAAGTATTGACTGCTTTCAGATCCTTTCAGCTTTGACTTGCTTAGTTTCTCTATCTCTAAAGCTTTGCTTCAAGTCCTTGGTTCCTAGAAATTGCTAATTTACCCCCTTCTTATGGGGATTTCACTTTACAAAGTTGCTGATCCGCCCATGCCCCCATTCATGTTTCCTGGACTCTTGTGCAGGCCTGAGACAACATGATCATCCAATAGGATTATCTGCCACCTTCCCAACACAACATAATAGTACAGTGCTACCAAAGAGTTGCTACTTCCTGGACAGCCATCTCTTCCACGATGTGTTACTTATCTCTGAAGACCTGACACCCACTTTGTCTTTTGGGATATATTCAGTTCAATGTGTGTACGTCCGACTGCTTATCGGCAGGCATGGGATAATCACTTCCTTTTGTTTAGTGGCTGCTGTGGCTCTTATCCATGTTCCTTCCAATCATACTACTTTGCCACAAGTCCACATCCATGCAATAAGCTCATGAAAATGAACTTATATTCTAAGATACTTAATTTACTGGAACTGGAGCATTTTGCCGACCGACCACTATGCTTCAATTTCTGTATTACTAGCAATTTCCTTAAGGAACCTTACATAAATAAGACTCTTGAAAATTTCCATTCATTTATTTTATTCATTCATCTATTTACTTGGATAATCCTCTGTCTGAACCATGTAAGTGTTGGGAATACAATGTATGTGTCTTACATTTTGCAAGGTACTTAATTCATAAACCTCAGATAATACATAAAGCCAATAGTTATGTCATGACCACTAATTTAAGCTTTCAAGCATCTCCACAACCCAGGTGGAGGCTGAAGAGATGACTTAACAGTAAAAAGTGCTTGTATGAGAACCTCCAGAATCCAAACCCCAGCATCCATGCAACTTTCAAGGTCTCCTGTGTACACCTGTGACTTCGGCTCTGAGATGGGTGGAGGCAGGAGACCCAGCAGAGCTTCCTGGTTGTGATCCGAGCTGTGAAGAAGTGATCACTGGCTCAGAGAGATTAGTCTGGCCCCAAAGGAATGGGCAGAGAATAACAGTCCCATAAACACTTGTGCATACACACCAATACCCATATTTATGCACTGTAGACTTAGATTTTTAAAAACCTACTTTAATTATGGTAGAGGAAAAAATGATGAATCGGAAATGGGGGTTGTAGACATGTTCTTTAAGGCAATCCTTATTGTCAGCAGTCCAGTCCACTAGCAAAACACCAAACACTATGAACACAGTGGAGCATGTGGCCTTATTACATGTTGGAGAAGTTCCCAGGGACTAAATCACCAACCAAAGAGTACACATGGAAGGACCCATGGCTCCAGCTGCATATGTAGCAGAGGATGGCCTTGTTGGACATCAAAGGGAAGAGAAGCCCTTGGTCCTCAGAATGCTTAATGCCCCAGTGTAGAGGAATGCCAGGACAGGGAAGTGGGAGTGGGCAGGTTGGTGGGGGGGGGGGAGATAGGGTGTTTTCAGAGGGGAGACCAGGAAAGGGGACAACATTTGAAATGTAAATAAATAAAATAATAATAATAATAATAAACACCAAAGACAAATCAATAGCAGAAGAAGCTCTATTCAGAAGAAACCACAAGACTCTGCTAATTGGCAAGCCTGTGGAAGCAGCAGGAAACAGCTGGAATACCACCAGAAGATTTTTGGCGCGCTTCTCTCTATGAAGTCATGACAAGTGAAGATCTGTGAAAAAAGGAAGATGAATCAATACCAGAGCATCATCATCAGCGAAGACCAGCGTCAGCAAAACCCAGGGAAGACTAGCAAAGGGCCGTAGAGCGAACCGATGTAAGAGCATCGTCCTGTCTACTGGGTTATCTCTATACTCTTTCCAAACATCACCTACCTCTCAAGAGTCTGCTCCAGCAAAACATCACATGCCCTTTCACCAGGCAACTTCCAGAAGCCACAGGTTTGTTCTCAGCGAAACATCTTCTCACATGTCTGCTTCAGCAAAACATCCTCTCATAAGACAGTTTCCAGAAAAACATCCCATGACAAAATTGAGTCTTCAGTGAAACCAGAAATTCCCATGTCAATGCATACACATGCAACCCGTAGAAACAAATAGAACAACTTTAGAAAGAATGCAATGCTTTGGAGGCTTGTGGGCATCTATCTCTATTCCAGATCTTGGATCCTCCTGTGAAGGTTTTCAGTGCCACATGCACATGAGCCCTACAGTGCAGTGCACAGTGTTCTTTCTGTCTTACTGGAGGGAGTGAGGGGCCTGAGGTGCCAACCTTGCCTTCCAGTTTCATGACATTTCTTGAGTTGAGGTCTGATTTCCAGCAGTTCGTAAATAAAGTGAACCTGACAAACTTACAGGAAATCCTTTCCTGAGTTCTTCAGCATGAGGAGCGCCTAGTTGAATTTTTTCAGAAGTTGAATTCCTTCAGTTTAAAGAAAAATCACTATCTTTTGGCTAATATCCACTTATAAATCAGTCCTCTTCTTCTGAAGAGAAAGGGAAGAGGAGTGAATGAGGGAAGGGCTAGGAGGAAGAGAGGGAGGGAATACTGCAGTTGGGATGTAAAGTAATTACTAATTAAAATATTAAAAAATAAAATAAACAGGATGTACTGGCTGGTTTTGTGTGTCAACTTGACACAGGCTGGAGTTATCACAGAGAAAGGAGCTTCAGTTGGGGAAGTGCCTCCATGAGATCCAGCTGTGGGCCATTTTCTCAATTAGTGATCAAGGGGGGAGGACCCCTTGTGGGTAGTGCTATCCCTGGGCTGGTATTCTTGGGTTCTATAAGAAAGCAAGCTGAGCAAGCCAGGGGAAGCAAGCCAGTAAGAAACATCCCTCCATGGCCTCCACCTCAGCTCCTGCTTCCTGACTTGCTTGAGTTCCAATCCTGACTTCCTTTGGTGAGGAACAGCAGTGTGGAAGTATAAGCTGAATAAACCCTTCCCTCCCCAACTTGTTTCTTGGTCATGATGTTTGTGCAGGACTAGAAACCCTGACTGAGACAAACTGGTACCAGTGTGGTGGGGTATTCCTGTGACAACCTAACCATGTTTTGGGGAGGACTGTGGAAGGACTTTGGAACTTGGAGTTAGAAGAGCCATTAGGATGTTCAGAGCTCTGTGGGATGTTCGGTAGGAGCTTGGAAGATAATGTTGAGAACAGTGCAGAAGGTGAAGGCCTGGCTTGTGAATTTTCAGAGGGAAAATTTAAGACTCTTATTGGGGCTGTTGCTGTTTTGATTGTGAAGATTCTGTGGTTTTGGTTAGCTGCGGCTGAAGAATCAACTGTGATTAACAAGATACAAGAACCACTAAAGCAAAAACTTTGCATTAATGGAACTATTGATGCTGGTTAGCTAGAGCTAAGAAATTAGTGGTGAAGAGAAGAGACCAGCATCACTGAGGTGAAATCTTCTGGGAAGTATCTTCTGAGAGCACAGAGGCTGTGTTCCAGAGATAGCCAAGGTTGTTCCTTATGCTGTGGCTGGACTTGGTACTGTGTAAGAGTCACAGGTGGTACTGGTTTTGACGTCATGAAGGGGTCATGAAGAGCAGCTGAGGCTCTGCACTGTGAGAGGCTACAGAAGGTCTTTGGTGAAGGTGTAGTCTCAGCTGCAGTTGATGGCCCAGGACTGAAGGGGTCATGCAAAGGAGTTGAGGTTTGGCACCATGAAGAGAGCCTATGAAAGCCTATTGTAGTGAAGCCTTACAGCGGAAGACAACAGTGTTTTGGAGATGTCAGTACCATGAGATGATCACAAGAACAAGCAGCAGCAGTGGAGTACAGGCAGCTAGAGCCTAGAAGGCAAGCTGTGTGCTAAAAAGAGCAGAGCTGGAGAAGTGACCCAAGCCCTTGGAGGAGCCCAGAAGATCGTGAGTTGGATCCCAGACATTGGATGGTTGGAGTCTGATTTTGCTTTTGATTGTGACTGTGCCCTGATATTTTTCCCTCTTGAAGGAAGAAAATATTTTGGTGGAGCCCACAGTTAAGAGACTTTGAATTTTTAAAAGACTGAATTTTAAAAAATATTGGACATTTTAAAGGGATTGAACTTTTAATATGTAAAGACTATGGGACGTTTAAAGTTATTTAGACTTCCGGGATGAATAAGAAAGTAAGGATTGAGACTTAATAGTTATGTGTTTGTGTGTCAAGTTGACAAGGGGTCAATTGTACTGGCTGGTTTTGTGTGTCAGCTTGACTCAGGTTAGAGTTATCACAGAGAAAGGAGCTTCAGTTGGGGAAGTGCCTCCATGAGATCCAACTGTGGGGCATTTTCTCAATTAGTGATCAAGGGGGGAGGGCCCCTTGTGGGTGGTACCATCCCTGGGCTGGTAGTCTTGGGTTCTGTAAGCGAGCAGGCCGAGCAAGCCAGGGAAAGCAAGCCTGTAAGGAACATCCCTCCTGTTTCCTGACCTGCTTGAGTTCCAGTCCTGACTTCCTGCACAAACATCATGACCAAGACACAGAATAATCTCAAGAAAAAAATCACTACCATGTGGGAATGTGTGAAAATAAAGAAATATTCTAGGATGTAATTTTCATGTTGGTAAGTGGGTTTCACAGTAAAGGAGACAAAGACTCTTAAATAAGCACAGTCCAATCTTGGTGAGGTAGCTAATTTATACAATGGACTCCTTCACTAATCCTTTGTCCCATCAGCACTATCTACTGTTTAAATACTGGAAAACAGTGAAGAAGATGGGAAAGATCCCTGTGGGTCACAAAAATCCAGATTAATGGTGATAGGCGTGGAGATGACCAAAAGTGACATATTCAGGTGTTGTGGCTTAGAACTCTTGTTCTTGGCCACCTACACCACACAGCACAGAAGCACATGGGAATACAGAACCTTAGTGATTCTCTTTTCCTGTGCTGAATGACAAACGCAAATGTTGAGTGTTCTAGTTTTTTAATGTCCCTACGTAAGAAAAGAATTCAGGGGAGAGTAATGCACGCATTATGTCTGTGTGAAAATTATGTCTCTATGCCAAGAGAAAGCAGTGAGCAAACCAAACCTCTACTGTATAATTTTAATGTGCTTGCTGTTGGTAACATAGGTGATATAATTTGACCTCATTAAAAGGTGCTCAGAGCATGCTTTAAGTACATGCAAATGTGCACACCAGTCAGTTCTTTAGTAAATTCCTCACAAGAAGAAACACAAATACATACGTACGTGCAAGCCTATGAGTGAAAGCTATAGGCAGCACTGTGCTCTAGATGAGCAGATGTCTTCCCTTTGGGAGAAGATGAGGTTTGAACTACTTATCAAAGAGAGTCCTATTTTATAGGAAGGGAAAAAATGGACAGTGAGCAGCTGCAGTAGGCTGCCCATGAGGAAGAAGGGCTTGTGGCCGTGCTGTCCGCACAGAATGACCTAGAGCTACTCAGTACCTCCCAGCTGGAATAACTGCCCAGTGTGCTCGCAACTGTCCGCACAGCAGGGAGCACGGAGAGCACGGAGATCAGTAGCAAAATGTGACTGTAGGTCTCAGATGCATAGAAAGTCGGTTTCTCCGTGGGAGAAATGCCACCATCTTCAGCAGCAGTTGGAAGAAGGCTAGAGAGGCTGAGAGGCAGGTATCGACATGCTGAGGGCTTGAATGAGCAGCTATTGGTGAAAGGACTCTGTTTTGGGTGGAGGGGACAGTTCAGCTGCTAAGAGTGAACATTGCTCTTGAGGACGACCACAATTCAGATTCCAGGACCTTTATACTGAAATGTTCATTTGCCCATAAGTACAACTCCTGGGATCCGGAAGTCCTCCCCTTGCCCTGCCCTCAAAGACTCCTATACTCACATATACTTTGCCCTCACACACAGGCACACACAGTATGTATGTATGTATGTATGTATGTATGCATGCATGTATGTATGTATGTATGTATGTATATGGACTGATGATAGGAAACCTTCCCGACTACACCACCCATTTGTTTGTACTGTTTGAAGTTGACTCACACATGTTGAGTACTTACCATATACCAGGCGTCAAACGCATTTTACAGGCTTTGGTGACTACGTTATCCACACCCTACATGTCCTGACCTGCAGGAGAGGATGTAGGAGGGTTGAGGAGCTGACTCATCCTGTCCCTTCTCATGGGCTGCAGTCCTTGTGTGCACATTTTAGAAGGCCATGGATGACTGCACAAGAAAGGCATCATATAGCTGCCTGATAATGGTTTCGTGAATGAGGCTGTCTTAAAAATTCTCAAGAAGTCTGACAATGAGAGCGACAAATGTGCTTGGTAGGAGACTGAGGGACCAAAGGCTCTTGATTTCAAGCCTAAGTACCTGGAAGGACACCATGGAAACAAGGGGCTTGGGAGGACCCCCCATCTGATAGGGTAGCAAAGCGTTACTCTTTTTAAACAATGAGGAGTATTAGAGAGTCGTTGGGGATTTCTCAGAGCTGAGCACAACCTATAAGGTCCATAGACACCAAGTCTTCTCTTACTGCTTTGTTGTTTAAGGAGCTTTGAAGGGCACAGAAGGAGAAGCATTTTATTCCAAGATGCTGCAAGAGTGACTGGCCTGAATGAAATCAGATGTAGCTCAGTAGTGTGCACTTGCCTTACATGGGGTCCTAAGTTCAAGACTCCACAATGGAAAAGAAAAGAATCTGTGGCAAAGAAAATGGGGTGGAAACAGACTTATGAGGAAGGGATGGTCCAAGTCAGATTTTATGTGAGAGAATCAGGACCCAAGATTAAACACTATGTCAGATCTTGGAGTAACTGGAGGAATCAGGACCATAAAAAGGAACTGAGTGGGGGTGGGAGAGTAAGAGAGAAAAAGGAAGAGCAGGATGCAAATGATCTGATCAAGGAAAGGAGAAAAGGAGGGGCTTTAATTAGAGAGGGGTGAGAGATGAATATGAAGGAGGGAGGAGGGAGGGGAGGGAGGAGGGAAGGGAGGGGAAGGAGGGGAGGGAGAGGAAAGAAGAGGGAGGGGAGAGTGGAGGGAGGGGAAGGAGGAGGGTGGGGAGGTAGGAGGGAGGGGAGAGAGGAGGAAAATGTAACAGTAAAAGTATCTAAAAACATCATAAGGAATCATGCTATTAACTATTTACCTTAAAAAACTACAGTGAATCAAAGCCTGAGTATAAATATGCACATATAGTTTAAATAAAATTTTCTCTTCTGCACTAACAGTGTTCCCTCCAAGAGCCAAAGATCATCTAACAAAAACCTGAGCACCAAGAATAAGAAGCCCTCTTTTGGGTTGCTGGTCAGGGCTGTTTAAGAGACTCCCAAATCATTTCAAGCTGTTAATATTGTACTTGGTTCTACCCCAGAAAAGGAGGACAAGTCTGTATAGCTGAACACACCACATACTTGAGAAATGGACCTGACTCCCTGAGGACTGATTTTCATTGTACCAGAAGGTACCATGCAATCTTACAAAGGAGAAAAGCAACCAACAGTCCTATGTAGCCCCGATGCCTATAAATCACATCAGTGACCAGGATGGCCCCTTAGCCCTAAGCAGTGAGTAGTGGCACACATTCCTTAGTGGTAACTAACTGCTGTCTAATTAGACTCAAGTCCAACTAAACCAGAAAGAAAATATGCTTGGTACTGGAAACCCAGCTGAATATGAAGAGCTAGCAAAATTATGGATCTTGGAGGAGAACCTATAACCATCTCTCTACTAAACCAGCTTAATCCCAGCTGACAAGCTAAACATTTGTGTTCTACCCACAGATCCTCACTTCTTATCAACAAATCCTTACTTCTTATCAACAAAACTTCTCTTGGCAACAGAAAGCCAGAACCAATCAGAAGGCAGAGTTGTAAAGCATAGTCTCAAGTGGATCCCTCTACAAAACAACTCCTGTACTAAAGGCTCAAGAAAAATCACAAGAGAGGACAGGAAGGTTATAGAGGCCAGCAGACCAGAGAGTTGACTGTGTTTAGTTACACCCATAAAATCTCACCATCATGACTTCCTGAACATGAGCTGAACAATATACAGGCTAAAGTGGGCGGGTGGTGGAGGGGTCCTGAAGCCCTCACACCTGTACAAAGAGCTACAGGCAAGAACCCTGAGAATGAAATAAAGTCTTCCCCATGGAACAACACACCAGTTGGTCATCCCTTCAAAAATACATACAAATAACCTTATTCATTATATAGACTGAGGAAGTAATAGTAGAAGTATATATGTATATACAAATATATATTTATATATGTTCATTCAAATATTACATATATGTAATATTTGTAATATTTGATCTATTACAATCTAATATAAAAATGTAATTTGATCTATTGTAATCTAATAACAATTAATAAAAACCAACCATGACTTTGAAAGAAAACAAGAAGGGCTATATGGGAGTTTGGTGGGAGAAAAGGAAAAGGAAAAGGAAAAATAATTTAATTATATTATAAATCACAAAAATTAAAAAAAATACTCATTTAAAAAAATGAGAAATTTAAATAAGAAAACCACTGGAACAGAAAATGGTTACAGACAAACCCCAAATAAAACTTCACTGAACTTTCCTAGAAGGCTGAGGCAGAAGGATCATGAGTTTGAGGCTTAGCCTGTGATATATAATAAGATTCTGTCTTAAAAGAAAAAAAGAAGCAATTGAGTTCACTGACACAGAGGCCCTTGGTTTTGTCCTAGTGGGGATGCCATCACACCCACTGCTCTGTGAAATGCCTACTTCCTGCCTCCTGAAACAATGACAGCTGACTAGGAAGCTTCCTGTCCTTTTCAGTCATCTGCAGACTTCTTGCTCTGATTTCTGGACTACAGATGAGTCCAACAGAGCCTTTGCAGCTGTAAGAATGAGATGTAGAAACTATTGTGAACCACAAAGTCCCAAAGTCCATGCAGGTAAAGTGCTGCTCAGGTTTCTGGGATAGATGGGCAGAGGCATGGGGCACACAGCAGCAGAATGGAGACTGCAAATTCTGCAAACTCTTCCTTGACAGAAGTCCTATGGGGCAGTCTTCTCCCCTCTCCATACAAGGCAGGGAACCAGTTAAACGGCACCTCAAAGCCCATACATAGTAAAGGTAGCTAAGCAATGGGATGTGCATCAGGAAATCCACTCTGGAGTCTGTGGGTTGTGGACTGACATCTTACCTAGAAGAAACTACAACCTTGCAGCAATCCATTGCTAATTCCTGGCAGAATGCAGTTAAGAGAAAAGCTGGGGAAAGGACTTCTAGATACAGATGTAATTCAGAGAGCTTCAGAATAGTCATCTATATAAAAGGAGATGTTCTATTTCCCATCTGCTTTAACCTGGTCTCTCTACAGCATAGCAAACTCGGCAGTCCTATGCAGATGTTTCTCCCAAACTTTGGGAAATGTGTGAACAACTACACATCTTAGATTCAGTCATCAGCTGATCGTTAGGAAGGGACACAGCCTCAAATGGCAAAAGACAACTCAGAATAATCTCCATTGTACCATTTTCTTAATTGATTATTATTGTCATTAAACTGGCTGCATGAATGGTGTATTGAAAATCATTATTGTTAGGGGTCACTTTAAGTAGAACATTTTGTATGGCTTTCAATCTTAACCCTGCCTCTCTTCTTAAAAACTCATCTATGGAAACCAAATAGACTGTTTTGTTTCCCAAGTTACTTTTGATCATGGTGCTTCATCACAGCAAGAGTAACCCTAGCTAAGACACAACCACACACATTATGTTTTTTTGTTCAAGTGCCTTTCAAACATATAGAGTAAGAATGCTAAAGGTATATTCTACCTTAAGATGATAAAAATAGAGAAAATGCAAAATTACTAATACACACAGGCCAGGAATAATACCCGGTGTATTGATAACAATGCTGTCTGTGGATCCAGATAATCCGCAATCCCAGGAACAGAAATGGGAAATGGAAGCTGGTTCTCTCCATTAAAACCACTTTCACACCCATCAGACCCAAGGAACCATCCCACACCAGTCGCTTAAAGTAGCTTAGTTCACATTATCATCACCACCAGCACAAGAGCATTTTGTACATAATTTATTAAAAATAACTCTGAGAAATATTTTTGACTCAACAATAATGACCCCACTGCATACATAGTTGGTGTTCAAAATCTTTCCCAGTGTTTGTTCTGGAAACAATTGTTTTAAGCCAACTTAAACTGCTCTAGACGGACACACAGTGAACAATCACACGCATCAGAATTGCACCTAGAATATCCATCCTAGAATATCTATTCCATCTAGGGTAAGTGCCGAGCCTGTTGATAGATGGGACTGAGACCTGTGATCTAGAACTTCACTGGCTACGAAGTGATCTCATGTGTAAGTTCTTAAAAATTTTTTTTAATTCTTTGGCCCATTTCTATATTTCATAAAATAACTATAATTACTAAAAGACTTTCTAAAAATAATTTTACAGCCATGTAATTGTGACTAGCCATGTCATCCAAAACGTTTGTGAAGTCATCATCCTAGAGACTGTCTGAGATTATCATGCTGAGATTCCTAAACTCTGTCACCACTTCCCGCGTCCTTGAATTAAGGGCAGAAACTGTAACTATGCTATTCTACAATAGATTGCCAGAACCTACTTCCAACTACACTATTGCTTCTGTTACAAAGGGCGTTGCTTCTAAAAGATCATGAAAGAGTCCTATAGTTTCATTGGAAAAATTAAAAGTTCTTCCCTAAAGACAAAAATGAAGCAATTACTGAAGAATCCAAAACAATAATGTTGCTATTACATTGAACTTAAGAAAACCAACAATGCAGCCGGGTGTGGTGGCGCACGCCTGTAATCCCAGCACTTGGGAGGCAGAGGCAAGCAGATTTCTGAGTTCGAGGCCAGCCTGGTCTACAGAGTGAGTTCCAGGACAGCCAGGACTACACCGAGAAACCCTGTCTCAAAAAACCAAAAAAGAAAAAAAAAAGAAAAGAAAAGAAAACCAACAATGCATGTGCATACACACCAACCGTTTTATGAGAAGAGACGACTTTTAGGAATATCTTGGATTCTTCAATCCAAGTAGACCTTTCAAAGTCAAACAGGAGAGAAAATGAAAATTTAAAAATGAAAAGAGGATGGGAGTGTACGCCATTTGGTATTCACAGGCAAATACTTTTGGGAGGAAAAACAGAATACATTATAAAGAAGTTTTGAAATCTAAATTTAGCTGACAAAGTCGGTACAGAAGAGATTGAGAGTCAGTGCAGGATTTTCATAGAATAGAAGCTACAGGCAAACCCCACTGGATTAGAGCTTCAAACACACCCAATGGCTGCCTGGCACTCTACCTTTGTACTATGAAGCCAGGCCATGTTACAAGAATATACCAAAAGTAAGGCACAGTATATACAGTTTAGAATGTTGAGGAAAACAACTGTTTCCAAGCACCATGTAAACAAACAGTGGATTCATTAACTGGAAATAATGGTATCTACAGTCTCCAATTGGGTTATACTCAATAGTCCATAAATAGACTCAAATCCATTCAATTTTATGGCACTAGAGGTTGGCTTTGCAAAAGCTGGAAATGCAAATTTCCTTAAGTTTCCATCTGAGATGATACCTGGTCAAACAGAAGTAATTGAAACCCGTGCACAACGGTTCTCAAGTACTAATGCACAAAGTGTCTCTGTAAATGGGCATTTGCATGGAGATTCTGCAGACCGAGATGGGGGAAGGAGCTCCAAATTGAACATCTTCTGTTTTTGAAAACTCTTGGTTTACAGTTAAAAGCGGGGAGGAATAGGCGGTGAATCCATTCATTTTCACTGCCCTATGAGAAGCGGTTCACCTCTTTGCACAAACTTCTGCTAAGGTCCTAAATTTGGGCTCCAGATGATCCAAAAACTCAAGTCCATCTTCATCCTGTAGGTCACTACAGCAACCCACAGAGCCAGCGGCCGAGCCTTTCCCCTCATAGTTGTATGTGAGAACATAGTCTTGAGAAAGCTTCTGGTTGTCATCCTCATGGCAGAACTGCACCTTCTGGTGGGGAGAAAGCACAGCACATTTTATTTTTATTATTTAAAGGCACCAAAACGTACTAACAGAAAAAGAATTGCTTTGATTTACCTTTCATTGTTTAATTTTTAATCAGAGTGTGTCCTCTAATGGTTTCCTATGTGTAGAAAATGCACATGATTGGTCTGTATCATAAAATCACACTGTAAAGTCAGTATTAGCATGCTTCTAAAAGTCCTGCGTGTCAGTGAGCGCCCAGTGTTCATTTTATGCGGCCATTGCTTCTGTCTTTCAAAATCATAGTAAAAGGAAAAACACACCCAGATAAACTGAACCCAAATTGATGTGAGCTCCGTTCTTTTCGAACAAGCAAAGTAATCATACATGTTAATATTGCTTTGTACTAGATTTTGGGTTGCTTAAAACAAAATGTTTCAGATGCAAAAATCATAGCACAAAATTATATCCTTAAAAATTAATATAAGCCAAATAAAATGCAGAAAACTAAATGACCACATAAATTGGGGCATAATTAAACCCAAATTAACTGAAAATGGTAACTTTCCAATAAGTAGATTCATCATTAACTAAAATGAGGAGTTTGCATAAACTCTATAACTTGGAACCAATTGTAAAATTTCAATTACATCAACATAGTTGGGGGAACATCTCAGACACTTACCTCGCCGAGTCGGGGCTGAGTGAAATTGTGCCACTCCGAGTAGGTGTATCTGTAGTTGTCCACCTCCACATGTCCTCCCCTGCAGGGATCCAGGGTATGGTGATGATAGCCAGCCCCCCGGCGGGAGTCCAGAGTCTGCTGTCCGCCTTTCACCATCTCAATGGTCTCTTGCGCTCCGCTCTTGACTCCAGTTCCCACGGTGGTGAAAGCTGCCTGCCCAGAAGCTCCCACAGTTTGAGTCGTGAAGCCATTGGTGGAATACTGAAAAGGTAATGACACGCCTCAATTAAATATGCAGTGGAAGAAAAGACAACGAGAAGGAGGGGCCCGTGCTCCCGCTGCCTGGATTTGATGTAGGCATCGCAAGGTAATCCTTCCAAAGACACGGACTGGATCTGCTCGTTCCCTCTGCCTTCTCGACACCGAGTGCCTAGCATGCGCCTCGTACTAGATGCAGTGTCTAACATAAGAAACAAATTGCCGGTACAAATCAAAAAAAAAAAAAAAAAAAACTTCATGTAGATTCCACCTTTAAAATGCCTTAGCATACTGCGCATGCTCTGTCCAGCCTTCCGGCCCCTTGAAAGCAGCACTGCTGTGCCGCGGGTATGTACTGTCTCAGTTAAACTCATTCTCTTTCATCAGGCAAGAGAAGAAACAGAAACAAGAGCAAACTTTCTCAGTTGAGTCGAACACCATTCCTTCCAACTCAGATACACAGAAAAAAAAATACTATAAACCTATATTCCTTGTAGTCTACATAAATCTAACAGTAAACCAGGCAGGAAAATTCCAGAAACATTGGCCACCCTTCTTCTTGGTTGTGTGTCTAGATCCTGACATGTGATTAAGGTTTTTTCCCACCCCGGTCTTTTTCTCAGGTACAGTTAGGTCATTTGGTTTGGTTTTGTTGTTGATTTGTGCGTCTCCCGCTCCAGCCAGCGGTCATGTTTTAGGCAGATGTCTGCTTGTTTTTCCTTAGACTGTATTAAAAACTGTCAGAGCCTCTGAGCAGCCTCCTCTCAGTGGTGTACCACTTTAGACTGCCCGCCTCAGGCTCTGTTCTAACCCACATTATAGTCAGGAAGAGTCCAATAAACCTTTTTCCCACCATGATCAAAGTCTGTAGAGATTTATTGCTGGAGCCAGGTTTTTTAAAAAAAACAATTACACTGGTGTTTTGTGAGTAATTAAGTGAAACACTTGAAAACACAAACAGTAGCTTAGATGGATTTTTTTTAAATAGAGGTCTAACACTGAAGCCTTGAAGCATATGAAACAGAAAAAGAAAGTGTGTGCTAGAGGCTTATTTTAATATCATGTAGCATAGCATGTCCAAACTGAGATACCACATATCTGTGGAAACTAGATGCTTTTTATCGATTCTTTGGGCTGGATGGCATTTGCTGCTAAGTTATCAGACACCAAAAGAAGTTTTTTTGAGAGAAAAAATGGTTAGAAGAAATACTATAGGTTCTGTATTTGGCTTAAAAACACAAGTGACTTACGACTTTGTCATCTCCGGGAGCCTCGGTGTTTGATACAATTAGGTTCTGCTGGGCTAAGTCATCGGGAAGAATTTTCTGTTGCTTTGATGTCCGGGAAACAGTACAGACTAATGTAAACAGGATACCTGGAGAAAAGAGGCAAAGGGGCCCTTGTAAGTGTCTCATCGAATAATGTAAAACGGAGTTGATAGTGTCTGGTTTGGATAAGTCATTCACTAAAGGGCACATCCTAAACACCTTTCGAGAACTTATGTTTACACATGTCAAAGCGTATACAGCAGAAGAGTGTGCCCTGAGCAGGCATGCTACAGACACATGCCACATGGTATATCTCTACATGGAAATGTATATCCTGTTGACAAGACAAGAGAGTTACACACAAGTATGTATTAAATACATGAGCTGGTGAGATGGCTCAGTAGTAGATAAAGGTGTTTGCCACCAAATGGATGACCCTGGTTCCCTCCCACAGACCTACCCAATGGAAGGAAAGAAGAGACTACTGAAAATTGTTCTCTGACCTTCACAGAGGGGACACTGCCACCAAAATAAAATAGGCATACATAAAAAGTTTTTAGTGTATATGTTAAATATATTGTGTTAACTAGAAATGTATCTGTGTTCAAACTACTACCTATAAGCATTAACATTCATTCTAAGAATAACTTTAAATTGCTTTAAAGGCTTTGAGTTAAACTCAAGACAGAACTTACAAAATAGCAAGGCTATGCCCAACAGTATAGCAAGGATGGCCCATGGTCCAAGTCTCACTTCAGCATAGCCAGTCCTTTCTCCAGAGCGGAGTGTGCAATCGCTTTCAGTAATGCAGTCACAGACAATGACATTCAGTGTTGTGACTGAGGACAGACCAAGCCTGTCTGTAACTCGGATGGGAACGGCATAGGATCCGAATGAAGGGTCATTCTGATAGGAAAGACGAGCCGCTGTATCTGAATAAATAAATAAAAGCAGGGGTCACAAACGCTTCTTGAACTAAACCTGGCCGGTTACCCAACAGATAGCCACTTCACTTCAAATGAACACCCATGGATGATTTAAACGCTAGGATCCTTCCCGAAGCTGGAGCTGAACGGAAACCCCCCTGGCCGGATTTTAAAGTCACCTAGAGGTGTGTGTGCATTTCCAGAGAGATTTAGATGGGGAGGGAAGAGCCCACACTGCAGGCGGCTCCCGTGGGCTGGAGCGAAACATCAGCGTTAATGGCTCTCTGCTTCCTGACTGGGGATGGGATGTGAGCGCCCCCTTAGGCTCCAGCAGCAATGCCTTCCTCACCGTGAGGGACTGCATCCTCGCACCAGGACCCAGAATATGCCCCCTCCTTCCTCAAGCTTCTCTGCCTGTTGTTTTGTCACAGCGGTGAGGGAGCTAACTAATGCCCTGCCTCTTTACTAAAAAACTTTGGTTCTTCTAATAAAGTATTTTATCTGTTCATAAACAAATCCTTCCAACCATAACTAAATAGACTTGGTAAGAGGTTCGTCTTTGTCCTATCTTTAATCTAGTCACTTAAGCCCATCACACCAGATCTCCTGTCATGTGGGACCCATCAGGGCGTCAGCCATCTGAAATTTGGGTGTCTCTCTTTTGTTTTCATAAAATGCGCCAAATGGACGCAAATGCTTGTGGTTTTTCAACAAGAACTGGTCCCGACAGCTTGGAACACATTTATTTAACAGGCAGGTCATAAGCAAACCAGAGGAACTTGATCTTATAGTCCTATAGGACGCTTGGACCGACTAAATTTTCTTGTTGCTGTTTTGATGTATCTTTTAGATCCAAGCTAGGAAATATACAGATCAAAATCTGGTAGGATCTGGGACTCAGAGCAAAAGATGTAATACGACGCTCACTGTAGACTGCCACAAGCCATAGAATAATCAGTCTGTTACTTAATTTCCCAGTGAGGTGTGCTCATTGTCTGTGTAGTAATGAAGTTCCCACTGTGAAATTGGCTTCCTAGGACAGAAAAAAAAAATCACAGAGCTGGAATTTCAATAGAAACCACAGTTACTAATTCAGTGAACTAAGACATAATCATGAGTCCAAAAACAAAACTAAGAGTGAGTCATATTTTATGTCTTTCATTGTCTTGTTGATTTCTAGAATTAATCCAGTTTTACACGTGGGTAAACCGATGCTCCAAGAGAATAAATACCATTGTCAGATTTATGTAACAACTGGTATATCCAGCTGTCAACATGAAACCCAGGTCACCAAAGACTTCTGTTGGTACATTCTTCTTACCCTGGCATTTCCCAAGCTTCCCCGTGTGTTCAAGGACTGGCATCTTAAAATTTAGAGCTGGGTTACATTTCAGTTAAAGAACACATGGTCAGCATGCACAGGGCCCTGGGTTCAATTCTTATACCCCGAGAGACAAAATGACTTACAAGCCTTCTGACTAGAACATTACGACCAAATATTATCTGGCTAAAGAGAATTGTTTAAAATCCCCCATTTTTTTTATTAATGGCATTTAAACTGAAATACTATGACATTAAACAAGTAAGAAGAACAAAAATATAAAAATAAAGTTTTCCTTTCTTAAGAAAGAACAAATAAAATTTCTTTCCTCTTCCCTAAGACACACAATAGAATGTTGTTTTAAAATCTGTGTGTCTCGTCAGCATAGATCATCGTGGTTCAAGATAGGGTGCTTCACTTCTTAAAACCTGCACTTCTTAAAAACTCTTCCTTTAATTTGTCATGGTAGGAAACTGAGGCACTGCTACTGAAAGCATGAGGTAAAAAAAAAATTTAACAATGTTTCAAGTCACCCAAAGGTGACTTTAGGAAAGCTACGGGGCCATGACCTCCCAGTCCACTACAGTGTGTCCCGGAGACTAGAATTAAGGGATGGTGTCCGTGTGGTGCAGTGTGGCAGTGGGTAAAAGCCACTCTAAGTCCAGCCATTCTTGTCACAATAGGTCCCTTCTGGGCTACAGTCAACTGGGAACCAAAGGGAGTAAGATTCCCAAGGGAAACACAGTAGACACAAAACATGGAGACACCAGCTTGGCATCAAAGAAGCCGTGGGATGATGCGATCACTGAGACATGGATAACCCCCACAACCCCCACGAGGACGCACTTACTGTTCCAGCTGCCTGGCAGGCCACAGTTACAAAACAGCCATGCAGGCGAGTGCTTTGATAGGAATGCAAATTTAAGGAATACCTCAGGGCACCCTGATATCACCAGCAAACACTGGAAGGGCTCACTGCCCATTACACCAAAATATGTATCTTCTTGAATGAATTACAATGAATTGTTCTTTTATCCTCCAATATATACAGAGAGAGAGAGAGAGAGAGAGAGAGAGAGAGAGAGAGAGAGAAAGGAGAGAGGAGAGAGAGAATACTGTTGGAAAGGAAAGGCAGTATTTGAGAGCACATACCGTTGATTCTTGTCAGCCTCCACATCCTCCTGACTTCCGAATCAGAACTCTCCAAACTGAAATCAAACGGTGGGCCATTCACTGGCTCATCAGGATCAACGGCAACAATTTCAGCAGAGGACGTGGTAGCCTTGCATATCACCACTGTCTGCTTGGGTATGAATGGGCCGTTGTCATTCACATCTTCAAGTATGATGGCCAGGGTTCCAGTGCAGCTTCTCCCGTCTAGACATAGAACGGTAAGAACACATTGTTTTTATTCATTTATTTATTTTTTGCTAGGAAATCCTACATGTAAAATTAACACCTATATTAATTTTGTGGTGTGGTGCAGTGTAGCAGTGGAGAAAAGACAGAGGGTGGGGGGTTGACACCGGCAAGAGCTAAGAACGCTTGAATGCTAGACTAGCAAACTAGAGTTTAGCATACATGCTTAGGTTGTGGAACAAGGAAGTTGAATAGTAGAAGATATGTATTCAGAATGTATTCAGAATTAGCTAGAAATGGTTCAAGGGTAGAGAGACACTTCCAAATGTAGAAATTATCGCTATGGGTGTGGCCTCATAACTAGCCTGTCATCTATATATTAAGTAAACGGAACTTAGGACTGTGGGTGTAATGTCTGTAATTAACCTGTCATTCATATATGTAAATCTTTCTGATAACTCTATACAAGGCACTGCATCAGGAAGTCTGCAGCATTCAAAGATGGAGCAACCACAGGGAAAGGAGGTTATGAAGTTTAATGCCAAGCATGAAACTAGGAGTCCTGTCTCTAAACCATGTGTTCTTTCCACATATTAAGGAAGATTTAGACACTACAGATGGAGGAAGAGGAAAAACTAAAACCGGACCACCCAGAGCCTGAGGCCGTGCGTGCCTTATATGCAGCTGCTAACCTAAGCAAATGGAAACTAAGCTTGCCTGACATCCAAAACTTTAGCCGAGGGTCCTCTGCCACAGGCGCTGGCTCTGGGTAGTTCTAGAGCCATCACAGGCTAGGCACACCAGGCAGCCAGGCTAAGAACCGGTCTGAACCACAGACCAGAAATGTAGGTGCAGGTCACTACAAAACTGCCTTCCAGTTAGGATAGAGTAAGGTAGGGGGGAGGAATCCAAAGGCAGAGTCGATCAGATGCCCCGCCCCCACTGATGCTAGGATAGGTCCTAATGCGTAGTGTTAACAGAAACAACAAAATCACCAGTTGGAAGATGAATTCACTCTACATGAGAGCTTTGAAACAAACACGTGTGAGATCTTTCAAGAACACAAAGAAGGTTATTTGTCAAACACAAATGAAATCACAGCTCAAATCCAGGTAAAAATCAAACAGCAAAAATTCATCTAAATCATATCCTAGAAGAGGAAGGATCAGCAAAGAAAAATATTTAAGGAGACTCACTCCTGAGAATGTTTGAATTAACTCAGAGAGAGTTATATCTAAATCATCTTCCAATATCACTTATACAATTTAATTTTTCAGGTTAGAGCATAATGAGTTATGTTTCTTATAATTGCGTATTTATTTTACAAATGCACTAAATTCAATTATAGCTTTTTTTTTTCAAGTTCTTTTTGAACGTGTCTCAGGTAGCCCAGGATGGCAGATGAAGATAGACTAGCCTCAAATTTACTGTGTAATTGAGGCTGGCCTTGAATTGATTCTATATATCTTATAACAAAATTACACTTCACACACTAAATGGGTCTTACATACGCAATCACTGTGCTCATATTTTTCTGAATTCTCAAGATGCACAAAACATAATTTTCTATTTTAGGTTCTTACATGGTGTGGGGTTAGTATAACTGTCAGTATGTCAGGAGTAGAGTCATGTTGGCCTGTGGGCATGTCTGTGCAGAGGGGGTTTGTGGGGCGGTGGTCCTGATTGCCTTAACTGAGGTGCGTACACCCTAGTAATGCATCAGCCTGGATGTTGAGCCTGGGGCTGTAGAGGAGTAGAGAGAGCTCAGCGAGCACTCTGTATGCATGCTCTCTGTTCGTCCCTGTGCACACGACTCCCTGCTTCAAGTCTTTGACCCTCCCTTGCCTACAATGACAGACTACAATGTGGATGCATGGGTTTAAAAAGTCCCTTTCTCTTCCATGTTGCTTTCCATAAGGTCCTTTCATCATACTGACAGAAACGGAAGTGGGCTATGCGAACTGACATTTGGGCTCTCTCCTTTTACAACACCACTGATTGTGACTGATTCCTTTTACACAGTGTGCTTAAAACTCTAGACCCCCCCCAAGTATACTGTTAGTTTCCTGTTTTCTAGAAGTATACTATGTGACTAAATACCTCCTCCTTCTTATGAACATCCTGAACGTTGCAAGATAAATTAATATCTTTCCAAAGCAGATTTCCCACTTCTATAGGACTATCATGAATATATTATAACTTTGTTTCTTACATCAAATTGGTTTTTCTTTTGATGTTTATGGAATGTGTTTGGTTAATTATTATTAGCAACAGTGGAGGTCAAAAGACAACTTGCAGAAGTCCACGCTCTCCTTGCGTCTGAGACTCAAGCTCAGGTCTTCAGGATTTGCAGCAAGGACCTTAACCAGCTGAGCCATCTCATTGGCCCCATCTTACATGATGTTATCTTATCGCTGCATCTAATACTATAGAGTCTGTAAGCTGACTGGCTAATAAATGACAGCACACATCATGTTATGTTATATGTTACATGTTACATCATATGTTATGCTGAGGTGAACTAAAATGAGAATGCCAGTTTTAAAACTATATGTTTGATAGGCTGGGCGTGATGGTAAAGGCCCTTAATCTCAGCACTTGGTGACCGAAGAAGCTAGATCTCTATGAGTTTAAGGCCAATACGGTCTACACAGAGAGGTCCCTACTGGCCTGGCCTGCACAGTGAGTTCTTCACTTGATCTTAGCCAAAAGGCCGAGAAGAGACGCACAGTGAGTTCTTGTCTCAAAAGATAAACAGGTATTTTGTTGGACTTGGGGCAAGACTTGTTAGGAGGGTGCTTTGTGTTGCATACTAAAGGCCCGGGTCTGATCCCACGCCTTTAAAACTGAGGAAGCATATAATTGAAAATGGAGGCAGCTATCTTAAAAACAGATTTCTTACCGGCATCTAATGCAAGGACACTAATATTATAGATGCCATTTCTGATGGTCTCGGCCTCTCGATCCAGCGTTCGGAAAACGGTGATTGATCCTGAATCTTCATTGACAGTGACCCACCCTCTTGGGTCACTTAACTTCCTGTACCTGTTAACCGCAGGGAAGGAACACAACGAGAAGTGCCATGAGTCAAATCATAATGCCAATAACAAGAGTTGTTAGGGATTTTTCTAGCATTGTAAATGCTAAAGGAACAGGAACACAACAAGTACCTTATGCCCTTGCTGTTTCTGGTCTCTGGGTCATAGGCCTTATACCCATCGTTTGTAGTACCAACTGGCGCATTTTCCCGAATCCTCACAGTTTGCGTTGGAGGGATACACTCGGGGCCCTCATCCTGATTTGTCACGGTGACAGTCACCGTGGCCGTGCTCACGGGTGACTTTGAGCCAGCCTCTCTAGTGTAAGGGGCTTCATTAGCTACTCCAATTTGTAGGGTCACCTGTTGCCGTTCTTCGTGGTCCAGAGGCTGCAGGAAACGTATAGAGGATCAGGTCAAAGCATCAAAGGGCTGGTGGAGTGCACTGGATGAAGGACTTGCTGGTTTGAAAACATTAAGAACCAGATTGGGAACAGTCATGGGACTTTACACACAGGCCTGAATGTCGGGGAGCTTTCAACAAATCCAGTATTTGGGTGGAGCTGGCAACAAACAACTTTCCCTCAAAAGAAACTTGAAAATGAAAGATAACACAGATAAGGCTCTAGATAAGACTTAACCACTTAGATGCTTAATGTAAATTCCAATTTCGGGTATGGATTGTAACAGTTATTTTACACTAGTTACTTTAAATCAGCTTGGCTTAAAGTCTGAGAAGGGAGGGTTATTTGCCCTGGATTTGGAAGTCAAAAACTAGGTCAAATTTTTAAGAGGTTTTGTTTTGTTTCGTCTTAAGTCTTGTGTGTCCGAGATTGGCCAAAGATGGCATGAACTTCTCTTACTCTCGACTCCACCTCCCGAGGGCTGGGTTTTACAGCTGTGTACCACCAGGCCCACTTTAAGCTGATTTAGAATTTGAACCGAGGACCTTGTGCACACCAGACCAGCATGCTACTGTAGCTCCAGCCCTATAAAACATTTAGGAGTGGTACAGGGATGTGACAGCCAGCTCTACCGAGCAGCACTGTGTTATGACCTGCTCAAAAAGAAACTGCTCCATCACAACCTTTAAACACTGCTCTGGGAGTGTGCAGACCTGTGTAATGATTTACACACAACTTCCCTGGGATGGCTAAAGAAGCAGGCGCCCCTTTAGGGCCATTGACCTTTGCCCTGGAATGCCAGAGAGATCCCAGTGGCCTGGGGTGAGATAAGGCTAGGATAATGGCGTTCCTGCTGTGAGTTCCCAGTAGACTTAACTGCTTGACTTTTGCTTTTATAAACTCCCTTGGTCTTAGAGTCTTGCTTTCGGCTCCCTTGCTGTCTCTTGGGTAAACTCTTCATGCTGTGGGACTGGGGCGAAGTGGATTTTTTATTACTTTCTAATAGAGTGCATACCACGTGTGTCCTTTTATGATTAGGTTGCCTCACTAAGGACATTTTCTAGTTCCATCCATTTGATGGCCTAAGAATTTCATGAATTCATTGTTTTTAATAGCTGACTAGTACTCCACTGTGTAATGTAGCACATTTTCTGTATCCATTCCTCTGCAAGAGAAACAACGGAGAGGGGGAAGACACTTCCCTTGGGCAGCTGTGGATTCCCTAGATACCTGTAATGGATCTTTATAAGCCCTACGTTTCGCTCCCTTTGGCAGGGCATGATGCGGTTTAAGGATGCTGTCCTTCTACTAGCCTGAAGAATAAATTCAGTTAATCAAAATTTTAATTGACTTTGAAAGTCTTTGGACTTTCCCAGTAGACTTGGACACAACAGTGGAGGAGCAAGAACACAGAAAGCTTAGAGACACTATTTGTTCCTTTTTAAAATCTCTGCATCTAGAGTAGATGGAAAGTATGCTTTCTTATGTCTGTTTGGGGAGGTGATAAGGACAGTTGACCAAAAAAAAAAAAAAAAAAAAAAAAAAAAAAAAAATCCAGGGATAAAGGCGGGTGTTAGGGTAGGAGAGCTGTGACGTCATTTTTTTGATTAATGATTGATGTGGGAGGGCCCAGCCCATTGTGGGTGGTGCTACCCCTGAGATACCTGTTAAGGTATCTAAAAAGCAAAGAGGGCAAGTTAATAAACAGTGTCCTTCCATGAGCTCTGCTTCAGTTCCTGCCTCGAGTTCCTACCCTGACTTTCCTTGAACTGTGTGTGATATGAAGTACAAGCAAATTTGAATAACAAAGTTTTGTCCCCAGCTTGCTTTTGTTCGTGGTGCTTTATCAGAGCTATAGAAAGCAAACTAACAGTTACTCAAAATGAATATGCTCATTTCATTTCACATATATATGAATGAAATAGTATTTATAATTACCTAAATTATATATTCCATGCTTCCACTTACCGGAATATCTTTCTTCCCATTAAATCTTTGCCTGCTATTATATATTATAAATTACAAATATCCAGATTAATCATGAATTCTTACCTTAATCACGCACAGAACGCCTTCATTGGTTTTGGGATCCGTTTCGATTTTAAAATTTCCATTTTCGTTGCCCTTTAAAATGGTGTAATTAGCTCTCCAGTTAGGTGAGTTAACTAGATCTTTATCTTGCACAGTAAGACGTAAGATTTCCACATTAACCGTATTTTCTTCCACTGATGTCACGTACTAACGGAAGAAGAAAGCTGCATTAGTTGAGCCTCGGAAAACAATATGACCACATGAAGTATAAGCCTCGTTCTTACAAATTTTGAAGAACCAGTATCTTATATTTAAACCTTAGGTCACTGTGAGCATTTTGCGCTAATCCATGAGGCACAGAGAGGGATCCTCAGGCATTTCTCTCTAGTAAACAGCAGGCACTCACCGTGGTGCGAGTGAACGCTGGCGGGTTGTCATTCACATCGCCAATAGTGATGATGCAGGTTGCTGTTGTCTGCAAGCCAAAATACTGGCCGTCCATGTCCTGGACTTTTATTATCAGCTGGTACTTGTCAATAAGCTGAAAGCAACAAAAAAATGTAACCATTAGGTAGAAGAGCATCGTTACAAATGGAGTCTTGACTTCTGCTCTGTAACTTGTCTTGCCCTGATAATTTTAGAAGAACAGCGTTCTGTTTCACAGCATTCACATCTAGGAAAAGCGTCTCGCTCTAATAATGTGTGATCAACATATCACACATTATATATTATATATTATAAGGGGAAGAACCTAAACAAGACTTAAAAGAAAAGACTGGCTCGTTTCTCAAAGGGAGAGTGCTATTGACTCAGTATATAGTCAGTTAGCTCTAGGAACTTTCAAATGAAGAGAAACACTGTAGTCACGGGTACGTTCGTACTCCACAGCAATGCAGATGATGTTTTATGTCCCGTCCAAAGTACATGTTTATATTCAGAGCTATTGTAACTAAAATGACGGCTTGTCTCCTTTTCAGCCGTCTTCGTACCACAATTTCAGGCCCTGCTAGTTCTTCCTGCCTTCACCCATTAACTGACTAAAATAAAACTGAAAGTGCTGATGTCTATGTTACTCCCAGGCACCTTTGGCAACCCCTGTCTCCCTCGCAACCTCTTCCTCATGCAGGCTTGACTGACAGTCCAACTGCTTTACCTGCCTACCCTTATTTACCTCACGCTGCTGTCTCTGAGGAAGGGTGTGTGTTTCCTTTGCAGCAGAGTGCACTGAGATTATTGAAAATGGTCAGTTGACCAACAAAGCAAAGAAATTCTTTTTTAACTGTCCTAAAACACAGATTTGTGTTATCTGCAGACAAAAATGAAGCTCCAATACTTAAAATGGCCGAAGCTACTTGTGTAAACTGGAATCCTGAGTTTAAGAACTTACTACAAAGCACTATTTAGTAAACTCCTTCATGTGTCCAATGTTTGTTGCAGACTTTATCATCGATATTCATGTACTTGTTGAGATTCATTATCATTATTTATCATCATGTGTATATATATGGCTGTTTGTGTGAGGGTAGATGGTCAGAGAGTCCAAGAGGGTCAATCCCCCTGGGGTTGGTACTATGAGCAGTTGGTATGGATTAGGTTCCCAGCACATGTTTATGTATCCACTCTTAACCAATGAGCTGTCTCTCCAGTCCTGTAAGTGTTCATTAAGGGTTTGGTTTGGAAGCTTAACAAGCCATTCTGATCTTAGTTCTTTTGAGTTTGCTTTTATTCCAAAGGACACTATTTACACATGAAAGGAGCCTGTAGTTGTCCAGAGAACATTTATAAAACATTTTGCTAAATCACTTCTTATTGATAAGTGATTTATTAAGCAACTATTAAGCAACTTTTCTTAAGCAACTACTTGTTGTCAATAACAACTTTGGGTAACTTGTATCAACAAGGTATAAAGGTATTTAAGGTATATAAAGAAGCGGAAAACATGATAGCTTGATATTGTATAACCATTTGCCAGTATTTGGAAATTTGGATTCTCAGAAAATATGTCTCCTAGAAAGGTTTATTAAAGATTCTGTTTTATTTATTGAAATGTCATGTTCGTGCACCTAAGTGCATGCATATGAGCACACGCCACAGAAGTCTTGTGGTCGGAAGAAGGTGTCACATGCCCTGGAGTTATAACCATTTGTGAGCTACCCAGTGTGACTCTGGGAACTAAACACAGGTCCCTGAAAGTGACACCAGGCCTAACTAACGAGTGTCTCTCCGGCCACTGCTGGAGATTCTGAGATTCATGGTAATGCCCAATAATGATGTGCTATTCCAGGATTAAAGATCGCAGGTGACATAAGACCAGCAAACCGCTATTGGGAGTTCCAAGACTAGCACTGGCTGTGGAATGTTGGATGAGGAAGTAAATAAATGGCTAATAGGGTCATCACAGTGCACATATACAGTGTTCATGTAAATATCCTCACAGGGAATATCAGCAGACTTTGGAAAGTTTTTGGATCTAGGTGAGAGGAGATGTACAGTTTTGACAGCATGACTGCAAATGGATATTACAAAAGTCATCAACTGAGAAACTCACTAAAGTCATTTTTCAACAACAACAACAAAACAACGAAACAAACAAAAAACAAAAGAAAAAGCACAAGAAGAGCTTGCTGATGAGTTAAATTTTACATACACTGCATCTAAGGTGCATTTCAGATCTCCAGGCAGAAGATAAGGATTTGAGCAGTTAAATAAAATTGAAACCAAAGATATTTTATCTACATAAGGGGAAGAACCTAAACAAGACTTAAAAGACTTAAAAATATTCTTTCGTTTTAAAAGTTAAAATGTGGATAACGTATTTCCACCCATCTTGCAAAGGTTCGCCTTTTATTAGATGATTCCTTGTTTAAATACTACAAATATACCTCTATGGAAATTTTGATTTCATAAAAGATAAAACTCAGGAGAGAATAAGCTAGATGTTCTAAATTGGCATGCCATGAGGTTACTTAATGACATGACCTTCATTTGCAGAATGAAGACAATAAATTTCTGCAAGGTTGGGAAGTAATCATACTTTCCGGGAAGACGCACACAGGTGATGCCGGGAGACAGCTAGTGTAAGCACCTCTCATCGGAAGTGTCTGGAGACCAGGAATATTTTAGATGTTTACAGATTTTAGAACACTTGAGTCCACATCTTGGAATATCTTGTTGTCAGGCCCATATTAAGACACAAATTGTTGTGTGTTCCACTTATACCCAATACACAAAATTCAAAGGTGATTTGATACTATATTCTTAGAATGCCTCGTTTTGGCTACACGCAGTTAAGTGTGGAATTTTTGGTCCGTGACATCAAATTATTGTTCAAAAAAAAAAAAGCTCATATTTTGGAGCATCTCTCCCTCGAGATTTCTCATATTAGAGATAATGTATCCATGCTCCTAAATAGCCAGATGCATCCGCTGCCACCTGTGACCCCTCTGTCCAGCTGAGACAGCGTGCTCTTAAAAGCTATGCTGTATGCTGTAATCCAGCGTTCTCGCCTGACGGTTGTTACCTCTCTGTCCAGCTGAGCCGACGTGGTGGTGATCACGCCGGTGCTGGGATGCATCGTGAATAGCGTGGGCGGAGACGGCGACTGCTGCAGGATGGAGTACCTCAGCCGAGTGTGCATCGTGTCCGGCTCGTCCTTGTCTGTGGCACAGACCTCCCCCACGGAAGAACCTGCGGAGGGGAAGCTCCAGCTCAGTGTCTAAACCCTCGCGCGCTCTACGTGTCTCTTAATTCACTCTTTTCGGCTACTTGGGAATTCTCCCGGAGCACTTCCTGACGGAGCAGGAGGATCACAGCCTTTATAATTCAATAGATGCCCATATAAAATAACGCCTCTCCTTAAATACACTCATAGTGTAATGTTTTGGGAATCTGGTGCCCACCCCTATTTTCACCGTATTTTCATGTGGACTTCTATAAATGATGACGCTGAGAACTCTGCACTTCTAAACTGAGATTTTTTTTTCCTGATTATTCCTGAGCTCTTCTTCCATTTTCAAGCCTGTGCTTCCATGAACCATTTGAGGTAGTTCTTTCTAAACATGAATTGGTTCAGTCAGGTCATCCTAGGGTAAGTCCCCAAAGGTTCTCAGTGACTCTCGATCAGGCTCAGAATGCCCCTACCTGCTTACTTACTTCTGCTGGCATGCAGAAGACAGCCTCACATGCTGAATGACTTCATGTAAACATCCTTCCCCTAAAACCATTTCGTTTACCTCCCATAGATATGTAAAGTAACTTATTTGGAGGGTCAGAATGCATGCAGTCTTTTTGATAATTCTTGTCTACAGATAACCCATCCACTGGATAAGAATCTAAGAAACCACAGGTTGTCCAACCAAGAAACCAGTGAAAGGCAGAAGAAAAGGTCCTGTTCTTGCCACCACACAGGGCTGCTTTCCCGTGGCCACAGAATGGCGCGGTTGACAAGCCAAAGCCCATTCAATCCGCCCTGTATCAATGGTGTAGCTACTTACCAATGGGACTGTTTTCCAAAACTGTGAAGCTGTACACTGTCTGTGTAAAGATCGGGTAATTATCGTTCTCGTCCTCTATTTTAATGAGGAGGGGCAGCGGGTACTCTGGCGTGTAGCCGTCTGGAGTTGTTGCAAACGCGGTCAGCTGTGAATAGAGAAAAATCATGAAAAAAAAATAAGTACAAATAGCCATGTTTTGGTTTTGTGGTGCTGGGTATGGAACTCAGACTCTCATATGGGTCACGCATGCTCTTTCCACTGAGTTAAATAAACCCTCTGACAAACCAATGCACAGCCAAACGTTTTCTCCTTTAGAAAACTAAAACAGATTAAAAAAAATCCTAAAGCCGAAAATAACCTAATGACTTTTATTTATTCCTTTTAATTTGTTGGGGTAAGAGAGTAAATGATATGGTGGCTGAAGTTAAAGAACTGCTATGGGGCCTAATTTTATGTCAACTTGATAGGGATGAGAGGCCTCTGAAAGCAGGGAACCCCAGATTTAAAAAAGAATCCTACATAAGACTGGACTGTAAACAAGCCTGTTGGGTATTTTCTTAATGATGATTGACGGGGGAGGTCCTGCTAGACCACTGTAAATGGAACGATCCCTGGGCTGGCGGTCCTGAATTTAATTTAAAAAGCAGGCTGAGCAAGCCACGATGAGCAAGCCAGCAGGCAGCACCCTTCCATGCCGTCTGCATCACCTCCTGCCTACAAGTTCCTAGTCTGTTTCCAGTTCCCGACCTAATTTCTTTCAGTGATGAACAGTGATGATGAACATGACCCAAATAAACCCCTTTCCTTCCCAGCTTTTTGTTAATACAACACATAAACTTCAGACCTTACCTCAAAAGAATCATACTGCTCCCGATCTACACGGCCAGTGCAGTACAGGTTTCCAGTATCCCTTTCCACGTAAAATAAGTTTAGAGGTTCTCTATCAACTCCTGGGCCTCTGATGGAATAGTATATGGTGTAGTTTTGAGCTGTGTCTGATTGGATCTAGAGAGCAGATAGTATAAGCATGAGACATATGTTCATTTCAGCAGAGCTTGTATGTGTATTTTTATTCAACCACACTGCCAGTTATTAAAATAAACAATTATCCCCTGTTGTATTGCTTTCAGAAAAATGCAGAAATATAATAAGGAATTACAATGAAAAATTTTCAAAGACAAGATACTTGCAAAATCCCATAGATCAAAAATACTTTATAGACTAAACACCATGTACATAAACCAAACACTTGGGGCTTCTTTGTATTGAAAACTATAGCAAGATGATATTGAATGATTATCTGTTGCCCCTTCAATTTAAGGCCTGACGTTTTGGTGTATTTGGACAAGTATTCCAAAGGCTGATTTTCACCAGCTGTGGTGGTATCTGCCTATAGTCCCAGCACTGGGAAAGAGAGATGGAGTACTAGGAGGTAAGGGTAGTCCAAGGCTATGGGACAAGACCTTGTCTATGTGGATAAGCCAAGCTCTTGAAGAAAAACACATTTTCTCCCATTCAGGAATCTAGACTGCATAGACATATATAAAACCATGTCTATAGGGTGTGAAAACATTAGGGGGAGTGGAGGAAGGAAAGAGGGTGGTGGGAGGAGGAAGGGAGAAAGAAGTGAGTAGGTGAGAGTGAATTTGGTCAAAGTACACAGTACACTTGAAAGCAGCTATCTTTGTAACAGTATATAAAATGAACAACACCGGTACTGCTTTAGAATACTAGATGAGTTTTGCAATTCTCATAGATTACATTTGCATGACTAAAGCTGCAAAATATGTGCACAACTATTAGGAAATATTCACACACATATGTTGAGGCATGACACCTAAACCTTCCATCCATATATTTGCACATAAGTATTTTATGTAGCTTCATATTTTTAATTACTAAGATTCATCTAGTCTTAAGCATAACAGGCAGGCGTTCTATCACTGAGACACATTTCCGGCCCTTACACAGTTATTTTTAAATAGCTGTTAGCTAATTACTTTTGAAAATGGAAATGACGGACTTCAGCAGCCAAAGCAAACTCTACCTGCTGAAGGAAGAGTGGGAAAGGACCCAGTGAGTTCTCTAGCATGGAACAAGGGATGGGAGCCCATCTTCTCTTTGCACGGCTGAGAACCTTCTCCGTATGCACTCTTTTATTTAGTACCTTGATTTAGAAGACAAAAGGGATAAGCTTTAACTGTTAAAATCGATGACTACCTCATCCCAAGACATTCAAACTGATACATTTGTCTCTTCTTATAAGGATTGGCTAGGGACGTGTAAACCCATGGTAGGACTTCAAAACCAAACTGAACTTCCATACTGCAGAAATAATAACACTACTGACAAAGGATAAGACTGTGGTTGTGTTGTGATGCCAGCCATGCCCTTGAGAAAATAACTTGGTGGAAATATGGACGAGAGAGACGGATGGACCAGAAGAGTAGATGTCACACTGGAAAGCAAATGCTTGCTGCCTCGTTGCCATGCAAGAGCACAGGAGAAGGAGCAGCAGTGAGAATGAAGTGCATGGCTTCGCTTCCAGATTTATCAGAAGCACATTCCACTCACCAGCAACCAGCCAGAGCCCGGAGACCAAGAGAGATCTGTTAGAACGAAGAGCAAGCAAAATACGGTGACAGCGCTCAGACCACTTCAGTGAAGGACAGCCAGGGACTGGGAGAGGTTATTTTGACCTCTGGTGTCAGAATCAACAGGCACACACGTGGTCGAAACCTTGACACTGTTATCTGGCTTCTAAGACTAGCAGCCGTGCTAATGACAACGGGTAGGCAAGGAGTTAGGTGTGAGATAAAGAAGGAAGTTGCAGCCGTGTTCAGGTAGCAGAGTCTCCAGACACCCAGAGCCCCTGTGAGGGTAAATACGTTGAAGCCGCAGTTAGATTGTCCCCAATACATTGGAAACTAAGACACCAGGGCATTCTCCCTCGCAAGTCCCGGAACAAAAGGTCTGCATCCCCCAAGGCCTGATGACATCATTTTATACCTCTGTGTCCCCATACGCCACTTCCACCACACCCCTGCTCATTTGGGGGCTTTTCTAGAGGATCATGGGGCGGGGGGAACCCTATAAAAGCAAGCCACCATAACTTGATGCCAAAAATCACCTTTTCCCCAGAATATGCTACCCGCTTCATTAATATTTATAAAACCGTTTTTTTAAGCTCCATAGCACAGAATTCACTAGCCGTTCACTGCTGAGGAGCAGCAGGATGGAATCTCTCTCTAGAGTGTTTGTTTTCTTGGCTTGGCTTGGCTAAACAAATGCCTGTTTAAACTAGCTATGTCTTCGACCCCAACTTCTTTTGTGGAGTCCATCTAGAGGGTAGGTAGAGTTTTCAAGAGGTAGAGTTTCCAAACTTGTTTTTGGAAATACATACCCCAAATCCAAGTGTTTCTTCGTGTCCTGTCTCCTGTCCTCATGTGAAGCTTCTCCCAAATGAAAAGTGTGACAACTTGTCATGACAAGTTTCACAGCCAAGCCTCCTTCACTAATGACCCTGGGTCCCACTCCCCTCCTAACCAAACCATCCCAAGTCTACTCTGCTTCCACATCTCCCTTGTCGGTGTCCGTTAGCCCTAAAGGAGCACCAATTACACTGCACGTATACCATCTCACACACCTCTACTGGGCCCTCTAGATGGACAGATATCTCCCTTTCTTCTTGGCTGTTTGTGTTGAAAAGCCAAATAGTAAAGCTTCTCTGTCCCGAGGACAAAACAACAGGATTAGTTGTGTACACAGAGCCATCTTCTAAGACTTGGAAGTCAGGATCAGTAAGATGAATTATATCTGCCGACTTAAGGCAGCCCTTCAGGTTCACTGCAGAAAATATACACAGCAGTCAATTTAGCAACAAAAGTTATATCAAAAGTATATCCAGTACGTATGTGCAAGGGATCAAAACACTTAAATCACACAGTGAAATATATAGTATTTTTAAATCATATATGAAACTATGTGGTTAAGGTCCTCCCAAAATACACTTATTGCTTCTAACACTTTGTTTTACGTGTATTTAAAGTGATACTTGTCCTGAAAAAAAAAAAAGCATGTGAATTCCAGTATTTGAACATTTGACACAATGGATTTCCTTTGCGTGGAATTCCTACTAAATTAAAATATTAATGAAGTCTACACCAAAGTAAAATAATTAATATTTTTCACATTTAGTTGATTTTTTTCCTTCTACAACTAAATCACATAAAGAATTGACTGGGCCAGCAAGATGTCAGGGAACAAAGCTCTTACCTTGCACGTGTACGTGTGTGGGCAGGGGAAGCCCAGTGTACATACACACACACACTTATTTTAGTAGCTACACTAAATAAAGAATTGATTTATAAAAAGAAGTATATGAGGCTAAATACATATCTCAGGGTAAATTGCTTCCTCGACAAATGCAGTGCCCTGGGTTTGATGCCCAGAACACCTAGAAAAAAAGAAAAAGAAGAAGAAGAAGAAGAAGAAGAAGAAGAAGAAGAAGAAGAAGGAGGAGGAGGAGGAGGAGGAGGAGGAGGAGGAGGAGGAGGAGGAAGAGGAGGAGGAGGAGAAGGAGGAGGAAGAGGAGGAAGAGGAGGAGGAGGAAGAGGAAGAAGAGGAAGAGGAAGAGGAACAGGAGGAGGACAAGGAGGAGGAGGAGAAGGAGGAAGGAGAAGAAATAAAATTCAGTAGGATATCAAAATGTTTAATGATGAAAATCCAAAAACATCATAAAACTCAAGAAATAATTTCAATATTAGTTCTCAAATGCTTAGAAACATATTTAGCATATAAAATAATATACATGGAATATAAATATCAAAAATGATGTTATTATTTGAAGTTCATCTTTTTTATCTGCTTTGGGTAATCATATGTTTCAATAAATAATAATTATTTCATTGGTATGCTATAACATGTATTAAAATGACAGCACTGTTCGCTTTGAGCTATTAATCACAGTATCCTCGTGGTACTACAAGTCACAGGGACCTTCAAGAGAGCATTCCACACCAGGGTTTATCACACACGGCAGCTGCTCTTTACCTCTGCCAACAAATTTCTCAGCAGGTAGTTCAGAGGGGACCCGGAGGATGACTTCTTCACAGGCATCACAGGCAAATGCAAGGATCTAAAAGGAACAAGTGAGTGTCATACACCCATAAGATCTTTCTGATGTATATAGAGTTTACATGAGCCTCAATTACATAATAATATCCATTTATGCATAAAAGAAACATTAACTACGAAAATATGTGCACACACACACACACACACACACGCACAATTTATTTAATTTAAGTTAACAAAATAAAATGAGAAATGTGTACTAGAGTAAGAAATCTGAAATACAGGAAGGAGACAAGTAAAAGGCCAAGCACTCGCCATGGCTTCCTTCTTCCCAATGAACCTCCTACTCAGGAAACCACATTCTTTCTTAGGACTGTTTTTATGCTATTCTATAAAGTGAATTTACTAGGAACTTCATTGACTGGGAGGGCCGAGTGATGATCCAGCAGCAACATGTTTAACGAAGCACCAAACACACACACGGGAAAGAGAAATAAATAAATTTACCAAACCATCGAACTGTTTCCATCAGTGTTCAACATCCCAGGAGCTACAGAGCCAAAGCAACAGCCTGCTAAAGCCAACCACAGCGCCTTCGCTGAGGGGCACGGTGGCTGGCCCGGCAAGGGCGGGCAAAATCCAGACCTGAGCCCACAGGACACGGGACCTTATTCTGACGACACACCTTCTCCTCACTGACGGTTAAAGCCATTTTAGAAAACACTTCACTTCAAATGTTTTAAACGATTTAGTGATCTACGACGAGCCGATCCCAGTTGATTGTGCATTTGAAGACTCAGATGTAATTCTGTCGAGAGCTTTTTCTGTGGATGTTTCTGAAAGATACACGCTCCATTTTCTACAGGTCACCAAAGCTGGTGGCCAGAAGCAAGAGATCCGAGCAGCAGTTCTGCTGCTAAGCATGAAGCAAACATAAGCTAAAACCAGCGAGATTTGGATGAAAACTTCACTTGCAATCTGTCATATCCAATTTAAACTATATAGAAGGGGTCCAAAAAAGGTAGAGATTATATTTTATTTGCAAAATTGAAATAGATGGCTACCTCACCTGCCACAAAGACTTTTAAATTGGAAGTTAAAAAAAAAAGTCAACTTTCAGAGGCTTCATAGCCATGAGTGCAGGAGCACAGCCTGAGGTTCTGAGGGCCGTGACTCAGGGTGACTGACAAAGTACATCCACTCACTCACTCAACCAACACTTATTCATTCAACCAACACTCAGGGATAAGGAGGTGCTAAGCCCAGTCATCGGCTCCAGCAGCGAGCAAAGCAAGGGCCTTGCCCTGAGAGGATCACGTGGCATGACACCAGTGAAGACAGACAAGTGCACAAATGTCACATCCCTCCGAGGAGCGGCCGAGACAGATTAACAGTCACTGGAGGAGCAAAAGAGCAGAGAAAGATGGTAGAGAGTGCTGGAGCCTCTGTGAACTGGGGGAGCACACCAGCTCCACGTAAGGAACCGTCTGGAACACTAACTGTTTAGTTCAGAGTGTTCAAAGGAAAGGAGCCATGGGAGGCATACAGCTGCAGCATGGTTTTATCTGGCGTTCACCAGCAATCAGTCGGCTGGTTGCATGGCAACAAGATTACAGACACATACAAATGGAAGTCAGGATAGCAACTGCAAAGGCATAGCACTATTCTAAGGCAGTCACATGGCGCTTACACGGAAGTTTTAGTGGTAGAGGTGAATGGCCCAGTTAAGACAACTGCTTTTGGAAACTGTGTTCCTGACGCCCGTGCATTCATATATTTAAAAAAATGTAATTAAATATCTACTCTTTCATAGACCCTAGTAGCAAACATAATCTGCGTAAAAATTCCCATAACCCTGGGATAAGACATAGTTGTAAACTCAATAGGGTATGGAAAAGCCACGGCGGGGAAGCTCAGGCTGGTATAGGAGAGCAGGGGGAGCCAGCCTCACCTAGGAACCAGATGAGGTCAACTGAGGAATGGCCATGAGTCAGTCCTGATAGGAGAAGGCAGGGTTGAAACTGCAAAAGTACAGAATGGCAGATGACAGAGCACTAAATAGAAACCTAGAGTGTCGTGGTTCTGAACCACATGACCCATCTGAGGATCAAAGCACCCTTTCACGGGGATAGCCTCAGGCCACCCGAAACACAGATACCTATATTACGATTCATAAGAGAAGCAAAATTAATTATTAAGTAGCAAAGGCCGGGGCTCACCACAGCATGAGAAACTGTTCTAAAGGGTCTCAACACAACACTAGGAAGACTGACAACCAGTGAGTGCTCTAGTGGCTGATGTGTACAATCTAAGGAGAAAAAAAAAAACTAAAGTGGTTCTGAAGCCAAAGTGTGGAGCAGCTTCTAAAGAGTGTCGACAACACGTGTGGACTCTTCCTCTTGCACATTATGAGGAGCTGCTGTGGTTTACAAATAAGGCGGACCCCAAAGGTATGCTTTCTGGGTGCAACATCTAATCACTGGGAGGTAACTGTGTTGTGTGAGCTTAGCCTAATGAATGGCTCTTAATGAATGCTTCGTTTGAAGGCAGTGTTAGGAGCAGGTGGAAAGTTTGTGTTGGCTCCTGAATCACACGAGGAGGTGAGTGGAGGTGAGTCCTGTCCCGCCTCCTTTCTGTTACCCCTTTTGCTTAAGGTGTTCTGTGAGATAGCTTTCCTCCACTGTGATCCTCATCCGTGACATTTCTGTTCATCTTTCATGAGCCTAAAAGCAATGGTGTCAGCTAACCACAAACTAAAACTTAAAATTACGAGACAGCCAGAATATATCTTCTCTCCTTTAACATATTTCGTTGGGTCTATCTCAGAACAATGAAGAAAACTGACCAATACCAAAAGCAAAGATTTGTCTCAAGTAAATACATTACCTAAACAGGTTTTTGTTGGAGAATGGTAAGTCTGAACAGTGTGGAGAAATAGGTGGGGAGAAAAACTTTCATTTTAATATAGACATGTAAGACACCGTGAAGAATGCTGTGAGAAAAGTTACTAGTTATGATGTGTAACATGATTTCAAAACATCCTACAGCATTGAAGAACTAAGGAAAAGAGCAGAGAGAATTGGAGGGCTGTGTCTGCAGGTAAAACTGAAACATAAAAAGTAGGAAAGAAGAATCCAGAAATACCTTCTGACCCGCCAAGGTTGGCTCTGGTTTCTTGGCCTCAACAGAGATGGAGTGAGGTGAAACCATGGGTCACTCCTGCGCTGTACAGGAAGCCGCTGTCCATTACACGCTCAATATAAGGGAGAGCCACAGCCCATCTGCCCTTTGCATGGGTTTAGGACCCACATTCAAATCCATGGCTTAGGTCAGAAGTCTCTTGGGTATTATAATGACAATGGCACAGAGAAAGCATCAGAAACAACCCGGTGGTGGTCGTGGCTACTCTTTGGTGGATTTAATGGAAATGCACCTCTGTGCGTCTATGAGGATATTTCTTAAAAGTTTGAATGAAGAAAGAAGACCTGCCCTGAATGGGGGTGGCGTCATCTCATGGGCAGCGATGCAAGACTGAGTGAGAAGGAAAAAGAAACTGGGTGCCAGAATCCATGCTCTCCGCCTCCTGCCTGTGGATACAATGGAGCCAGACCTTCCCCAGCTGTCAGGTCCCACTGAGAGTGACCTTAGCCTCAAACTATAGCCAAAACAAACCCTCACTTCTTCTCTGGTATTTGATCACAGCAACAAGAAAAATAGATGATCTCATCCCTAAAACCTGGAAATATAATAGGTTTTCCAAGGTCACCAAAGTCACCATCGCTGCTTCATGTCACACTGAAGAAATCCTGGACAGGAGTGAGGGGCTTGCAAAGAAGGAAAAAAACCTTTCTATTTGCATTTGCTTTGTCTTTACCTACAAAACTCAAGCAAACCAAACAGTAAATCACCACGAGAGAAGTAACTGCTAAAATACAGCTATCACTACTCTGTGCCCATAAATAAAACCAGTACCATACTGTAGAAGAAGTCATTTTCTAAAGCAATGACATGTGTGGAAATGTCGGGGAGTAAACACAGAAAGAACCCTAGAAGGCCACGTGCCAGCACCAGGGCATCCGCTTCCTGACTGTCAGAACCAAACGCCTTGCTGTCCTCCCCTGACATCCCCAATGAAGATGTACTGGCTGGTTCTGTGTGTCAACTTGACACAGGCTGGAGTTATCACAGAAAAGGGAGCTTCCGTTGGGGAAGTGCCTCCATGAGATCCAACTGTGGGGCATTTTCTCAATTAGTGATCAAGGGGGAGGGACCCTTGTGGGTGGTGCCATCTCTGGGCTGGTATTCTTGGGTTCTATAGGAGAGCAGGCTGAGCAAGCCAGGGGAAGCAAGCCAGTAAGGAACATCCCTCCATGGCCTCTGCATCAGCTCCTGCTTCCTGACCTGCTTGAGTTCCAGTCCTGACTTCCTTTGGTGATGAACAGCTGTGTGGAAGTGTAAGCCAAATAAACCTTTTCTTCCCCAACTTGCTTCTTGGTCATGATGTTTGTGCAGGAATAGAAATCCTGACTAAGACAGAAGTCTTGCCTACTTCAGAAGAACCCAAACGCAATACACATAGGCAGATGTACAACAGAGAGAAGGGCAGATCCAGTCTGCAGTAGGGAAAATGGGCATCACACATACATCAGTCCTCAATTAAATTACAACTTTATGATCCCTATAAAAACCTCCACACAGTGTTTCCTGAAGTTAAACGGGCCAGTTCAAGGATTATAGAAAAATTATGAAAAAGAAGAGAGACAAAGGGATATCTAGACATTAACAGAGCACAGGAAGCTCTACTAAATAAAAGCAAGGCTGTGTACCAGTGTGTGGGTAGAAAGTATTAGTTCCACGATTTATAAAGACAAACACCATGCCTGCCTGCACCTCATCTATTTACAGCCCACAGGGGACGCACAACTTTTGCCATTAACAATCTGTGAGAGTTTTCTATCCGTCACACTCACTCTTGCCTACACAGCATGTTGTTAAAAACCGTCAAATGTGAAATATTGCTTTTAATTCACTTTTTATTTTTATATTTTAAATATTTTTTTTTTATTTCTAGGATTTGTATCGCCTGTGTCCGTACTAGAAGAAGTTGAAATCCGGGTCACAGGCTTTCCTGACGGAGACGCTATAGGAATCAGCACATTTCTCCTATAACTCACGTCGCGTCCCCATGTACTTTAAAAGCTCATCTACTGAGGGTTTCCTGTGGCGCTCTGCGAAGAAAAGTACAGGTTCGATGTTATCTTTCCCTAAACTTCTGACTCGTTTGAGTAGCCTCAAAGTCGTCAATCTCGATAATTCTTTTACGGATGCAGTCCTTAAAGATGTGAAATAGGAGTTCTCGGCCTTCCTAAAGCTGCGACCCTTTCATCCAGTTAGTCACATCAGGGTGATCCCAAGCCACAAAATTATTTAAGTCACTACCTCATAACTGAAAATTCCCTGCTGCTTTATCATAATATCATACAATCATAATATAAGATCTGTTTTCTGATGGCCCTAGGCAACACTTGTGAAAAGGGTCATTTGATCCCAAGAGGGTCGAGACCCCCACAGGTTGAGAACCGCTCCTGCAACATGACATCAAACATAAAACAGCTTCCTGTCTAGCCATATGCAACCTGTCTGGAGAGAGCAAGGTCTCCAAGATCATAGTCACTGGCTTTGTATTTGTCATCTCCAATTCAGGTTCTCCCATCCATAACTATGCTCACACACATGGGAATGGCTTACAGCAAAATATATCCACTATGACGTTATTAGTGAGAGCAAAAGCCTGGAACAAAAGAGACAGACAATAGCAAACAGGCCCACGCGAAATCTCTAAAGATGAACTTATTGAAACAATAAAGGATCAAGGGGAGTGATAAGGAGAAAAATAAAAGCTTCTAGACTTTTCCACGAGGATCGATGTATGTAGAAGTTCTATATATTGAAATCTCTGACACCAAAAGGAAAACAATATTTGGAAACATAATAAATGCTATGCTAGAGTGTATGTGTGGCGATACGCCAGCTTGCTGCTTAAAGGTGATATCTGAAAGAGCAGTATTAATTTAGGATGATGTGATATTTTAAAGCATAAAGTAGAGGAAATGACCTCGGGGTGGGGGTGGTGGGGGCAATATACATTCTGAGAAACAAGACAGAGTAAGGCTTCACAAAAAAAAAAAAAAAAAATTTTACAAGTGAGAAAAATGGTGGCCAAGCAGACAGGAGTGATAACATAAAGCAGTGTCCAGGGTGTGGGGCATACGAAGAGGAGGGTGGGCTGCCTGACAAGAATGGTTTCCACTGGGTAAGACACGCTCGTCCCGAGAGCTGCTGCAAAGTATCTGCTTGTAGTTAACTTTCTATCACTGTGCACTTAAAACCCTGTCCAAAGGAAAGATCTCATGTTACGCCTTTATGTCATACACAGAAAAAACAGGGATTTGGGGAATGAAGAAGCCTCGTAAGGAGTCAGATTCTGAGGGCCAGAAGGTTTTTCTAAGGTGTTCATTTCCAGAAAAAAAAAGAATGAATCACGGGGTAGGATCTGTGCAGTGTAGACCGCGTCTCTTCACCTTGTCAAGGAAGCTCTAGGAAGGCTGTCGAGAACAAAGCCCAGGAAGAGCTCTCAGGCGCTTGAGACACTGTGGGGTGGGGCAGTACTAGGAAGTGGAGAAGCTGACTGGTGGAATGTCAAGGGATTACCTGAGTGTGTGAGAAAGAGGAGACACGCAGGGAGCCGCACCCCTGAGAAACTTCTTCAGCAGAGGTCGTGATCACCTACTCTAGGCTTTTCTCACACCCGTCTGAGCCTGGAGAAGCTCTGTTCACATGGTCGCTGGAGTTTTAAGCAAACAGAGAGGACTCGCACTACACTTTCCTGCTTGAAAGCAAAACAAAGGGGGTAGCCAGAACACCCCCACCCCCATTCCCAGACTCAAAAAAAAAACCAAACCCGAGGGCTCTGCTTATTCGTTCATGGCATATGTTTTTCTTAAAGGACCTTGAAGTATGGGTTTGCACAGGGCAGCGCTTTATTTAGGAAGCCTAAGCATGCCTTTTCTTTCAAAGAATAAGGCCTTGTGATATAAAAGGAAGTGGCAAATGTCCCTCGCCAGGTATCAACCAAAGTCCACTCTTTGTCATCAGCAGGATATTTTGTGATGATTACTTGCCCTAGGCTCGGTTTCTTTAGCCATAAAATCCTGACTGCTAGGCTCTGGTCCCAACCTGTGTTTATGAATAATAGCCTCTGGGAATTCTGATCGAACAACGTTTAGACCATTCCTTCCTCGGGGTGTCCGTGAACCAATCACATTTTCAGTAATTAAAAACTGCAGGAATTCCTTGCGAAAGGAGACAAGGAGAAACGGAAGATGCCAAGATCCTTTGGAGCCCCTCTTGTTTGTTTGTTTGTTTGTTTGTTTGTTTGTTTTTCGAGACAGGGTTTCTCTGTGTCGCCCTGGCTGTCCTGGAACTCACTCTGTAGACCAGGCTGGCCTCGAGCTCAGAAATCCACCTGCCTCTGCCTCCCAAGTGCTGGGCCCCTCACTTCCACACGCTTTGGCTTCCCGAGTTCCTCCAGGCTTCCTCAAAGCCAGCCTGAGCCACTGCTGCAGGCTAAGGGAGAAAGGGTAGTATCAAACCTGTAGCTAATTTGCGCCTAGCATAATAGGTGAACTTTTTCCTTGTACGAGGGACCCTGATAAAGCTATAATCTGGAGCATTCTTTTCCCACACTCCCCAACGGCCTAGTCACTCCCAGGGTGAATTCTTGAGTATTCTGGTTCTCTAGGGAGAGTCAGTCCTGTCCTCAATAAAACCATAAATTTTGACTCACATCTCTGAGAGGGCTGAAGGTCCGGGCTGTTGGACTTTCTTAAAGCAAGAAAGAATTTGAGCAGGAGTTGAGAGGAAAAATCCAAACTCCTTCTAGGACAAGATCTCGGGGCTAGGGTGTTCCTTTCCCAGAGATTTGGGGGAAATCAGCGGTCACCTCGTGCCCACCTATCTAACTTTGGAAGAAAGTCCGACTCTCTCTCCTTCATTCCAATGCCCTAAGCAAGGAACACTCAAAAGCAACAAGGTTCCCCCGCCCCCGCGCCCCCAAGGACACCACATTGGCCTCTGATGTCCTCTGGCAGGCAGCTGCCTTCACTCGGGGCGGGCTGCACCCAGGGCTCCGGTGACCCCGTATTCCAAGCCTGGGCACAGCCCTGACGCACCCCTCTCTGCCCAGAGAACCCCGAGGCCAGGGTTTTGGCTGGGCGTCCGCGATCCGCCCCCGTCTCCATGCGCGCGCGCGCCTATTACCACTCGCAGCCACACTCCTTCCCCTGGGGGACCTTGCTGTCCCGGTCGCTCGCTCGGCTTCCTGCCGCCCTCCCTCGCCGCCAACAACTGCTGCAGTGTAAGGTATCCTGAGGCCCGGTGACCCCCACCTGGGCCAGCCTCCCCGGCCACATGTCCCTCTCCCTGTCTCTGAGATGGTCCCCGAAGCTCACCGCGAGGGTCAACAGGTGTGCCAGGCCGAGGGCAGGGCTCCCGGAGCGCGTAGATCCCGCAGCCGCCATGGCCAGCTCAAGGGACAGGTCACCGCCCCGCACCCGCTGCGCAGAGGTGGTGCGCGCACAGGCGCTTTTCTCGCGCTTGTCTGATGCTCCCGCCTCGGTCCCCAGGGGCTTTTCCTCCGGCGGAGGGTGGAGCTCCGGGCAAGTCCAAAAGACTCAAATGGGCCACTCCTTGTTATTTTTCTTGAGTCTTCATGACTTTAAGAACTCAACGGGTGGGAACTCCCTCGGGCCGCCACCCTTTTACCTGTGCTAGGTATTTCTCGCCAGCAGACGCCACCTATATGTCCCTTGTCACCCCCACCCCCCACCCCGCCCCCGTATGGCGGTCTAGCAGGATTAACCGCTGGCCCTGCCCAGCAGAAGCCCTGACTGTACTAAGATTCACAGGGGCGCTCTGGCCCCGGCCCCGCCCACAGCACTGCCCACTGGGATTAACTCCCAAACCCACAACTGCCCTGGATCGACTGGCTGAGGTACAGCTGCGGACTCAGGGACATTCTATTGTGTAAATCAAAGTCCCACAGACGTGTAAATAAGGTTCTAACAGGAGTTCCATGCTAAAAGGTCTCAAGGTTCAGAAAATAGAAGGTGACACTGGTTTTATAATTTAGGGAGAAAAAGAAAGGAAGGTGGAGAGGAAGATAGGGAGGGCAGGAGGGCGGGACCAGGGATGGGGAAGGAAAGAAGGAAGAGGGAAGGAAGGAAGGAAAAAGGGAGGGCGGGAGGGAGGGAGGAATGAACCAAAGTTATTACAGAAAACCAGATCAACTGAGGCCTCAGACTGACTAAAGGTGGGCCCTCTGATTTCCTCTATGTTATCATTTGTGATTTCTCTCTGAGCATGTCCCTCACGGAGTCCTAAAAATCCTGGTACCAATTATTTTTCTCTGTGCTGTCCTCAGGATTAGAATCCACCGTGAAATGTGAAGAGGAACCGGACAGTTCACATTCTGACTTGACAGCACCGAAGCCCATGAGTTACAGCAGCACCGAACCAGGAAGATGGAGCCTGGGAGCTTCGCGCTCCTCGGAGAGCACTCACTGTGCTTTCTGACTCACCCCCCTGCACCTCTTTTCCAAGACACCACAGAGCTCTCACCAGAAAGACAACAACCGTGTCCCTTCTCTGTTGCCTAAAGATAGATGCAGAAAAACACATTTGAAGAGCTGACCACAGCACTCAGTACCACTTCAATTATCAAAAAAACGTTTCCCCCTCAGTGAACAGACCCAGAGTGGCCCAGGGAATAGCAACCACATGTTAAATTCAAAATTAATGGTAAATGCCTGACCTGGTGGTTTCTATTAATGTAGGTGTCCTATTGTCTCCAGGGCCATAAAATTAGCATCATTTGCTAGTAAAATAAGCCTGGGTCATGAGTCTGACTGTCATGTTTTTGTTTTCCTACTTCTTAATACTCATTCGTGTTTGCTCAGTGTGATGATTCCGTAAATGCCTATCAACTCATCGGGGATGACATCACACCGTCCAGCTCCGAGCTTTCCCGAAAACACAGAAGCCAGCTGGTTTCAGCATCACACCGCCTGACAACAGGGCATTGCCAAACTGCTGACCTTCAGCCTCCAACCCCTTTGGAATGGCTCACGCTCTTCCTCACCAAGGAAAAGGAAGCGATGTCGTTGGGGTCAGCGGGCGGCTCCATGTGGAGTTTATTGCAAGGGGAAAGAGCAAAGGTGACAGTGGGAAGAGGAGAGGGGAAGAGAGAGGGGGGTGCTTCTCTTACACACACACACACACACACACACACACACACACACACACACACGGCTAGAGATGTGGTCGCAGGTAAATGTGAGCCCAATGGATTCTGGGAATATGGTGGCTGTTGCCTTGGCAACAGATGTATAAGCTGCACTGCCGCCTATGTGATGTCACAGGTTTCGGAGGTCCTGGTACCAACAAACATGCCAGCTCGTCTCAGATAAATGAAGCTTTCAAGTGGCACCTTTGATTTGTTTCTTTGTGAAAATTTACTCAAGGGTGTAGATAAAAGTTACATACTCTAAGTAAATGTTCTGCCTCAAGGAATTGGACTAGCTGGCCATTGTAAATTTCTCCTGGAACCAGTTCTGAAACATCCCACCGTGAAACTATGAGAAGGGTCGATGGATCGATGAGACTCCTTTAGGGGCTGTCATTTGGCCGCGAGCAGAGCTCTGAGACAGAAGCCAGCTCTCCGTTACTCTAACAGGGTCCAGAGTAAAGCTCGTCTTCCTGCCCATCCGGCCTTGCTTTGAGAACGGCTCAGGCATCTGTACTCACAACCGATAGGTAATCCAGGACACTGGCTGCTGCCTGTGGTACCTCCTTCATCTAAAGCTCAACTGCTAAGCTGATCCTGAGAGACTTACTAAGAACCAGCTGAGGCAGAAGCCAGCTACAGTTGAGATATCGTGGATAGTCAGAACCCAAAGCTCCTTAAAGACAGGAACAATGTAGACCTGGAACTCTTGGGGCCAAATCTACCCAACAGCTTCACAGCGTTCTAGTTTCAGAAGCCAGAAATTAAACACATTGAAATAAACAGGCAAACAAAAACTCCACTTACAGGGATCCGCACAGAGTCGTCTGTAGAGCCACACCTCTAACCCCAGCCAGTGATTGCCAGAGTCCAGGAAAGAGAAACCGGTGACTGAATGTGGCTTTCAGCAGGACTCAACCTATCGAGGTGTGTCACTGATACAGAAGGACAGCGGAGCTCGTGTGACACAGATCTAAGGAGGCAGACAGAACCAGATTGAAGAGCACTGCTTAGGTCTTGCACAGGCACAAGTAGGCAGCAAACCTGATGATAACTATAGCACAACTATCCACTGCCCAGAGTTGTCACGGGGATCACGTGGTGAGGTGTGTGGTGCCCTGGGAGTAAACGCTATAACTGCTCCTCACTTCCTTCTGTGTCTGTTATGATGGACAACCCTCTTCTCCACCGTCCTGTCCCATCTCTGACCTCTTCCATCCAGCCTCCATCTCATTCTTGTGACTCTTGCCTGCCTTTCTAGATTGCATCTGACGGAGGCGCTTTACCTAGTCTAGGACCAGTCATAATGCTAACTCACCCCTTCAAATCTTTCAGCCCCGTCTCTACAGCAAGGGAAAACATCCTTTGGCAACTATAAAACTAAAATGGGGCTATCTAAGGTTTGTGTCCTTTTAGAAAATTTGCACTAGTTTTTTTTTTTTAATGAATTCTTTTGCAATGTAAGGAATACAGTTTTTCATTTCTGTTAAACTATTTATTTTGTACTGTTGCATATACTTCTTTTAAGCTTGCTTTTCAAAATTAGTGTCAACGAAGTGGAATATATACAAGGGAGCCAGTAATAGAGGGTGTGTCTGAGTTTAAATCCCACCCAAACAAGCCAAGATTGTTCGTCCAGGTTTTCTTTTTTGTTGGCTGTGTGTGTGTGTATTCTCTTCTGAATGTGTATAGAGTCTCCCTTGTTCCTTATGCAACTTACAACTATGGCTACACTCTAAACTGTTCCGTGCATGCATGTGTGCACATAGGCACACACACACATGCACATGCAGACACCTGTGTTTTTCAGACCCTTATACTCAGAGGCTTCATTTGCTGCCTATGGTGTGTTTCTTCTTCTCCTTTAAGATTTCTCCTGTGCTCCTTCCTACAAATGTCAATGTTCATTTATCCCTTGACAGGGTAAAACCCTCTTCATAAAACCAGGTCAAAACACTTGTCAGGGTAAGTTTTTAATTAATATTTCTTTCTTACCAAAAGTTACATTTAATAACTATGTTTTTTAGTTTACTCTTATGTCTCCTATACTAGCACAATTCCCAAACAATTAACACTTAAGTGTTTGTGGGATGAATGAGCAAATGAATGATTGACAAGCTCCTTAAAGACAGGAACAATGTAGACCTGGAATCTATATCCATATCCATATCCATATCCATATCCATATCCATATCCATATCTATATATCTATCTATATAGCTCACATTTGAGCATACTTTGGAGAAATAATTCTTTTCTTCTTCTATTTTCCATATATATTTCCATATATAATTTCCATTAATATCTTGGGTCACATTTACTAGGGAAGGAACTTCTAAAACTTATCAAACATACTGAACATATTAGATTGATAAAGATGAGCACATACAAGGAATGACCACTGTCGTTTGTGTAAAAGAGTAGACAAATACTCTGGTTGATTTTAACTTACAATTTAAGAAAGATAAGTGTGCAATAAGACTTTAACATCTTTTAAAAATAAATAAATAAATAAATAAATAAGGTGGCAGCAGATACTACAGTGGTTAATCCTAAAGTCACTTGATAGAAATTCCATAATTTCATAAAGGAGAAGGTCCACCCTCAGGTGACAAGCACCTTGGACGGGGTGAGGGGAGTGCAGGTGCCTTTGCTTCTCCCAGGTGAGGGCACCTGTCCTCCTCCTCTATGTCAGATGAGGTGACCTGAAGCACCCAGCCTCATAGACTGACCAGTGGTGACAGGGTCCATGGCTTCTCGGGCAGGCAGACGACCACTGCCAAGCCTCCACCATGCAAACCAATGTAGTTACGTTTTCTTCTTTTGTAATATGGATGCATTCTGTCAGTTCAGCCCCTCTGGAGGATCTTGCCCGATACAGACACTGTGAAGGAAAGAAGAAATCCTTGAGAGGTGGGTTTGAGAGAAGAGATTCACGGTTAGATAAAACCAGGCTCTTGCTCAACAGTGCATGCAAAATAGCTTCTGAAAATCCAAAAAGTTAATGGGAGACACTGCAGAACAAATCTCTGTATCCCAATAGGTAGAAAGGGATTGTCAATGTAAACCAAACCAATCCTTCCACCCGATGGAAGCACCAGCGTTTTACGGCCAACGATAGCCTCTCGCCTGTGCCTTCCTGCTTCCCGCTTCTGCCTCCTCCTGACTAAAGTTCAAGATTTCTGTTTAACAAAAGGACACCAAAACAGAGTCAGGGGTGGGAGAGGAGGGCCTAACCAAGAGAAAACAATGAATATATTGTTTATCTTAAGAGAACAATGAGAAAATTGAACTGCCTTGTAATAAGGCGTAATAATGAAGGGAACTATTAATAAGCCAAGTGAGTAGAGAACAAATCAAAATTTAGGTTGAGAGAATTTTTCGTGTGTGTGACAAAAAGCCCAAAACATACCCAGCATGGACTAGAAACTGCAGCACACGCGCAGTGTATTTCAAGAAATCAGAGAATCGTATGCTAACTTGTTAAATTGTCCTTTTGCCAAATAATAGCAAACGCTGATGGGTTCTGGATAATTTGAGAACCCTGATAGAATTACACATTCGAAAGAGTGTTATGCTAAATAATCTAACAATGCCCCCATATCCTGTTGCTTGGGCAATCGTTCCCTTATTGTGCAATGAGAGAGTCTCAGTGTTTGTTCTAAGGACATTGGGAACAATCTGCATTACCATCTTCAGAGAGCAAGTGGATAAGTCATGGTCTCCCGTCAATCTCTGTTCGAAGTTGGCGACACCAAGCTCCATATATCAGTACTGCTCATTCTTACGAACAGAATCCAGTCAAATTGCTGAAAAGGAATATGTCTGAATTAAATGTAAGCGAGCAAAAGATTTACGCAGCGGCATGTTTTTATGCAAAAAAAAGTACATTCTAAACAAACTCATCACGTAGATAAAAATGAGTTGAAAAATACAGGTGTGCATGCCAGGGGTGGGAGAGGAGGGCCTAACAGAGAAAACAATGAATATATTGTTCATCTTAAGAGGAACAATGAGAAAATTGAACTGCCTCGTAATAAGTCATAATAATGAAGGGAACTATTAACAAGTCAAGTGAGTAGAGAACAAATCAATTTTGATCCAAAGAGAGGAACTAGAAGAATTGGTTGTACACATATGCTGGACATCACAACTTGTAGTACATTTCTGTGTCTGCTAGTCATACATAATCATAAAATCCAGCATTTCCAACAGTGTATGTATATATATATATATATATATATATATATATATATATATAAAATATCTGCAAGGTAGACCAGATTCAATTTGTCATAATTGTTTGGGTTAATCTTGTGTATTGTGTACGCAGAAGCTGAATACTGTGCCTCACACTAGACTATAACTTGAGAGTGAGTGGGTCTCTGTATTCGCCAATATACGATGAAGAATTCTCCCCATTAACTAACTCCTGATTGGTCAGTAAGTGTCTAGGGCTTATGACTGGGCAGGAAGGATGGGAGGTGGGACTGGGAATCAAGTGAGAGTCTCAAGAAAGACCATGGGGGAGAAGGACAGAGACAGAAGGAGGTCGCCATCAAACAGGACAGACCAAAAACATGAAGCCAAGAGAAGTATACCCTGAGGACAGGCCGATGAAGCAGAAACAACCTAGGAGACACCAGACTGGCAAATGACTGAAATTTGTGTAGGCTTTAACAGGTGGAAGGATTAAAACAGCTCAGAACCTGCCCAGCATAGTGCCTATAGCTTATTAATAAACTGTAGTGTCCCTGTGTCCTTTACTCAGGATCTATATGACCAAAGTAGGGTAGAAACCCCCAATAGTCATTTAGGAATAGAACTGGATACAGCAACCCCCCCCCAAGAAACAATTTTTCTTGCTTTAAAATATCTACTAACAGAACGTGAAAATACTAGGTGGTCTATATTTACAGCAGAAATGAATGAGAATGAAAGCTTCACATTAGGTCGGCCAAATCAGGAGATTGACAGAGTTTTATATGAGGTGTGTAAGGAACAACATTTCAAATCACAAATAGTAAATATTCATATGAAAAGGTTGGGCATTGTACTGGCTGGTTTTGTGTGTCCACTTGACACAGGCTCTCTCTGCTATCACAGAGAAAGGAGCTTCAGTTGGGGAAGTGCCTCCATGAGATCCAGCTGTGGGGCATTTTCTCAATTAGTGATCAAGGGGGGAGGGCCCCTTGTGGGTGGTGCCATCCCTGGGCTGGTAGTCTTGGGTTCTATAAGAGAGCAGGCTGAGCAAGCCAGGGGAAGCAAGCCAGTAAGAAACATCCCTCCGTGGCCTCTGTATCAGCTCCTGCTTCCTGACCTGCTTGAGTTCCAGTCCTGACTTCCTTTGGTGATGAACAGCAGTGTGGAAGTGTAAGCTCAATAAACCCTCCCCTCCCCAACTTGCTTCTTGATCGTGATGTTTTGTGCAGGAATGAAAACCCTGACTACGACAGGCATAAACATTTTATTAACTGGAAAATTATACTTTAGTAGGAGAAGTTAAGGAACCTCGATGACACATGTCTGAAATGCTAACCTACCAGAAAGGAAGTAAATTCTGCACCCAACAGACAATTGTTCAGTCAATATATTCTATAACCACTGCCTATCTCAGACTCTATCAGTCTTTAGGGCTTCTTAGAAATATTACAACTCCAAAATGAGTCAAAAAATCATACTAAAATTTTAAACAGATGAATGGATTAGTGATCATAAAACAATAAAAGTCACACAGAATGAAGAAATTGATGACTAGAATTGATTGTCTAGAAAAAGCCAGGAATGTGTTCTGCAATTATTTTATTTATGTCTCTAATATTTAAAATATTAACCTATTTAAAGAACCATCAACTCACCTACAGCTTGTGTTTTATAAATAACCTCAATTGATAATCTTTATGACCAGCTTCCACATGTTCATGCTGAAGGCTTGTTAATAAAATGTAAAGATTCGATCTTGAAGTATGTGTGGGGAAGAGGCCCTTAGCAATGGGTTTGATGGGGCAGCTGACCGAAGAAAGAGTCAGGGCAGCAGCTGTTGCTGTGCCTAGGGGGCATTCAGTGTCCTAAGGGGAAAAGATGGGAGACACAACAGTCAATGATGGTTGATAGCACAGCGGCAGGCCCTCTTCCCTCTGCGTGGACCCAGCATTATGCAGTGAGAAGCTGGGAAAGAATCTCCCTAGGGCTTTTCTTTTGCAGCATTCACATACCTCTCCTCTGCCCAAACCTCAGAACATCTGCCTCCTCCACCCGTGACCTGCTTCATGTTTCACGGAGCACTTGGACATCATAGAGAACTTCTAGAAGTTTCTGTCCACCTGAACACCTATGTGATCTTTTCTTCCATTCCTTGTGGTCATTCAGGATTAACGGCAGGCTCTCCTCATATGTCTTCATTCACCTAGGCTCAAGGTCCCTGCTTTGAAAACTCTCTTCTCTCCCACACCATCCACGAAACCACCTCTATCTTCCCATTACACATGAAGATAAACAAGGAAAGCCCTGACCTTACTCTGCACCCCACTTCTTCTGCTATTTACTGCACCTCAAGAATAAAGGGGTGTTCTTACAGCTGAGTGGAACAGACATTTTCTTCGTCAGTTTTGCCTCAATGTCTGAATGGCAGGAATCATTGAAACATCATCCTTTTGACTTCTGCTTTTCCTTTCCCATGCCATTAACCAATCAGCATCTTTTCCTTGTATAACGCTGCAGTATCAGTGCCATGGGACACAGTACTGGTCTTACATCGTGGTTCCCAGTATTCTCACTCCCATATTGAGTTCATCCAGCCTCCAACATTAAGTCTTGGCAGAGTGCTGAGACCAGCATATCTAACTCTCCGTTACAGATCTCTCTCTGGATTCTAAATTTCAACTGCCTAATTCTTAACTCTGGTACCCCCAAGGTCTTGCAAAACCAGTCTTCCTCCTTTCAGTCAAGACCAACACCCCTTGCCAGCAGTTAAGGCAAAGTTTGGCTTTTCTCTTTGTCTTGTATCCTAGGTCAATCCGTAAATCCTCCCAAAGGTACCTACAGAACATCTGTGGACTTTTGTTCCCACCAACTCTATCAATCCTGTTCTGCTTCAGACCATCATCACCTCTCCTTCAGGTTGTGCCAAAAACATCTTACTTGGCTTTGTCATTGCCAGTGCTCCCAAGTTTAATCTCTTTACAACAAGCAACTCTGTTGTCTTTGTCACTGAGCAATTTAGGGCTGGATCTACCAGCCCACGCCTGCCACCCAGCCCTCAAGAGATCGAGAAAACTTGGGAGCTTAAGTCTAGCCTGGACTATAGAGTCTCTTTCTCATTCATCACTAAGAAGTTAATAGATGTCAATAGTTTGGATTTTTATGTTATTGGCCTAAGATCCTCTGAAATTCTCAGAAATCTTTAACCAAACAAAACAAAAACCCCACAGAGATGTCTCATCCCAATGAAATCAAATGCTAAATATCTCCAGGAGTCTCCAAGATTGAAAGCTCAAGGTTGCGTGGCCCTTTCAGTGTGTTCAGAAGCCGTCAGAGTCATCCCTTGAGGCTCCTCTCAAGATGCTCTCTATAGCCTGCTGCTGTCTCCTGGAAGTGGAAATGTACTTCTCCCGCCAGTCTCTATTCAACCATGCCCACTTAGCAGAAAGTAAGTGTTAGTCATGGGGCAATTTTGGTTTTTCTTTGTTTTTCTTTCTGTAATAGTTATATTGAGTTAGAACTTAAGTTGTTCTCTCTCTTGTTAATTAATTATATCTCATGAGAAAGTAAGACTCAGGATTAGGGTTGTAACTCAGTTGGTAGATTCATTGCTTGGCATGCACAAAGCCCTAAGTTTAATTCACAACCAGTCTTCCTCCTTTCAGTTAAGACCAACACCCCTTGCCAGCAGTTAAGGCAAAGTTTGGCTTTTCTCTTTGTCTTGTATCCTAGGTCAAATGGAACAGAGTGGTGTGTGCCTGTAATTCCAGCACTTGAAGAGGCAGAGGCACAAAGCACAAAGCTCAGAAGTTCAAGGTTATTGTAAGCTATATGTAAAGTCCAACGCTTGCCTGGATACAAAATATTCTGTCAATTATGTTGATGATGATGATGGTGATGACAATGATGATGATGACAATCATGATCGTGATTAACATACTAGTGTGACTTTCCCAATAGAGTCCTAACACCTGAGTCAGGATAGAAGAGCTTAAGTGAGTGGGAAGAAATAGACATGAGACGAAATGCTTGGCATGTCCTCAAGCATAAGTTGAATATGTGCAGTTGAGTATCCACACAATTGAATATCCACAAAGAATCAGTCAGAGTACTAGTTGTTTTTATAGCTATGTAATAATCAACCCCTGCCCTGAATGCACTTCCAAAACTTAGGAATAGATTACACACTTACTAAACAGTAGAAAAGGAAACATTTAGTATGCCCTTTAGAGACAGTAAGCATTTGCCTGAAGCTCTCATAGATAGCTCATGTTCAAAATATCTAATCTAAATAACCATCGTCACTCCAAAATAAAATGATCTCTGCTGTTCTCCTCAGTGACATTAATGACATCATCATCTTCCCCTCCCACTTGATCAGGAAGCTAGAGTCATGGGCCCATGCTGCTCCCTGGGCCTCTTGCCAAGCTCCTGGATCCTAAGCATGCTGGACTCTTCATTCTTCCGTGATCACCTCAGCTGGTGTCCCAGCTCACCGTCATCCCACCTATTCATATAACATCAATTTCCTAGCTGCACTTCGGTTGTTTGCTTCTGCTGCTGCTTTTGGTTGTTTCTGTCTTTTCTCGGCTCTCATCTTTCGTTCTCTGACAACAAAATGCTGCCTCTTGCCTCTCTTGAGCCACGAAGCACTTTTGCAGAGAGAAAGAAGCCTTTGACTCTTTTGTGTGCATATGATGATTTTTGTGCAGTTCTGTCATCACAACCAACTAAAGAACTGCAAAGATTAGATTTGTACATCTATTTCCCGTCTTTAATCTTCTGGTCTTTTGTTTGCTTGTATGGTTGGTTGGCTGGTTTTTCCATGTGTAGCCCTAGTTGGCCTGAAACTTGCTCAGTAGACCAGATTGGCCTTAAACTCAAAGATCCAACTGCCTCTACCTCCCAAGTGCTGAGATGTAAGAAATGTGCCACCACTGCCAGGCGTCTTCCAGGCTTTGTACAGTAGACAATTGTAGAGTTCTAGATTAGTTGTCACTTTAGAGACAGATGTGACAGTTAAAATTGCATTGGTCGTCTTGTATTTACAAAGTCATTTGTATGAAAGATAGTCAGTAAAAAAATGGTTTCAGAACATTGATTAAATTGCCTCCACATGACCCCAATATTTGCTTTGCTTTGCACTAGAAAAAAATTAACTTCTACTTTGTTTAAGCTGCTGCTGATTACATGTTATTAAAGACTAATACAGATTCCAGCCATTCCATTGCAATAAATAAGATGTTTTATATACTCTGTAACACAGAACAACAGTTTGAATGGAGTTCATTGAAAGCTGTTATAAGCATTGGTCATACAGCAAAACCATAAAAGTGACTTGTCACAAACTGAAACTTCCACCATCTCTGTCAAGCTCACCATTACTTGTTCTAAAGATGACGTCTATTCAAGGAAGCACAGAAACTCATTTGGGGTTGTAATGGGTGTGAGGAGACAGAATTTTGGTGAACTGAAAAATGAACAGAGAGAATTAAGCACAGCCAGTACAACACCCTGCGGTTTAACCAGGATACACTGACAAAAGTTATTTCCATTCAGCGCGTTGACTTAATGCAACAGTTAAAGGTTCAATGCCATCCCCAGCATAATGAAAAGGAAGAACAGAAGCAAAACTATTGAGCCGGGTTGTAAAGTGCTAAAGTAAACAAGGACAATGGTCCTTGAATGCAAAAGCACGAAAATGTGGTTGATAAAATCAACCACAAAATTAGTCCTAAAACTTGAAAGGTCAAATTAATAAGGTTCAGTGACCTGAAAGGGACCACACAGCATCTCATAAGAAAGTTCCAGGTCCCCTAAGTCCTCTTAAGTCAGGCTTCTGGGTCTAGTGGGTCAGCAAGAGAGTAGCTTCTAGCTGTCTATTATTGTCCTGGTCTTACTAGAGTCTGAGATTAATTCTCCCCCACACTTTACTTTCAGGTTGGTAGGAGAACCCTAAAATATTACCAGGACTCTGAATAAAAATAAAATGAGTTATTGGCAGACATGGCACTCAGTCCTCTGATCTGACCAACAGGGAGGTTAGGGCAGGAGAACCCGACGTCAAGGTCATCTGTGGTTACACAGCAAATTCCAGGACAGCCTAGACGGCATGAGACCCTGGCACAAAGACAGGAAGGAGAACAGGGAGAAGGGAAGGAAGAGAGGGAGAGGGGTATAAAGGAGAGTGGGGCTAGAACACTTAATTTGTTGAATTCTAATTTAGGCAAAAATATTTAGAACCAATCTTTGTTATTTGTAGTTGCTTAGAATCAGTTACATATAACAAAAAACTAAAAGTTTATGTCTGTGATATGCAGGTGTTCATAACTTAATTAATAGTATAAGGCACCACAAAGCTACCAAGGGACCTTCTATTCTACTCTATCTATCTATCTATCTATCTATCTATCTATCTATCTATCTATCATCTATCATTTCTATATCTCTCTGTATATCTAACTACCTACCTATCACCTATCTACTAACCCATCTGTCCATCTATTTCTATTCCTTCATTCGTTTGTTTGTTGGTTGGTTTAGAAAAAGACCACCTTTTGCAGCCCAGGCTCATCTGTAACCAAAGACCCTCCTGCCTCCTGACAGCGAGAATTCGAAGCATGTACACTAATCCTTGCTTTAGTCTTTCTCAGCCCTTAGTTCTGCTACTCTGGGCGCATCGCCTCTCATCTGATGTGCACAAAATGGCTTCTTGGGTACCAGCCATTTTGCCACTTGTTAAATATAGTAAAGGAGGTAGAAAAATGATTTTTTAAATTTGCATCAGTTCTATTTAGGCTCTTACCCAAAAGTCTCAAGCATGGGATTTTCACTTCTCATTGGTCAGAATTTAAGACAATGTCACATTTAGATTAGGAGGGTGGAAAACAATCATGCCTTAGCTAGGCACATATCTACTCCGTGATGGTGCATGAGTACACACGTGTGAGTGTATGAGTATGCATGAGTGCATATGACAGTGTGTGTGTGAGTGTGTGTGTGTGTGTGTGTGTGTGTACACATTAGTCTGTATAAATGCAGGCATTCACACGTGGAGGGCAGAGGACAACTTCCACTTTTGTCCCTCCCTTGCTACCTTGTATGAGACAGGAATGGTGAGTTTTGTGGGATTCTCCTTTTTCCACCTTTTATCTAACTGTAGGAATATAGGGGTTCCTTTTAGATGGGGCCTGGGGATGTGGACTCAGGATTTGCACAGCAAGTGCTTTTACCAGCTGAGGCATCTTCCTATGCTTTGCCTCATTGTCTTTCTGCATGGTTTCCCAGTCCAAAAAAAAAAAATTTAAAAAAATAAAAATAAAAATAAAAAAGGGAGTGACCTTGACAAAATGTGATTAACTTGATGCAAAAAATTGGTTTTGTCAATGTCTTAGTCACACCTATGGATTCTGAATCAACCATGCCCCCAAAAAGTAAAACTTCAAAAGCATGCATAATGACAAGCTGTACAAAAGAGAGACCCAGCCCAGGAAGATGACCCAGCATGCCACCTGTTCAACACTATTGCAACAGCATCTTCAAGCATTGGTTACTGGCGAAAAAAACATATAAATTGTTTTCATAGGCCTGATCAAAACTATATCAAACTATATCAAATTGCACACTCAGACATATACATTCATACATACTCACACACATTCATATTCATACATACACACACACACACACACACACACACACACACATATTCTCAGACATACATTCAGACCCTCCCACATACCACACATCAAAATTTAATCTCGTTAAATATGATCTTTTTTTCACTTTGACTGGAAAAAAATTTATTAAGTGTTAATGAGAATGTCCCTTATTAAATTGTGAGTACATTTTCTGTCCCTGTGTCCCTTATACTATTTAGTCCTGTTAAGTTACAAAGTCTTCAAACAGTCAGGTGTCCACAACAGACAACAGATGGGAGAGTCAGATACTTTGCAGGTGATGAGAGGTGATCTTGAATGTGGGTTTCCAACTCAGGGAGGAGAACCCTGGCTCGGGCCTGCTGCTCTAGGCAACCTTCCCTGTTGACTCTAATCAGCTAATGGCTTCATTTACTTGCAGTAGGTTCTGTCTTTCCTTTCACCAATCATGTCCTTGGAGCATATCAAAGTCTTGTGTTCATGCACATCTAAAATGCAGGTTCTAACTCAACAGGGCAGACATGGGTTCTGAGACCCCTCTATCCTGATAGGCTTTTAGGTGATGTCCAAGTTTCTGGGACCACAGGACACTGACGGTGAAAGGACAAGCAGAGAATTGAGATGAAGGATAGCAGAAGGACCGGAGTCCTGAGGTGGACGACCTCAGAAACCTGAGGGCCGCATCCCAGCTCAGAGCCTCCTGTGTAGTAATAAATTATTTAAAATTCTGGCCCAGGGCTTCTACCCCACTTTGATCATCAAGTTCCCAGATGAAAAACACACACACCCTTTATATTTACAAAATGCCTTAAGCTGCACAATAGCTAGGCAGCTGCCTACTCTACACACTGTTAGAATCTACTTTCCCATCAATGGCTCCTGGTTATTACTTACTATTTTCTGTGTTCCACTTGGGTTGCTCTTAACTCCCATTGGGAAGCCCTCAGGGCCATGATTTTATGGCTCCCCTAACCCATGGCGGTTCTTTCTCTTCTCCTGCACCTCCTCCTCCTCTTTCTCCTCCTCCTCTTCTCCTTCTCCTTCTCCTTCTCCTTCTCTTTCTCCTTCTCCTCCTCCTCCTCCTCCTCCTCCTCCTCCTCCTCCTCCTCCTCTTCTTCTTCTTCTTCTTCTTCTTCTTCTTTTTCTTCTTCTTCTCCTCCTCTTCCTTCTCCTCCTCCTCCTCTCCTCCTCCTCCCTTCTCCTCCTCCTCTTCCTTCTCCTCCTCCTCCTCCTCCTCCTTCTCCTTCTTCTTTTTTCTTCATGGTTCCAAGCCCTTGAAGCCTTAACCCCAACTATGTCTCTCCTGCCCAGCAGTTGGCTATCAGCATTTATATTCACTAATCAGAATTAACTTGGTGGCAGGGTCACAGGGGCTATGTGCAGACTCCAGGTCTTCAGGGCCTGCATTTAGCATCACAGTAGACAATAAAAGGCAAAACCTCAATAGTCCTGTTAGAGCATTCAGGCCAGGACTCAAAAATATTTGCATTTTAAAGAATGTCCCAGGTTATGCTATTGGTCCTGCTCTCCTGGACAATCAATGAGAGAAATGATCCCATACAAGCACATTCTGTCCCTGTTATAGAACTGCTACCACATGTGGAATGTCCTCAAAGACTTACCTTCTAAGAGAAACTCTGAGCTATGTAGCCATTTTTTAGTCTGTCATTCCTCAGTCTCTAACCGTTCTCGGGGAGGCAACGTCAAAGACAGAATACCCTTCTGTTTCCACTGTGGACTGTCCTTTGCATTGGCATCCTGGGGATCAAGCCCAGCTGCTCACACAGGTGAAGCAGTTTGCCCCTGAATTGCACCTCTCTGTTTCTTCCTGTTTTGGATTGCAGCTTCTCTAACTTTTCCTGAAACCCAACAGAGAAAAAGCAATTCTACATGAATTTCAAGTAAAATGCTTCATAGCTCAACTGGTCTTGAAATTTATTTTTGGGATTAATAGTGTTATGTTATGTGGATTAACGTTTCTAAATATCAGAAATAAAATTCCCCAGTTCCATATATCCATGGTTGTGTATTGACAACTTGACACAAATTTCAAACCCTGTGTGTTTGTATTCTCATGCCCAATGTTGACCAACAGGATATGCATGCTTTTGCTTTCTGTATAGTTATATTGAATAAATGACTTATAACTCTGTCTGTTGTGTATCTAAAGGTGCCGTATTCCTATTCATTAATAACAAGTAATGCAGATTTTAAACAATTTATCTTCATATGACATACATTATGAATACATCAGAAATCTGAGGGCCATGTCAGAGGGATTTTATACTGATACATGCACACACACACACACACACACACATATACACACACACCTTTAAATGGATCTTGTTGCTCATGAAAAGGATCTGAGGTAATACAGCATGGTCTTTATATGCAGGTAACATCTATTCCAGAAAGTCTTTATCCTATTTTCAATTATTGGGCTCTGCACACTGTGTGAGTCTATCTGTTCTTAGAAAGTTTCTGTATTTTTCCATCCCCCCCAACACACACACACACACACACACACACACACACACAAGAGGAGAAACAAAGACAGTGTCTGGTCATGTCCCATGTTCCCATAGATTTATAAGAGAAGCAGATAATAAGATGGGTCAATGCCATAATGTAGACTATTCCATGGTTATTACTCCATTTTGGATTTCAGACAGCACCTTCTTTAATAACCAACACATTATGAAAAGGGAAGTAAAGCTCCTCAGCTCTAAAACATCTATTTTGATTTTTTTCCAAATGACATCGCTACCAAGTAAATGCACACACAGGTTTCAAGTTTTATGGAATATTCTTAAACGTTGAGAATTAACAGTTAGTATGTTAGGGAGTATTTGAGGAAGAGTGCTCAAAGGAACGTTGTGTCATTTTGTCTCCTGATCTTCCCATGGGTATTTTTTTTCTCTCTCTCATGAAATATTTGAAAGCAACATCAAAAAGATAAAAGCTGGATTGTATGGTCCCCCATATACGTCAAAATACAAAACACGTTTCATAACTAGTAATTTATTAAATCCACAATTAATTAAGTCAAAATTTGTATGAAATACAGTACTTTATTAGCAAACTAAATTGTGCAGTCTGGTAGGGTTTCATACATTTAGTTTATCATACAGTTAATATTTAACTTTTGATGCAAAATGAGAATTACTAGGAGTTGCCTCAATAAATCCAACAATAAATATAATTCCTCTGGAAAAGTTTTAATAATGTCTTGAAAACATTTTAAATAGCTAAAACCGCGTAATACAAATCAATTCCCCACACTGTCTAATAACTTCTAATACTTTAGAGAGCTTTCTTTTGATGCTAAGAAATCTACCTGTTGTTATAAATTTTACTGTTTAATTTAAATGCAAGTTTTCTCATCTACAATTCAGTAAGTATAAGGGCAAAATGACACAGACAACATATAAGTGATAAAGCTAATAGTTTGCAACTTTCATAGAATATTCTATAACTACATTGAAAAATATCTTACTATGACATTTGATACATTTCCAAATTGATACTATTAGATCCTAAAATGTCAAAATTCACATTGTGAGAGTGACATTTACCTCAAAAAGTAAAAATTGCATCACCTGAAATCATCTTACAGTGACTGTAAAAATCACACATTGTGGGGAATTTACAAGATCACATCAGCCTTAATAACACTATATTTCATTTTTTTTCAAATATCCAATTTCACAATAAAGAGCACCATTCCTAATAGAGACCAATAAGACTAGTTACAAAACCTAAGTGAAACAGAAATCTATTTTTGCCACTAGATAAAGGTAATGGATTAAAAGGTTAAGTTTAATTTAAATGTAAGGGTTACATGAGATGTAACTTGACACGTATCTGTAGTTTCTTACAAAGGACTAATAAAATATCATTTAAATATATAGTTTTTCTTTACAGATCAATAAAACAATAACTTGTTATACCTCATTTATTCATGCATGTTAAGATATCTACTAATTCAATAAGATTTGGTAGGTGTTGTAATGGACTAATAATTTTAATGCATATCTACTTAAAATTATTTCTAGCCTTCCAGATTTTTTTCTTTGAGTAATTGCCAAGGTAGACAGAGTATTGTGTCCCAATATGGACATTAACTCAGTATTGACACATGATAAGGACTAAGCCTTACATCAGAGTTACAGCTTGATATTTTTATGACCAGTTGGAGAGAGGCTTGAAGACACAGACCAGTTAAAAGCCACTAAGATAGTAGATCAGTATCAAGTTAAAGAGCTAACAGTTCTCCCAAAGCACTTGTATAATTTTTAATATTTTAATACATATAAATGTGGTAAGGTAATATCAAATTAAGTTTGACCAGCAAGATATATATATATATATATGTATATACATACATATATATTATGTATGTACACACACACACATATATACATACATATACACACGTATACATATACATATGCACATATATACATATATATGTGTGTGTGTGTGTATATATATATATATATATATATATATATATATAATCTGTAAGCCTAAGCTAGCCTATAGAGATCAGAATTCCAGTGTTTTCAAGAGATTTTGGACTAATCTCTGTAGTTCTAGGTGCTGTGAGTATGATGTTCTCACCCACATCGTGTAGACATGAGCCCCAGGATCCCAATGTTAACATAGCCAAGTGGCCAGAGACCCACGTATTAAGCTCTGACGGTTCCTGAATGAAGATAGTGCTTTTCTAATGAGGGAAATGAAGATAGTGCTTTTCTGAGGAGAGTAGAGCTTGTTTGAACACACAAAAAGCTATACTAAAAGTACTTAAAAATTCATCTGAAGCTACTCTGTAAAAGGGAAAACAATATTTAATGCCAATATCTTGGCACTGAAGGAAAAATATTTTAGAAGAATTCTTCTTGTGACCTTGAAAAAATATTTAATTTGTATATACACAACGCAAACTCATATTTTAAGCTTCCACAAAACCCAACTCCATCATGGACCACAAAACCCAACTCCATCATGGAGTCTTGCATAGCATGCAAAAGAGCTTAAGTTTCAAACATCACCAAAATCTTAGTGGCACACGCAGTTCAGTACTGAAGGGGCAATACATACATGCACAGAAAGAAAAGCAACAGTAGCAACATCCTGTCTAGACATCAGGGAAGGTCTGGAGACAAGGAGAATTTGGAAAGCATGGTTGGTAAAGCACCCTTATCTACAAATGACTTTAGCATCTTTTAATACCCAAAGTTGCTACTGCAATCTGCTATCCCCTTACAGCTAGTGATACCTCTGTACTCATTTCCAGATATCACTCTATTAACCAGCACTTTATTTCTTCACACACGTCTTTGCTAATGTCCTAAATTTTGGTTCCAAGTGATCTAAAAACTCGAACCCTTCTTCCTCCGGCCGATCACTGCAGCAGCCCACAGAGCCAGCCATTGAGCCTTTGCCTTCATAGTTATACGAGCGAACATAGTCTTCACAATGCCTGTGTTCCTCAGCTTGTCCACACAGATACACCTTCTGCACGGAGAAAGAGCACAGTTTATTATGATTTTTAAAAGACACCTAAACCGACTAGCATAAAAATGATATCTTGGATTTACCTTTTACTGTTTAATTTTTAATCAGAGTGTGTCCTCTAATGGATTCCTACATATAAAAAATGCACATGATTGGTCTATATTATATTCATTCTTAAAATATAGCAAATAAATAAATGCTCAGAGTGAACACATTTATAAGAACTAGTGCTATGCATATATCACATAAATAACTTACAACTTCAAACGTGAATATAAAGTGTATTTAGTTGAAATTTACCTCAATGGCTTCTTGGTATATGTGGGAAAGAACCAGTATAGGCCGTGGTTCTTGTGTTTATACTGTAAATAGTTATGATGGTCTAATACATTAAGGTTATATATAACATGTGTAATATGTTCATGTTATATAGCTGTAATTATCTAACATTTGGCTCACATCAGCCCGAGCAATCTGAAATAAGCAAGGAAAACACACAGAGTGGACCCTAAGATTAAAGCTTACCAGTCTTGGTTGATTGAGGTAAGCAAGATTTCATAACTACATATAGAACTATAGCACACTGGCAAAATAGTGGCAGTTTATGATCTGTTTATCATACTATATTTAATTCTTTACTGAAGATGCTTTTTCTGATAATATTAAGTGAAAAGAACATCAGTCTTTTAATATCCCAAAGACATACACATAGACGAGTCCTAAAGTCTTACAAATTACATTTTTTTATGTTAAACTCTGAGTGTGTTCCTTACATCAGTGCCTATCCTTGTACAGGAGATGAAAAGGTGTGATCCCGGTGTAGAAAGGGAACATTGGGAAACCCTGGTTTACAAATCACGTTAGGATTGCACATAGTGGGCACCTGAAGGCTTGGGTACTTACTTCGCCAAGCCGAGGTTGAGTGAAAGTTTGCCAGTCTGTGTAAGCATATCGGCCAGTGTCTGCAGCTCCTAGCGCACCCCCCTTGCTGGACTCCAAGGTATGGTGGCCACCTCCTTTGTTGGACTCCAAGGGGTAGCCTCCTTTGACCATCTCAAAACTTTGCTGGGTTTTGATTCCTTGGCCACCAAGAGTCCCAACAGACGTGCTTGCATCACAGATGTTGGCTGTCTGTGAGGGGAGTCTAATATTTGCCTCCTAAAGATAGAATTAGAAAATGAATCAATGGCATAGGAACCGACTCTTTCTTATCACATACAAGTCACTTGCTGTGCCTCTGTTCTTCACATGTAAAATCAGAATAATGCTAAGAATCATATCATAGATATTCTGGGTCAAACTCTGCCTCCTAGGAATTCATATGTTGAGGTCCTAACCCCAGGCTCACTGTAGATACAATCATATAAGTCTCAAAGAAGTTAGTCTTTCACCTAACATGACCAATGTTCTTACAAAAAGGAAATTTAGATTGTAAGACATTCAGAGGGACAATACAATGAAAATTGCTTTATGCGGCCACAAGCCAAGGGACAAAAACTGAAAAGAGCTATCCCTCCTCAGGACCTCCAAGGGCAATATGGTCTCCGATCTTATCTAGTCAATAAAACAGGGAGAGCAGGTGTTTTTATTGTTTGAGTTGCTCTTAAAGCCAATACAAATGGGCAACGAATTAAAATATTCAGGGAACTTCAATTTCTGCTTGGTGCAGTATGGGCCAATAATTATTAGGCCTTAATATTACTATGAAGTAATCAATTACATTCATTGGGTCACCATGTAATTCAGTGGGACTTTAATTCCAATTTACCGTCACTTCTTCTCCTGGTCCTTCAGTATTAGATACAATTAAATTTTGCTGGGCTACGTCATCTGGGAAGCATTTCTTGACGGTTCTCTTGGTAGTAGTCACACAGAAACATGTAAACAAAATGCCTACAGCAAAAATTAGAAAGCAAAGTAAGATAAATTTTCACCTTCTGGAAGATATTAAAATAATTTGACAGTAAACATTTGTTTAAAAAAAATAAAAAATAATAATTTTTAAAATGCCTGTATGGCTTTTCAGAAATCTTCAGTCCCATGATTAACTTCTGAGGAGTTAAACATGACCTCTGAAACTTACCTAAATGGATTTAATCTGCTGTTAGTGCTGATTCAGATCCCCACTTACAGAAGAAGTAAAAGATTTTTGAAAGGTACATGTACCAACAATTAAACATGTCCTCAATATAAAGAATTGCAGTATATTTTTCTAGACTATGATAGCTTTGATAAACTGTCCCAGATGGTCCATGTGTTAAAGTTTTGGTCCCTACCTATGAGTGCTATTGAGAGGTGGTGGGATCTTCAAAGGATGGGCCTTAATAGAAGGAAGTTGCATCATTGTGGACAGCCCTAACCTCTTCTTTCTCTCACTGCCATAAGTAGGTTGCTTAGTTACACACTACTGGTCATTGGATGCAATACAACAGAGCCTGTTAGTTATGGGCTAAGACCTCTGAAACTGAAGTAAAACAAACTTCTCTGTAAAAGTTGTTTGCTCCAGGACATTGACACGTAAGTATTCCACAAGACTTTAGACCATGATGCTTACACAGTAGCAATGCAGAGCCCAGGACCATGGCGAGAATGGCCCATTTCCCGAGGATTACGTTTGGCTTAGCATCCCTCTCCTCCTTGAGGCCCATTCTACATTCTGATGGAATGGTACAGTCGCACACTCGCACTGATAACACATGCTTTGCAGAAAAACCATGCCTGTCTTGTATTTGGATTGGCACGGAATAGTAGTTATAATTAAGATTGTGTCGTTGACGAAGAATGGCGCTTTTACCTGAAAGGAAAAGGGTAAGAGAGAGTATGTATTAATACAACATTTCAACAACAACATTGTTCTTACTTGGTTACTTGGTTACTTAGTTCAAGGAATTAATCTGAAAGAAAAACTGTAATGACTCACTCATTTTCTTTCTTAAAAATGGTTTTATGTTTCAGAAAAGTAGGGGAAGGGTTGAAATTATTTTAAATTAAAGGTAAACTGATCTCCAGACTGGGCATGGTGCTGCATGCCTTTCATCTCTGCATAGGCAGATAGGTCTCTGTGAATTTGACGCCCAGTCAGTTTATACAGTTAGTTCCTGGAGAGCTAAGGCTATATAGAGAGACCCTGTCTCAAAAAATAAAAATAAAAACCAAGCAAGCAAGAAAGAAACAAAGAAAGAAGACTTATCTATAGTTAAAGTGTTATTCCAGTGATTTAAAATTGATTTCTGTGTTTTCTTAAAGGATATTCAGAGCAAAAATCTAAGTGTAATAAATACACACACACACACACACACACACACACACACACATACATGTATGTGTGTGTATGTATTAGGTACACATATATACATGTATATATGTATGAATATCTATCTATCCATCTATTTATATATGATAGATGATTGGTACACAGTTAGACACATGCATATGTAGGTAGATAATTTTATCCACATGCTTTGACAAATGGTTACGTCTTTCTCAATTGATAATTGATAGATATTAGGTAGATAATTAGAAAACAAATAGATGATAGATAGTTATATAGATTAAATTATAGACATATGGTAGGTAGATGATAGATGACAAAGAGAAAATAAACATTAAAGAATTATTATTTTTCTGAGATGAATAAGTTCCTACAGTGCATATGTATTTTATTATGATTAACCAAGGTAAAGGCAAAGCCTTCAGCAACCTTGCCCTGGGATTGCTTACAATATTTAGCATAAGTACTTACCATCCTGTGATTCTAGAGTCCAAAGTCTGCTGGAAGAATTATCGAGAAAGAACTGAAAAGGTGGACCATTATCTGGCCCATCTAGATCTATAGGTTCTAAAACAGCAAAATCCTTTTCCTGTTGACAAATGGTCACATCCTTGTCAATATGTGGCGGGTGGTCATTAAAATCTTCCAGAAGAACTACCAGTGTTCCTGTGCAAGATCGGCCGGCTAGGATAAATAAAAATAGGTTACTCTGATAGCAAAGGAAATTGAGAGTCGCTTAAGCCTACATTTAACTAATATTTATCATTTAATCTTTTCCCTATAAGATTCTCTGTTTGAAACATGCTGATAAAAACTAAACAGGAGATGCTTCACATTGCTTGGAAGTTTATTCCTCAAAACAGAGTTGACAATAAACCCTTGGAAAATTTCCAAGACACCAAAACCTGATTTTCCACTTACGGGGAAATGGTGGAACTTCATGAAGAGACAGCTCCATGCTTTGTCTAGTTAACAGCTGACTTTAAATGACCCGTTTAGTTGATTCATAAGTGTCAGTGAGTGGGGAGTACCAGCCACAGAGCTAAGACGGAAATGCACCAACAAAAATCCAAATCCATAGCCTTTCTAGAAAGAGCGTCTAAAGTGAGTAGCTATCATGACTATGTTTTCCACATCCAAAAGCTCACTATTATTATAAGTTACCCTGAATGAATAGAGCTCTTCGTTATTAGAAAGATTCCACGCTGTTTCATTAGCTCCCAACACTGTGTGTGTTACCTTTGGACTCAAATAAGAAAATGCTTAACACTTTGATATGATAGTCACTCAGTAATAGTTTTAAGACTTCTTTCAGAAGCTAAAACTAAGAAGGTATTTCATAAGGTTTGAGCTCAATTGTTCTAAGTACCAAGTACACATCAAAGCAGTAAAAGCCTCGGTAGCTAATCTCACAGCCTGAACCTGAAGATTTATGTGCTTCTCAAACCACAGAAGAACGACAAGTCTAACCATGACACATTAGCTGGGACTTGTCAGGGAGGAGTACTTGCTACTCCTGCCCAAGACCACAGTTTAGATCTTAACATTCATGTCAGGTGACATGGACAAATGGGTCATTCTTCAGTGAAAGGGTCCTAAAGGAGAAGACCAGAAGAGAAGTTAGAGGAGGCAGGGAATAGGGGGTCAGGAGCTATTGCACAAGCAATGTGTGTATGCCAAGCAAGTCTAGTAAGAAGTAAGGATCTTACAAACAGTTGTTAGGGGAGAAATGGGACAAATTCAGCAGAAGGCTAATAAAGCACACGGTGAGCATAGAACACCTGAGTGTCAGAAATTATGTACACTGTACATATGTACTCATGTTCTAGGCGCAAGGTGCACAAAACAGTGTCCTCTAGACAGACAGCAGGAGAGATCATCCTGACAGACAAGAGTGATGAACACGAGAAACACAGGACATAAGCTAGATTCTAAGGAATCATTAGGATTTCCTAAATTATCATTTAGGAATACCTTTGAGCACCAAAACAAGTTCATATATGTATGTATTATATATATTATATATATTATCTCTATGAATACATGATTACCATATAATTTTCTCTTAAATGTTTGTCAAATCCTCATCTTTTCTAGGACACATCTAGGTTATGCATGTCCGGGGCATTGGTTTCCCTAAATTTTGCTCTTTTATACTAACCCTACTTATGCTTACCCTCCGTATCTTTCAGTATCTTTAAGCAACAAAGTTCTATTCTTTTATTTTGCTCCCTATAATTTCCTCCTTTCTAAAGAAGAATTTATTTTCCTTTCATCTAGTGCCAAGATTTCTATAGTTTCCCCTCTTTGTGCTTTACCCTGAAAGCTTCTAAACTCTCTCGATGTGTAGAGACATCTAAACATTCTCTACTGATAGAAAACAAAATATATAGCATAGCCTCCCTCCTTAGGATATAAGGCAGCAAACTTTCATTATTAGAAGGACCAAATCCTCATCTCATGCCTCCTAGTTTCCATGGTCTTGTGCTTGGAATTTAAACATCTAAAAGTAAGTAGACAGAGAGCCGTGTTCCACATCATAATTATATGTGTGAGCCATTTAGATTCCATTTTTACTTATAGGAATAGCAAACTTAAAAGAAAAAAAAAACCACATCACCCAGAATTGTAAAGTATATTAAATCAATATGTTTCTCAGCTAATATTCCCCCCTACCTGTTATTGTGCAGAGTTTTGGAACTTATAGTAAAATAACTCTATAAGACAAATGTATATTTGAGGTGTGGATCAAAGAGAAAGGTAGTATGCAAGTAGTTTACTTGGTAATGACATTCACATTAAGAGGAAGCTCAGATTTTGAAAGCTAGGTGATTTTAACTGATAGATGATCTTAACTGATAGATGATTTCAACTGATAGATGATTTTAACTGATAAGACAGGTCTTTAATGCTTAGACTATAAGGCGGTAAAGCTCTCATCATTAGAAAGGCCAAACCTCATCTCATGACTCCTCATTTCCACGGTCTGGAAGAGGATATACACCCAGATATTTCCATCCCAAAGGCAGCAGGACTGAGAGGTGAGAAAAGCCTTGATGGGCAGAGTGGGCATGAGTCACCTTGCCCAGTCTACATAAACAGGAAGTAGCTGGCATCTTCATCAGCTAACCTTTTCTCTCTCTTTCCATAGCTACAGCTCTTGCTTTAAAACAAACAAAAGGGCCAGAGAGGCCAGGTGGCAGTGCATGCCTATAAGCCTTTAATCCCAGCACTTGTCCCAAGAGGGACAGGCAGAGGCAGGCAGATTTCTGAGTTCGAGGCCAGCCTGGTCTACAAAGTGAGTTCCAGGACAGCCAGAGCTATACAGAGAAACCCTGTCTCGAAAAAACAAAACAAAAAAAAAAAAACAACACAACAAAACAACAAACAAAAAAAAAAACCAAAAAACAAGAGGACCAGAGAGGTGGCTCAGTGGTGAAGAGCATGCCCTTCTCTTCCAGAGGATCTGAGTTTAGGTCCCAGCAGCCATGTCAGGTACCTCACACCACCTGCAACTCCTAAGGAGGTCCCTTTGGTCAACTGCACTCACATGCACACATCTATACACAGACATACACATGTACACATAGTGTTATATATTTTTTAAAAAAACATTGTAGCTAAAATAGGCTATACAGCAAATAATATCTGGGGAATCATTATATATTATTAATTTGAACAAATTCAAGAAATGTGTAGAAATAGCCTATGCTACTGCCTGGCAATACATTTTTCTTGCTCAGTGTGTGCATCTAAAAACACCAGAAATCTTCTTGAGTTAATCAAATAGGCAAAAGATTTAGTTCCGTCTGAAAATCCCAAGATAATCTTTTTTTTTAACTCTATGAGGATTTGTCTTACATGGGTAAGTACGTAATCAAAGTATAACTTCTGTTTATACTCTTATTACTCCTTTTAACTTTTATTTCATTTATTTCTAGGGCATAGACTTATATGATGTGTTGCATCATAGTACATGTGCACACTACCAAACTCTGCTAGCACACATACATGCACATGTTTATTTACACTCTCTAACACGGTTCCAGTAGGCGGAAGTTTATTTCAAGACTTTCAAGATCATCACTTGATGGTATTTGAAGGAGACACTCTATAGAGTAGGTTCTAGACCCAGTTTGTGGTGGTGGTGGTTGTTTGGCTGAAAACATTTATTTTTCATATAATAAATTCTCATTACTGCTTTCTCTCCTCCAGATCCTTCCAACTCTTCGCTACTTCCCCTCCCTCCTAAATTCATACCTTATCCCTCTACCTTTAGAAAACAAACAGGCCTCTAAAATGATAACACAAGCAAAACAGAAGAGGACAAAGTAAGCAGAAAAGAAGAAGCCAAAGTAAAAGCTCAGGAAAGACAGACTCAGAAACACACACGAAAATCCTGTAAAAACAGTAAACCAAGAAATATATATATTTATATTTATATTATATAAACATATATTATATATAAATTACATATAAATATTAATATCTTTACATGCAATTAATATGTGTAATTAATATATAATATAATTAATATAATACGTATTAATATATTATATATGTGTGTATACACACACATATATATACACATATACACATACATGTATATGTGTATACATGTATACATACATACATACATACATATATATATGTATATATATATGAAAAGACCTGTAAGGTAAGTGTCCTGGCTCCTTTTATGTCAACTTGACACAAGCTAGAGTCATCCGAGAAGAAGAAACTCCAGGTCAGACAATGTGCCCCCAAGACTGGGCTGCAGGAAAGCCTGTAGTGCAGTTTCTTAGTGACTGGCGTGGGAGGGCCCAGCTCTTGGTGCATGGAGCCATCCCTGGGCTGGTGGTCCTGGGTTTATAAGAAAGCTGGCTGGGCAAGCCTTGATAGGCGAGCGCTCCTCCGTGGCCTCTGCACTGGTTCTCATCTCCAGGTTCCCGCCCTGTGTGAGTTCCTCCCTCACTGCTTTTGATAAGGAACTGTCAAAGGGAACTGTGAATGAAATAAGTCCTTTCCTCTACGACTTGCTTTTGTCATGGTGTTTCATCATAGCAATGGGACACTGTGACAATTAAAAAAAAAAGTCCCTAGACAGGGCATCATGATATCCCTCCGCAGAAATAAATAAACCAGTGCTCAGAATTAGACGTCGGTCGTTTACTCTGCTGTGGCTCTGCCCGAGGGGTGCGCGGGGGACTAAAGCGATCCGAGTGAAATGAGCTGTCACACTGAACACATTGCTGTAGATTCCTCATTAGTACCTTAGAGGAAGCAGCGTCTGGACTAAAATTTGACCTAGACACAGACACCTTCTCTATTCACGTTTTACTTTCAGAAAACGGCACTCACCTGCATCCATCGCCACTACTGAAATATTGTACTGGTTGTTTTTCACGAACTTCGACTCTCTGTCTAGTACTTTCACGGTTCTCAAGTCTCCGGTGCTTTCGTTAATCTCGAACCAGTTATCTTCGTCTCCTACCTTCTTATACCTAGGTTTGCAGAAAGCGAACATGGAATGACCAGAGCGGAGACACACAGACCTTTCCTAAATTAGAAATAAGTTCACGCTCCAGGGACGAGGCGCGAGTTTCCAGGAAAGCGCATTACCGTAAGCCTTGGCCGCTGCTCGACTCCGGGTCTATCGCTTTGTAGCCGAGGAGCTCCTGGCCCTCTGGTAGTCCATCTTTGCTCTGAATGACTTTGACCGGCGGCTGGCACTCAGGGCCCTCATCGGTGTCTTTAATTTTCACGGTGACGGTGGTGGTGCACATGGTTGGGGGCTGTGCATTGGCGGCATTGGTGAACTGGACTTCGTTAAGGACTCCGATTTGCAGGATGACTTGGCGGCTGACTTCATAGTTCAATGGCTGTTTAATAAACATGCACTGATCAGTCCCCATATGGTTATACCGAATGCTAATGATTTCAAGATTTAATAGACAGGGAATGCAATTCTTAGTTTTAAAATGTTGCCTAAAGCTGGTGCTAACCAAAAAGATCAATTATCTTCTTAAAATGGTTAAAATAATCAGTTTTAATATCTTTGCTTTGGAAGCTCCCACCTTCATCTTTTTATTGTAATTTTAAACACTAATAGGAATGCAGCATAGTTGTGTCTAATCCCGGTGAGACTCCTGAAACAAGTTAAATTTAAAGGAAAAAGTGAAGGGGTGAAAGACAGAAGACCAGCAAAAGGGGGAAAGAAGAAATAGACAGCATAAAAATTAAAACCATTTTACGAGAATCTTATCAGAAGCGTAACTTCTTTGGAAATCTTTGAACTACCCCTGGGGAATTAAAGGGGACAAGGACACAGTGATTCAGAGAGCAGCCAGAGAGGGCACATTCAGTGCTGCCCAGGGAGGCCACTGTCAGATTCAACATTCCTTAGCCTCACGTACAGAGGGCTGAAGTGTGTGTCTGGTGTGAGTTTCTGCTTAGGAAGAGTCTGTGTGAGTACTAGAAAGGGTCTGTGTAAAGCCCTGTCAATCATTCCATCACCATCACCTACTGCACTGCTGTGGTTGTGTGTGTGTGTGTGTGTGTGTGTGTGTGTGTCTGTGTGTGTGGTGTGTGAAGCATTAGTATGTATTATTACACATACACTAAGTGACTCCCCCTCCCATGTGTTCTGTAACTGCCCCTCCCGCCCCGGGGATGGGTTCACAGACAGAAATAATTTTTATACCAGTGCTGAAGCAACACAGGTTTGAATGCTGTAAAGAATAGCTTGACGGTCATACATACCTTGACCACACACAAGACACCTTCATTTGTATTCGGATCTGTCGTGATTTTGAAGTTCCCGTTTTCGTTCCCCTGGAGGATTGTGTATATGGCCTTTGAGTGGGGGGTGTTGGGCAAATCTTGGTCTTGCACCGTCATTCTTAGAATCTCCACGTCAATTCTGTTTTCTTCTACTTCTGTAGTATACTGAGGGGAAAGTGCCTTTCTAAGCATATGTCCAGTTTTTATATTTAAAATTCTATTTAAAGAATGTAAGAGGGAGTGCTAGATGCTCATAATTCGGAAAAGAATTTACAAAGTTCCATGCCCGGCTGACGTCTTTCTTTCTTATCCTGTTTTCAGATCCCTTCCACTCACCAAAGGTGACCCATCTCTTGGCTGAGGTGATTTTCCTGCTCTCTTTCAACCTCAGGTTTGTCGCTTCTCTGACCCCGTATCATAATTCCAGTGTACCCCCCTCTTTAAACATAGTAAACACTAATTAAATCATACTAATGTATTAGTCACATAATACTTAGAGTGAGAATATATTTTGTTTGTTTGTTTGTTTGTTTGTCACAGTGTTGTGGATTGAGCCTGGGGCCTCAAGACACAAGGTGAGTGCTGGACAACTGAGCTATGACAGCAGCTCAGAATCGCCAGTTTTCACAGTAATCCTGTTTCACTTACTTCGATTCACAAGTAAACATTTTAAGAGAAAAGTTTTCTCTTTCCTTGAGAAATTAAGTCATAGACTCTTTGAAATAAAAAGACAGAAGCATAAGATATTAAAAGATTAAAAGAATGAATTATGATCTGCAAATGATGTGTGGTGGTTTGAATAACAATGGCTCCCATAGACCTATAGGGAGGAGCGCTCTTAGGAGGTGTGGCCTGGTTGGAGTATGTGTGGCCTTTGTAGAGTGGGTCTGGCCTTTCAGAGGAAGTGTGTCACTGGGGGTGGGCTTCGGGGGTTCAGAAGTTCAATCCGGGTCTAGTGACTAACTGCTCTTTCTGGTGCCTGTGGATTCAGATGTAGAACTCTTAGCTACTTTTCTGTCACCATGTCTGCCTGTATGCCTTCATGCTTCCTGCAATGACAGCCACTGGACTAAACCTGTGAACTGTAGGCCAGCCCCAGTTAAATGTTTTCCTTCCTAAGAGTTGCTGTGGTCGTGGCGTCTCTTCACAGCAATTAAAACTTTATTAAGACAAGATGTAAGATGAAAATGATAGGATCTAGGTGCATGAATGAGCTCTTGACAATGAAGCATCCATCACTATATTAGATTTCTTATTCTCTGACTAAAATTCTGGTTTAGATCCATGAAAAAAGTGCAAAATTACTCATTAAAAGTCAGAAAAACAATCACTCCTTGGCAACCTCATCATATACTATGCATCATGGGAGGAGCTGTGGGCAGAACTTCCCTCTGACCCCAGCAGAACATAGAAGGCTGATCTTTTTTTCTGCTTCATAACTTGAAATACACAGGACATGAGAAAGCTGCTTCTTCAACATCTAAAAGAATCCCCAAACTGACAATAATAACCAAGAAAACATCGAACACATGAGGTGCATCAGAACAGAAGCGCTCTTCAGTGGCCGAGAGCAAAGGCCCTTCCTTATATCAGAAACTTGAGCACCTCAGCCATTCTTCTTAAACAAACCATGCTTTTCTTACTTGTTTTAAAGTGATTACTACTTAAAACAAAATGTCTGTTTTCAGGAAGCTGCCATATTCTAGATTTTTTTTTTTTTAATATGAAGGAACCTGGTTCAACAAGCACACAAGTCTACTCACAGAAGTTTGAGTGAAGGATGGTGGGTTGTCATTCTCATCCTCCAGGGAGATCGTGATTGTTCCGGTGGTGAAGAGACCAAAGGGCTGGCCCCCCATGTCTCGGACCTCCATCACTAGCGTGTAAGTATCACATTTCTGTAAAAGAAGGGAGGGAGGGAGGAAGGAAGGAAGGAAGGAGGTATATTGGTAAATACATCTATTTCCTCTCACTGACAGTGATCATATATACTCTGTTGCGGTTATATTGCAAACAAGCTTTTAAAATGTATACATGTGTGTGTGTTAACACAACTTCATGCCAAGTCCTTGATATTTTTTAATAAAAACACCATAAATACAAATACAAAACAAGAAGTTGAACAAATAGTGCAGCTAATTTCAATTGTCGGTTCACCTAGGAGTCACCTAGGAGACATACATGGGCATGCCTGAAAGGATATGTCAAGGGGTCTCACTGAGGAGAGAAGACTCAGCCTTAGTGTGGATAGTACCATCCTGTGTACTAAGGGACAGCACCATCCTGTATGTAGCAGACTATATAAAAGGGGCAATGGTGGAAGACCCGCAGAGACACAGCACTCTGACTGTGAAGTGTGAACAGGTACCTCACACAACACCTTTCCTGCCATGGTAGACTGTACTCTCAAAGCCAGGCACAAACAAAACCTTCCTTTCTACTCAGTGAAAGGAACAACTATCCAGAAGCAAGTTTTTTGCATTAAAAGTTTAAACTTACCCATTCATAACTGAAAAAACTTAAGCAAAACCCAAAGGTTCTTTAGTTGTGAAATGAGTCAATAGACTCGTATATCCAGACAATGAATGGGAGAATAATTTTTATTGTAAAGTAATGAGCTATTGAGCTGTAAAAAGACATGGGGGAAGTTCAGATGACTAGGAGAGAGCAGCCAGCATGGAAAGGCTTCAGATTGTGTGGCTCAGACTGTGACATTCTAGAAAAGGTGAAACTGTAAGTAAAGAATCTCTCTCTCTCTCTCTCTCTCTCTCTCTCTCTCTCTCTCTCTCTCTCTCTCTCTGTGTGTGTGTGTGTGTGTGTGTGTGTGTGTGTGTGTGTGTGTGTGAATGGTTCTCTGAGGTAAGGAGGAGGAACTGTGAATAGACAATAGACCTGGAGACCTGTGCAGGCATGGGGAAGGAACAAGTGGGACTCTTCTGGTTTTCTGATTGATTTACCAAATGGCATACATTGCAATGAAATTTACTTTTTTCAAAAGCAAAAGTGAGGTAAATTAAGGCAGTGCTATCAGAACCTAACATCAACGCCAGGAGAGCAAGTCAGACCTGTCTCATCCTTGGCCTATCTCAGCATCTCTGCAGATGCAAGGAAGTCTCCAGAGAGTCCCTGGGCATAGCTTGGGAAGAAAGATTAGGGAGGAGGCACATTGGCTGTACTGTAATCATCCTGGCAGTAATTACCAGCTCAAACACAGTGGCTGATGAATTAATGCATGGGTCCATTACCTCTCTGTCCAGTAAAGGCGTGGTGGTAGTGATCACACCTGTGTCTGGGTGGACGGAGAAGTGCTTGGGTTGATCTGGGATTTGTTGTAAGATTCTGTACTTCAGACGAGTGTGTAGGGTTCCTGGCTCATCTCTGTCTATGGCAGTCACTTGTCCCACTGAAGTTCCTGTTTAGATGAGGCCAATGTTGTCAAAATTTAAACGGTAATAGAATTGAGTTATAAATAAATAAAATACAGGTATCATTGCAGTAGAGTACCAAAGCCCACACAAAGAGAGACACACATAGACACATAGACAAGAGACACATATACAGACACATACATAAACACTGCACATACACACACATGCACACACAGAGAGCAGCGGGTTTTTTTTTTTTTAGCAAATACTCTGAGGAGAGTATAAATGTTCTGACAAACTTCTAAGCCTCTCTTCCTTGGGACATCAGCTTGGTATATACTGTGAAAACCATGTCTTGTATTTTACATACAAGGAATTAAGACATTTTGTAAGAGTGATTCTCAAATTCTTTCTCCCTGTCAATGATTAGCAGTTAATGACATTTCATGGACTATTTTTAAAAGGAAAACTCTCTCTTGGAGCACAACTTAATATCATGCCTTTTTGTAGCAAAGTCTTTTAATTTTTCACTTTAATAATAAAGGTGCCAAATTATTCTTAGACATGAGCAGTTATTAATATAGAATTAAGTGTGATTAAATGTGATTCAGTAAGAGGAGGATATTCCTAGACTGGACATGAGGATTTTAAAGATGATTCTAAGAGGGCAACATTATACCTGCATGTGGACCCAGCACCAGAATGCAGAAATCCACAATAACTGCACTTCTTACAAGTATTTTAAAGACTGAACAGTTTTCTGTTGTTCTGCCACAGGCCTGGGGATCTTGGCTTCATATATTCTCTCTGACCTCATGCATTCTATGACGTCTCCCTTCCTCTAGAACCATCCCAGCTGAAGGAAAACCCAGCCATTATTCTGCACTGCAATATTTCTAAGATCTCAAACTACCAAACACTGAACTCTAACCATAGGGACAACTGAATCAAATAAAGGTTACCATAATCCCGGTCATGATATGAAAAAGATATGAACTTCTATTAAGTACAAAATTAAATTTAAAAACATTAGCTGGAAACAATTTGATCCTTAATAGAAAAAAAATTCTAGTAAGAAACAAAGAATATATATAATCCAAAATACTAAAAGAAAAAAAAAGCATAAAGTGAAATTGTGAAATTATAAAATTAAACTTTTGCTGAGAAGGTATCTCTCTATGTAGCCAGAGCTGCCCTCATGACATCCAGGTTGGCCTTCAATATCCAGACATCACTGATCCCTACTTTGTGCATGCTGAGATTTAAGGTTTGTGCCAGCTTGCCTGGCAATCATTTTACCATACAGTACTTCTGAAGTATAAATGATCTTGTTAATATACTACTGTAAAATGTCAGGCCCCAAGAAGAAGCTGGCTATATGGCTTGCTGAGCCTGATGACCTGAGCTCAAGACCCCAAATCCATAGTTCAAGGAGAGAACCAAGATAGGTTCATACATATCACACAAACACACACACACACACACACACACACACACACACATACACACACCACACACCATACACATATACACACACATCACACACACCACACACACACACACCACACAGACACACACACCACAGACACACACACACACACACATACACACACACACACATACACACACACACACACACACACCACACACCATACACATATACACACACACCACACACACCACACACACACACACACACCACACACACACCACACAGACACACACACCACAGACACACACACCACAGACACACACACCACAGACACACACTCACACACACCACACACACACACACACACACACACACACACCACATACACCACACACTCACACACACCACACACACACACACGTGCACACGCCACACACACACACCACACACATACATACATACACACACAAACACACACACACCACACACACACATACCACACACACACACACACACACACACACACACACACGTTAATGAATGTTGTTTTCTAATGTGAACTCACCAGATCGGCAATTTTCAGGCACACTAAAAACTGTCAATTTGGTTTCAAAATATGGGGCGTTGTCATTGTCATCCTCCACCTTAAACAGCAGGGGAAGAGGGTAGTCTGGGGCATAGCCATCGGCGGTGGTTGCGTATCCATACAGCTGGAAGGGAGGGAACATCATCAGCTGCTTCTTACCTTGCCCAGAAGGAAGCCCAGGACTAGGGCAGAGGTATTGTGTAAAAACGTGCACAGGACCAGGGGCCTCTCCTCCCTTTGATGTCCAATAAGGCCATCCTCTGCTGCCTATGTGTCTGGAGTCATGGGTAACTCCATGTGTATTCTTTGGTTGATGATTTTGTCCCCGGGAGCTCTGGGAGTACTACTGGGTGGTTCATATCGTTGTTCTTCCTATGGCACTGCAAGCCCCTTCAGCTCCTTGGGTCCTGTCTCTAGCTCCTCCATTGGAGACCCTGTGCTCAGTTCATGCTGCAGTGTAGGGGAATATCAGGACTGGGAAGCAGGAGAGGGTTGATTGGGGAACAGAGGGAGGGGAGATGGCTTATGGGATTTTCGGGAGGGGGGTAAGCAGGAAAGGGAACAACATTTGAAATGTAAATAAAGAATATATCTAATTTAAAAAAAAAACATGCACAAGTATGTGCAGTTACGAAATGATGCAGTGCACAGAACGCACAGTCACCGTGTGTGCACCCTGTACCTTCTTACCCTGTACCTTCACCCCCTTGAAAAGTTATTTCTCATTATTCTTCTACCAAAGTCCCATGTGCTCTCAGTTTCATGAGCTCTGAGTGCTTTCAGACATAACTGTAGTTTTTAACTTGTTAGAATACAGATAGTCCCAATGTAGTTGTGTTCATAACAACTAATAACAAAGCTCATGAACATGTTTCAATTTATATATATATATATATATATATATATATATATATATATACATATACACATATGTATTATATCACAATTAATTCTGGGTGATATCGCTTCCTGTATTTTCTTATTTTTATATTGCAAATATGCATTTATAATAAAATGCTAATAAAAACATATTTTTTGTTCTTAACTACATGACAATGGGTTGTATCTTGATTCCAGCTAACAGGATTTAATGTTTGGGGTTCTCCCCCCACCTATTAATTCTACCCAGTTATTTTTGTACTCGCTCTATGCATTGGTGCATAATGGGTGTTCAGTAAGTAGTTGTTGAATTACATCCTAATCCCCATAACCTGCTGACACCTCCACCCACCATCACCATCCCCATGCCCATCCCCATCCTCACCATTGTGGTGGTTTGAATGAAAATGGCCCCTATAGACTCATACATATAAATGTTTGGTCCCAGTTTGTGGACAGTAAGGAAGGATTAGTATGTGTGATCACATTGAGAAAGTCTCTGGGTGTGGCTTTGAGGTTACAAAAGTCAGTTCCAAGCCCAGTCTCCTTTCTCTGCCTGCAACTCTCAGATCAGATGTGAGCTCTCAGCTGTTGCTTCAGTACCTTGCTTGCCTGCCTGTGACCACACCCGCCACTGTGATGACTACGGACTGACCCTCTGAAACCGTCAGCAGGCCCCCAGTTAAATGCTTCTTTGATAAGTTGCCTTGGTCATGTTGGATCTTCATATCAATAATAACCCTAACTTAAGACTACCAACATCACCACCATAACCCTGGCTACATATCACCATCAGTGTCACCACTGTCACCTTCATCACGTCATCACTGTCACCACCATCACCACCATCACCACCATCACCAATCCTATCATCACACTACACCTTCACCACCATATTTAAAACATTCAAATATTTCACTATTCAATCTTCCATGCATTCCTCTCTTCTCCCCCTAGGCTGTATGAGTTTTTCTCAAAATGCTGGTTTTGAAATTTAAGGCTAGATAAAAGCAGAAAATTGTCAAATAGATTACAACTGTCATCAGACATGGAGCTGCAGAATCACAGGTCATTTCCTGCAATACCTAACACAGCAACAGAGCGCCTTATGACGAATAAGTTTTAATTAAAATTTTCTTTCTATTGCATCATCATTTTCCCTCTTAGGAAAACAAACTACCCCATCTCTTTGAGACTCCTGTATTGATTGGTCTACCTTGTCATAAAGGATTACACCAGGTCCCTAACTCCATCCCTTCTGGCATTGCTTACAGTACCTCCTGTCTGTTCACTCTTCCATTGGGGACCATTTTTACCACATAGGACGCACTTGTATCTTCAAATAATCATCTCATCTCTTAATAGTCGAATACATACAGGGTCACTTTTGAAGCTACTAATTTGGACTCAGTGATCTTGTGTCACATACTATACTGGTTTTAGGTTTCACTAGTAATGAGTCTAGAATCTCCACCAAAGAAATTCTAATTAAAATAGTTCCAAACAGGATAATTGAAATGGAAAGCATCTAACATGAAAGTTGGGCTCAAACTCTCATAGGATTTTCTCATGCTTATATAATAGAAGAACTAAATATAGATATTTTCTTAATTGGTCCTTATAGCAGCACTTAAAAACCTCAGGTAATGTTTGCTATGTACTAACTAGATGTCACTGTTCTATATAATAAAAAGCAATATAATGCATTGAAATCTTAGTATGATGGTAATAATATTAGTCATGTATTAAGAATACTTTTTCAATGCTATTGGGCCTGTTATTTTTATAGCCCTTCCCTTTTTAATTTTCTGGTAGAATATATTAGCTAAATGAGATTATTTTAAACACACAATTTATTATTAAAATCTCACATTTATATAAATTAAATAAAAGTAAATGGCCAAGCAAATGCATCAAAACCCCTACTACAGAATTCTGGAGTTATGTATATTGTATGTCTCCAAGGAGTTCTCTTATTTGCACGTAATTTTCTCAAGTCAACATTAGAACACCTCTGCCATAGGTATGATAGATATTAGCAGCCTATAAACTAAGAAAGCAGATTCCTAGAGGTTGTGGCTCACCAAGTTACAAGGAACAATGACAAACACTTAAGATGTACTGGAGGAACAAGCCATAGAATATATCTTGAAAAATGAATTGTTTGAAAAGGTCACAAGACCAGAGGTACTGGACGACTCCCAACAGTGTCTCCCAGACACAGCAGAACTGATGCTCATCTGAACTCGTAGACTCTGACAGCAAGCACGGGGCCTACACAGACTTAAACCAGATAAAATCCTAGCGCCGAGAAGGAGAAATGGACAGAAAATACTATCTCTAATAAAGAAGCTATCTGCAACTGATACCTGTAAGAAAAGGGGAAATAACTCTTATTCCAATGGAGCATGACGGGGTGTATAAACCAAACTCCAGAGAAGACTCTATGCACAACAGCAGTTGTCCAACTCAAAGATATGCTTTCTTGTGTGGGTGCTTTGCTTTGTTTTGATAACTTCTGTCTTGTTGGGGTTTGTCTATCTGTCTATTTTGATCTTTATTTTTTATTTTACTGTGGTTTTTTTAAGGTGGGCAGATGAACCTGGGCAGGTAGGGAAATGAGTCTGGTTTTTAGAGGAGGTATGGAGAATAAAGAATATATGGTATAATTTTTAAAATAAAAACAGAGAGAAAAGAACAAATATGTTTATACAGTCTTCTATCACAAGTTAAAAATAATTAATGGATTATTGTTTTAAAATATTGATATATAATTTTAAGCAAATTAATTAAAACTTCCTTTGACAAAGGAATCTTCTATTTCATCCTGCTTCTAATGATTTTTTATAGCTTAAATTGTGTTCACATCTTCTTATAATACTTCACTTAGTAAATTCTATTTTAAACATTATATTTTACAGGTGGCATTTCTAAGTGCCAATTTAGACCTAAACAACAAGAGGAGAACAGGGTAATTATTAAGGTAAATTTGTACAAATATTAATTGAATATAGATTCCAACTTATTTTATTTGTCATTAAAAAATGTAAAACTAGCAAAGCAAGAAGGTAATTCAGTGGCCACACACAGAATACGTGTGGCTGAGAAGACAGCTCCAGGAGGAAAAGAGCTTGAGAGGAAAAAAAAAAAAGAGATTGACAAAAATTCATTGTATAAATATATGAAAGTGTCAAGTGATAATAAAACTTAATGTCAAAGAAGTTTGTTTTAATGATTCTCTCCCCTCCCTCTGACAGTATAAATAGTAAAAAAGCAAAGAAAAACAGAAGGCTGAAGACCAGCTCCTATCAGAGCTCTGATATTCGATGAAGCGGATCCTGCACCATCACAGCAGATGGCTTCTTGTGTCTGGGCAGAGCACATCCTTGGTAACTGTCCTGCTTCTGGGGAAGGCGTTGTCTAAGCAGTAAGTGTCCTATATTTCTCTCGCAGCAACTTTCCCTTGTATGTAGCTAGAAAGGTAACTGTGATTGCAGAAGGGCTGGGTATAGGATTCACATTTAGTGTATGCAGGTAAGACCCTGGGTTTAATCACCAGGACCAAAAAAAAAAAGTCGAGATAAAAATGACAACCACGCAGGGTTAAAGATGGCTGTGCAACAGAGCGCCCGCTCACCAGCTGTGGCCAATGGCCATTGAAATCCACTCCCAGCACATCAAAAACTAAAAATAATGGCCACAATGAAGCTTGGCTTCTCTCTCTCTCATACCTTCAATAAACGTTTTTAAAAATGTTTTTTTAATATTGGTAAAAGCAAAATATGTTTAGTCTAGAGAACTTTGGAAGAAGCATAACATACAGAAAGTGTCACAACAGTCTCACCTTTGTAGTTATGAAATCTCTACAGCAGAAACACTGTATGTTGTTACCTTAATGAATTCTCTTACAGACATTCCAGAACAAAGACTAGTCACCTCTTCATTAATTCTTTACCACGGACCCCCTGCTCTTTATTTACCCTTCTTCCCTGTAATTCACATTCTAAGTGTTGAATAACATTTTATCTTACCATCTTCCCTCTCCTTTGTCTCTCCTCTCCCTTTCCCTCCCTTCCCTTCCTGTTTTTTTTTTCTTTCTGTTCTTCTCTTGCTATTGTTTAAGACTCTCACTCAATAGCCCAGACTGGCCTTGGATTCACAGTTCTGTCTTGGCCTGCCCTCTGCACTGGTATGATGACAGGCCTGGCTCCAAACAGGTTTTTCTATCGTAAATGCATCATCTTCTTGGGAGCCCCCAACTCCTCACAGATGTTATCTTCTTTCACAGGTGGCTTGCTGGGGCCAAAACTTGGAAAAATGGTTGCAAGGAATCCCCCTGGACTTCCTTCACAGATATTTCTTTTGGTTAAATCTCAACCGCAAAGAACACTGTTATTGCCCACACTGAGCTGGTAATTGTAAGGCCATGAGTAGTGCTTTTCAGTGTCATCCTCCTAAGCCATGGGCCCATCTCTTGTATACCAGTTAAAGATTAGAATGCTAAGCAGATGTGTGGATTTGTCTTTAGGTAGAAGAATAAAATGGACTGCTGAGTAAGTTCTAGATACCTAAACAAAATGCAATTCAAGGGTTAAATTTCTTAAGAAAGGTGTGGGGCGGGGTTGGTGTGTGTGGCAGGTGGGTGGGGAGTACCACCACACTAAGCAAGGCCTGAAATGGTGGATCCAACCAATGTATATACATATTCAGAATCCCACAGGCGATACAGCTCAGTACAACCAGGTCAGACTTTCTGGGCATGGACCCAAGTGGCCGTTTTGCTTATCTTGTTTTCTAGGTCTCATGTGTTTTACAACATAAAAGCTTGGCTGACAAGGATGGAAGTATTTCATCATAAAGAACTTTAAACCCAATGAAAATCTCAGTTGCTTCTCCAGAGACTTGTAGATATGCATCTGTGCTTGAAAATTTGCCATTATATGTCCTCTACCCATTTACTTCCCCTGTTAAGCCTACTGTCTCTTTTTCAGCCTGGCACCAGTTTATATTTAATATTAGATATATTATACATATAAATAAATTATTTGACACAGTATCTATTCTTTTAAAAAAATCAATGTTTAACTGATGTTAAATAAATATTTCAGTAATCTTACCAAAAATTGGTCATACTGTTCACGGTCAATGCTTCGGGTACAATAGATGTCCCCAGTGTCTTTCTCTATATAGAACAAGTTGAAAGGCTCTTTGTCTACTCCTGGTCCACTGATAGAGTAAAAGATGGTATAGTTCTGGGCAGCGTCTGTTTGGATCTATAACAAGAAGAAACAATTTGGGGAAAGAACAGATACATCATGATCAACACCTTAAGCTAGTCTCTTTTGGGAGTTTGTTTTAAATCACTTTCTTTCCTCTGTTCCTTGGCCAATTTTATTCAAAATCTTATCTCCATTCTTCCATGTGTGAAGTCACAGACTCTTGTCCCCCGTTTGATCCCTAATGTTTTGCTCTCCGTGTGGTTCTGAAGCCTGTGGAGCAGTGCGCCTTTACTGTCTTCTGGTTCTATACATGGTAAAGGAAATCTTTCTGTGATTTCAAATTATTGGGGATAAAAAAAAATCTGTGTGATCACTATTGAGGGAGTACTACTTCTTGCACAAATAACTCTTCAGATCTCAGACTGTTCCAAAGTGTCCCTGTGTTTGCATTTTAGCTGTGTCACAGTGAGCTATCTCACTTACTACACAACAACTACAAACAAGTAGTTTGGGGGGGGGATACTTGTTTACTTAAGCCAGAGTTGAATTATGCAAAGTTGGTCGATATAATCTCTGCAAATTAATGCTTAGAAATATAGCACAGTGTTGCACAATGCCTCAAGAGTACAAGTGCTTGCCACCAAGTCTGACTGCCTGAGTTTGAGCCTTAGAACCCACATGGTGGAAGGGGAGAACCAGCAGCTTCTAGCAGCCTGCTGACTCACACATTTGCTTGTATGGTACATATGTGTCCCCTACCCCCAAAAATAAATAAAATATTTGAATAGCTAGTATTTGGATTAAAAAAAAAAAAAAACCTCCCTGGAGTCATTATGTGCTCCTTGTTGTGATGGGTAGATGATGCCAATACAAGTGATAATTTAAACCTCTCATTCAGTATATTGTACACTACTTATTTATTCATGTATTTTACTGGGTGTTGGGGATAGAGCTTGGAACTTTGTACATGCTAGACACACATACTAAGCCACAATCCCATTAAAATTGTGCCCGTTAAACAGGAAAGTTGAATGGAGAAAATATTTAATACATGTGAAATGAAAGAACACATAACAGACCTGCTGAACGTGTAGTGGGAACGGACCCAATGAGTTCTCCATCAGTGAACATGGAATAGGAGCCCATCTCCTCTTACTGCGCTTGTGCACTGGTTCCTTGGTATGCCTCTTCCTAAAAGCCTACGTTGGATGAGAAATGAAGAAATACATCATCACTGAGCATTACGGAAAACTGTGGTTTTTCCCATTTACCACAAAATGGGAAAAATACATAACAATATCATAAGTAATCTCCAAAACATGTGTATTATATTTTTCAGTACACACACACACACACACACACACACACACACACACACCAACCCTACATTCGACAGAGGGCTAATATCCAATATATACAAAGAACTCAAGAAGTTAGACCCCTACAGAGGTTTCTAAGTAGGAGATCAGGTCTCTTGGATGACTGCCACCAGCCCAGTCAGTTGGAAGGAAGCCACAGGGTGGAGTGGTGCTGCTTGGACTCCTTCACTGGTCCCTGAAACCCGTCCCTGCCTCATTCTTGTTCTTCAGGTTGGCTCTTCTCCCTGCCACACCTTAAAATTTATCTGAAACTTTGGTTATTCCTACTTTGCTCCCTGGCCATAGTCTTCATCAATACCAACCATATAAAGTGTGTAAACATTACTCTTTTTAAGAGTCTGGTTCTCGTTAGGAGAACGTTGAGTGCAAAAGACAAGAGAGTCATTCAAGGATGACACCACCAGCCCTGCAGGTGCAACAGGGGCCTTGGAAGGACTTCCTGCCCTAACGCGCTTTACCTTTTTGTCTCTTGCTGACAGTTCAATTTCTAGCTCCTTTTGTTCCTGCCATTGACTGTCTGAGAGCAAGATAGAGAACTCCCTCCTTTCAGAAGACAAAAGCAGGTCACGTGTTGTATAAATTGTGCCGTCTTCTAGAACTCTGAAGGCTGGGTCACTGGACAGGATCAGGCTGGGTGACTTGAAACACTCCTCCAGATTCACTGCAGTGAAGACATTTCGCAGCAATTGCCAGGTTAAACAGGGAGGGAACAAGTCTTACAGGAATGACAACTACATGCATAGGAGGAGCAGAAAGAGGGCAGGACACCGAACATCTGCTATTCTAAACGTAGGGATTGTGAGAATAAAACTAGTGAAGTTATGGTTCCCCTTTCTTTCCCTCCCTCCCTTCCTTTCTCTCTCCCTTCCTCCCTCCCTTCTTCTATTCCTCGCTACTTTCGTCCCTCTCTCCTTCCCTCCCTCCCTTCCTTCCTCTTTTCCTCCCTCCCTCTCTTCTTTCCTTCTTTCTTCCTCCTTCCCTTCCCTTCCTTCCTTCCTTCCTTCTTTCCTTCCTTTCTTCCTTCCTTTAGCAGTGCTTGGCTAGAACCAAGGACCTCATCCAGAAAAGACAAGCCTCAACTACATCCACACTATTCCCATTACTTTCATCACGAGTCAGTATAAGAAATAAACTATTCTGAATCTTATTGGATTTGGGTTGCTTCCACTTTCCCTAGGATCCACAGGTTTGTCTTCACAGGTCTTGATCTTAGAATGGTTCAACTTCAAGACAATGTGATAGTCACATGCGTTAAGAACTGACTTGGAGCCTGAGGCTTTAATAGTGATGTTTTTTCAAACTAAGGGCATGTGGTAAGACCCTCCTCCCTGATAATGGCCAGAGTTATAAGCCACTCCTACTGATGCTGGGATTGGAACAGAGAATGGGACCATGTTCCAAACTACACAGTAGACCCTGTTGCTAAGGTAATGCTTGGTAAATCAGGTATACTGAATGCATTTTTCCCTTGCATGTTTAAAGTATAATGAGTTTATGAGGATGTGGTGACTCCATCAGAAATTGAAAGCTATCTGGAGGCAGATAGGACTCTCTCTCTCTCTCTCTCTCTCTCTCTCTCTCTCTGTGTGTGTGTGTGTGTGTGTGTGTGTGTGTGTGTGTTTCTGTTTCATAATATATTGTTGACTTACATAGTTTTATAGTACCTTTATCACAAGATGGTGCCAGTAGATTTTGAGATTAAGTTAAATTTTATTTGGCAATAAGATAAAAGTTATGTTGCAACAGATGAGAAACCCAGTCTATTCTTATGCAATATTTCTTATTAATAATGCAAATTATATTCACACAAAATCTTTTTGAGATTTGATAAAGTCAGTGCTTACTGCACCTTGAAGGTTCTGGTAGTAAATTTTACTGGAATTGTATTTGAGTCCCTCAAGCTATTCTGTGAAACACACCATATAAATCCTCAGGGAATATTTATCCATTGCTACACACCACAGGTACAGACTTTATATGGAACATTCAAACTTTGAGGTTTCTTTAATGTTTCATCAGCAAAGAACCTGACACTGGGAATCTGGTGGCAGAAGAAATGGTATAACTTAAAATGTGCTTCTGGTGTTGATTGAGTAAGATCATTTTAAATTTTTTTCTGATGTTTCCTAATTTTTCTAAAATAGGAAAGACCTACAACAAAGTCTGACAGTTAGACTACCTTCAACTACCACTAGTAAGTGGGAATGACTTTTCAGTGTGTGCCTCGCTTTAGTGCAGAGTAGCAGCTACATCGCTTGCATCCCAAAGTTTGCAAGGTCAGCCAAGAGCTCATTGCCGCAAGTTTCATCCATTCTCAGCACAGGGGCTCACCTTTGCCTACAAGTGTTTCAGCCTTAAGATGAGAGGGAACTTGAAGGGAAACTTTTTGACAGGCATCGCAAAACAATACCAGAGCCTCAAAAAAGAGAAAAGAAAAAAAGAACAAATATCATATTTGATCACAGTTTTTTTCATGTTACAGTTTTTGTCTGATTAATTAAATTACTATCAACTTTAGAATTAACTTTTTAATTATCTACTTTTTAATATTCATTTAGAAAGTGATAGGCATAGAAAAACTGGCTTTGGGAAGCCATTTGGTATCAATGAAATAATTAAGTGAACAGTTCTTAGAACAACATCATTATTACATAATAGCAACATAATATATTATGATCCATTGAGTTTATAGAGTATTGCCTCTAAGACTCCATTAACCTCACAGATCTTTAGCCTCAAAAAGTACTGGATTCTAGAATTCTATAAGCACTGATATACCAACTCTCCAATCATTTTTTATTATTGCTTTTTGAAGGTACTGTTGAAGAAGTGAGAAATACTAGAAGCATTTTTGAAGCTCATAAAATGACACTTAGAACCATTCCACTGTCAGTAAATCATTTCTCAGACTGTCTTAGAAAAGAAAAAAAAACCTTCAAAATCTAAGTATTCTCAAACCACCGTACTAAGTGATATAAACTTATAGAACTCTCTGAATTTTTATTATATTTAAGGCACAGCTATTGGTTTAAAATTTATCTAAGAACTCCAAAACAGACAAACTATCTATTTTTCCCTATAAGCTCAGAGAATTCTATAAATTCAAAACAATTTTATTTCTTTTGTAGCACTATATACTTATTTGCTTTCTTTTCTCTTTATTAAAATAACTCCATGTTAATTAAAAAAATGAGCACAGCTAAATTTTGCAGAATCATACAGATCACTTGTGATCACTTTTTTCTTGAAGACCACACTCTAAAGTTATGGGACATGTTATTGTGTGGGGATAAACTAAATTGTTAATGGTCATATTGAAGATGCACATCCTTCTAACTCAACTCAAGTTTATTAAATGCATCATAGCAAGTTAAAATAGGTTGTACATTTGTTTTACAAATCTGCTAGTCCTATAATGTGGCTATCTGCCATTTTATAGGTCACATTTACATACAGCTATAATTTAAATAACCACTTATGAAAACAACAGACATTCTTATTCCTTTGGCTATTTAGAAATACCATCATCGTAATGCTAAGAATTGTACTAGACAATTGCCTCAGGTCTTGCTGAGGATAAAATTTGGGTTAGTAATTTTCTACATGCACAGTGTGTGAAAAGTACATCGTAGTTAGAAACAGATGCATAACTGCATATACACCTGTATGTGCATGCACCTCTGAGTATAATGAGTCTACATATATTTTATAGAGCTTATCTACATCACCAACCCTGTCATCATTTTAGTTCCTCCCTGTCTTAGGACACCACTGCAGGAAAGCACATTCTGTAGACAGAGACAATGGAAATTTCCAGAACCTCAGTAGTCCCTCTATCTCCAAGTTAAACTGGGGTCTAAAAATGACTTGGAAGGAGTTGTTACCTTTCCAGTTAATATGAGGTTCTAGGATGAATGGGTCAGGATAAATCAAGGGAAAATTAGTTAGACAGGGATCAGGAACAAAGTCAAGAAAAATCTGTGTTTAATTAGATTTTACTTAACCAACACTAACTCCAGGTGGCTTCTATGTGTTCTGCTCTCTGGCAGTGATGGGATGAGAAGTTGACCATCAACCCTGAACCATGAATTGTTTTATATGGAGAAATGTTTGTACCCATTCATAAAAATCGCCAGATTCTGAAAATATAACTTATAACTAAAGTATTTTCAGTAAAATACAAAATTAAATTTAAAAACCAGGAAAGTCACAATGCAGAAATTTCGGAATTGAGATTTGAGAAACTCCACCCCTCCCCCAAAAGCGAACATGGCATCCCATAAACAGTTCCAACCCAGGCGGAGTCAAGTCTGGTGACGGTCACACTCCTCTTGTGGAGTCGAACCACATCCTCACATTAAAAGTCCTCCCCGTTCTTCCTGCATGAACCAAGAACATCTTGAGTAATTCATATCTTCACCCACAATCCTTTTCTCTTTCTGCTGCTCAGTGGAATAGCACGTTAAATGCATGGGTTTTATGAATGCCTGGTAGCTAGAGCAAATCTCAGAACCTTCTGGGCCAAATGCCAAACCCTTATTTCACTACTCCTCAGGAAAAAAAAAAATCACAGACAAACTGAATGAGGGATTCCCCCTTGAAAGGCATTAGCACGCATGCCTGGGAGCTTGGAGAGTTAGCCTATCCCTCCTCATCCTGAGTCGCAAGCCCCTCGGCTCTAAATTGTTCTCAAATCAGGTTTGTTTTTTTTTCCTCTCTAACTATCCCCCTGCCTTCCATTCCTAACAAGAGACTCTTTCAAGTTTGGCAGGACAAAGCAGGCAAGAGCCTTTTTAGTCCTTTAGATGTTACTCACCGGGAGAAAGAAAAGGAGCTGCTTAGAGAAGGTGCTCCCTGGGGCAGCACAGGCCACAGCCATCTGAAGCGGTCCCAGTGGCCAGGGAGGGTGAGCAGCTAGTGGCGTGCACGGGGAGGCTAAGCGGATGCTGGCAGCAGTCTAGATGCTCTGCAGCCACCTTGGCAAGGCTGAGGTGCCTTTGGAAGAGAGTCAGGATGCAACAGGAGGAGGAGCGACAGAGCGGCTTTCTTCCCCGGCCGGCCGTCCTCCTTCCCGTCCAATTACCTGTGCATGGAGAGAGGGTTTCCTACAAGTGGGGAGAGTGAGGCCCAGGACACCCCATGCCCAGCCACTGGCTCCTCCTCAAAGCAGCTTTCAAAAGTTCCCCTGCCACTTAACACATAGTCAGAATTAAAAGACAACACCCTCCATGCGCAGCCCTCCTCCCTTTCCCCCCAGGTAGAGGCTGTGAAGTCCTCCCAGTTATTATGTCCTCCCACAGCCTTCCCTCCTTCTTGGCCTTAATAACCTGCCTTGCCCCCCGGGTGTAAACAGGAATTGTGCATAAACCCCAAGCCAAAAAGAAAAAAAAAAAAAAAGAAAAGAAAAGAAAAGAAATTCCTGGTCAGGCACATTGGCAAATCAGAGGACAGAGGCTTGTGCAATCACTTCCCTCTAAAGTTATCTCCTCATCGAAGCATTCGGGTACAGCCTAAGCTGCGAAGCGCTGCAGCTTTGCCAGAGAGATGACATTCCAGTCGATGGCATGCCATGGGTGCGTGGTGACGGGTGCATTGTGTCTGCCCCTATGATTTTCTGCCTCCCAGGAGTCATCCCTCCAGACATCACAAGGAATACCCAAAGAAGTATATCAACCTCGTTTTAAAAAAGCAAAAATGATCATAATAAAGAACTAAGGACACGGTTCACTTATGGTTTTCTTTTTTGTTAAATTGGAACCTTCCTTCTTGTAACGTTATCCCCCTCCTCCTGTCAGACACTAAAATCTACTAGACGACTCACATTAAAACCATTCCATTCGTCCTAATTAGTTGTGCATGACAATATGGAGCCTGCCCCAGAGTGCTGGTGTAAAGATGTCTTAGCGCTCAGGGCTTGTAAACACCAATGGTTTTTGCAGTGGAAACCTGGGCGTCTTCTAATTCAGTATGTTTGATATCTGTTGTATTTGATGGCAGTGATAGAAGTTGGGGGTGGGGATGTTAGATACTGTCAAGTACTAAGTGTTACGTAGCCGGGTAGAACTAGGTTCATATTTTCTAGGCCATTGCTATGAATAGGGGCACAGCAGACATTTAAGTCATTGTTACCAATAGACCAAGAAGGGCTCATTTTAGTAAATGATGGAACCTTGAGAAAGTAAACTTTATCCCTGTGTTCACAAACAATATGTGCAGACATGGGCTAGAGACACAGCTAGGCCACAGGTTCAGTCCGCAGCACCACATAAACGAGGTATGGTGGTGCAGGTATGTGAGTGATCTCAGCTCTGGGGAGCTGGAGGTTCACCTCCACCTCTGAAAGATTGACACGCTAGACTTTGTGCCCTGTTAAGATGGAATACCACGCAAAGAGAAAAAAGAACACTGGAAGTCTCTGGAAGCTATGACTAATTACACTTTTTGGAGACCGCCTAAAAGCTTAAAGGGTAAGAAAAGGACGCTTCAGCAGGTGTTAAAGACCTTAGCACTTGAGAACAAAGTGACTAACAGATCTTAAGTTTATAGTTCAGAGACGAAGGAGAAGTGTGTTTGTGTGTGTGTAAATACTGCATAATCTCTCGTTGACCACAAACTTACAGTTGTAAAGGGAAAGCCTGGCACCGTGTGTGTGTGTGTGTGTGTGTGTGTGTGTGTGTGTGTGTGGTGTGGTTTTTCTTAATCATTAGCTTAAGGTACATTTCTGTACGAACCTAAACCGTGTTTTATGAGCATACAGCGACACATTTCATGGAAATTTGTCAGGTGGCCAATTTATAGGAAGCGCTACTTAAGACAGAACGTCAAAACCCTGAAACAGTTATTTTTAAACAACATTAAGGACTCTGTCCGGTGACCCCATTTATTCAAAGAGACTAGCCTTGTCATTGATAAAGCTATAAGAAACTACTTTGTGTCAAAAACACATGAAGGGAAGGAGCCAGGCCCAAGAATGGAGAATTCTTATGTGCAAAAACATCACCCCTAGTCTCAGTCCTTTGAGTTCAGTATACTACAAAAACCAAACGCAATACAAAACAAACAACAACAAAAACACATTCCAGCTATTTCCTCGGATTAGTCTTTTCAAACTTGAACATTTAAGATCTATTCGTAATTAGAACCTTACTCCCTATACTAAGCAGCACATCAGTCAATGCTGACTTAGAACAGGAGAAAATATTCTCACTGCCTAGAGAGAAAAACCCTTCAATTATATTGAACTAGGAAATGATCTGAGTAAAAGGTTATTAAAATTTAAAGGTCAATTGTTTGTGAAAAATTAATAGGAATGATTCCTTAAGGGTTCTTACCTAGATTGCTAGTTAATTTTTACATAAAGTGACCACTCAGGTTTATTACCAAAATTATTGTCAAGCCTAAGAAAAGAAACGTCAGCACGGTTGGAAGGTAATTTAGGGCTCTCAGTTTAGCTCACATACTTAATTCAAACTGGCTCCAGAAAAACAAAACATTGTTCACATAAATACATCACAACTTCTTTAACTGAGCACTTAAGTCATTTCTAATGTTCACTCATTACAAAAGCCATCTGTATGCATACAGCTTTTGAGTAGATTTACAATTATTCTTTAAGCTAGGAGGAATTTCATGTTTGCAATGTTTTAAATTAACTCCTGTAAGACAAACATATTCAGAACTGGATGTTGGAATACTTAATGAGCTAAGACACCTGTGTTTCTAAATTCCGTACTCTCTTGGCGAATTTCTGATAAAAATGACAAACACTTACAATTTTAATATTCACAGTTGTGTCATATGCTAGTAAAGTATTCCGTAGAAAGGAATACTTTATGTAGTTCTATTTCTAGCCTCATTATTAAGGTAAATAAGATCTTTTTACTTATAGATACAGTAATAATATGCAAATAATGGCCAATATAATGTATAGAATGGATGTAGGATGGAAAAGAAAAAGAATGTAATAACCTGAGACTGTTTTGAGAAGAGCTAACATTAAGAGCACCCTTTTCTGCTTTACAGTTGTGTTAACTATAGTTTCTTTTGTGTAAATGGATTAAGAGTGATTACCATTAAACAAAAGAAACTACACTCATTAAAGCATACACCCTCAATGAAATAGCCTCAATTAGCCACTGGCCTCCAATTATCATTATGCTGTGATGCTTCTGCCATCAATCGCTAGCAGACAATCCTCCCACATTGGCATAGGTCAGGGAACTTGAGTATATATATAAAAAAAGAAAGAAAGAAAAATGCTGAGTTGAGAACACCCGGATTCCATTCTCAGAGTCTGAATCCAGGTTGGAATGGGTTCAATATGACGCCAGTCATCAGCAAGTACTTATCCACACTGGTGCCTTGCACTGATGAATAATCAACTATTGTGTCTAAAACGCTGCTAGAAAATGCAAGGAATGCAAAATGAACAGGGCAGAGAGACTGTACGTGAAGATGAGTACTGTACGTGAAGATAAGCACTGCACAGGCAAACAGAAAAGGAGTCTACGTATGAAAGAAAGAAGACAGAAGGAATGAGTACATTGGCACAGAATTTCACTGTTTGGGGAGGTCAAGACAGACTGGATTATTTTGGACCACCCCATCATCCCTCGCTAGTGAGGTGAACAACAGGTCATCTGTGCAGCAGGAACATTCCTTGAGCTCAAATAAACCAAATGGACATCAGAACAGGGACAGACAGTGGCATAAAGTGTTTGACACACAAGAATAGGATATAAGTTCCTCAACACCTATATTAAAAAAAAAAAAAAGCTAGGCATGGTGGCACATACCAGTAATTCTAACAATGCACAGGGGAACAAACGGGTCCCTAGGGCTTGCTGGTTAACCAGTATCACCAAATAGGTGAGTTCCAAGTTCAGCAAAAGACTCCAACACCCCCAAAAAAGGTGGATATCGGTTGAGAATACCTAACATTGATCTCTGGCCCCCAGGGGTAAATACACACAAGACATGCATGTACCTGCATGCACACATTTGCACACACACACACACACACACACACACACACATGCATACTAATAAAAGAGACAAATCATATGTTGTCTTTTTCACTGTACATGTTGCTGAAATTAAGAAAGATGAGAATATATCCTTTAACGGAGACTGACATCTACTTTGAATTTAGATTGCATGCGGAATGGAAAATTCTAGAAAGAGGGGAAGCTGTGAAGACATCTGAACAATGGGATGAACTGAACTGAAATGGGCTGAAGGGAAAACTGGCCCACACAGGACCAACTTTTCTCAACTGATACTTAGCATCATCTCTCTAAGCCTCTGGGGCTGCTCTATTCTTTCTAGATGTAGACATGGCTTTTTCTAGTCAGAGTCTCATGATTAAAACATCTGAGGAGGAGGCTGTAGCACAGTATAGGGTGGAGAACTACTCTCCCCAGAACCCAGTGTGCTTGCAGAGATTCGAGAGAGTAACCCAGCAAGGTAGAGAAGGAAAGGAAAGATGCTCTTAGGTTCACTGTCTCAAAGGAAGAAATTCAAGAGATCTCTTCAGAGATAAGGAGCAATTGGAGGAGATAAAGGAGCCAGGAGAAAAGCACCCCATTGGTGCAGTCTTGCACTAGAAAGTGTCTTGAGACATAGAAGCAGAAAGGCGCTCAAGAAGAATTAACCACACAAATCAAAACACGCAGAATAAGGGATTTTCTCTAATTGTTTTTGTTTTTCTAAAATGTCAATTGCTAAAGATTAACCCGAATAATATTAATGATTTAGTTTATGTTCTTTGCATAAATCTTCTTTTCTCCCCAATGGTGGCCTTACATATACACATACACACACATATACATAGATACACACACACACACACACACACACACACACTTACTTCCATTTTTTATAGAATTGACAGAATAAACACACACACACTAAATGGAAGTAAAAAGTTCAGTGGATCAGCAGAAGTATAAATAGTTAAATGAAAAGCATCTGTGAGCACACAGGAAAGACTACAGTGAGAAAGAAATCAAGGAATGAGACCCCACTTTCTATCATTTCAAAACACGTGACTTGGCTCTTTTTCTTGACTTGATGTTATTCTAATTTTCACTCTTATCTGTTGGCCAAGTATGAAATGCCATCTGTATCTGAACCAGTCACTATATATTCATCTTCTTAAAAGTGAAATAAATGTGTGTTTCTAGACTTGCATGCTGATTCTAGAGTACAGATCTTATGAATTAGGAAGGGGAATCAGGGAACAGGAAGCAGTTATTATCACTGACAGATTTTGTTTAGGATAATCTGAGAAGAACTGGTATCATGGAAGTAGTCAGAACCCCTCTATTCCCAATTAGGGGCCTTTTATTGGATTAGAAGGAAAGAAAAGGAAGCTACTGTGTGGGTAGGCAGGCGACTGGGTTCTTCTTTTGAAGATAAGATGGGTTTTGTGCTTTCATTTGTGTCTCAAGAGATCAGGATGTGGTACAGAGCACTGTGCTTTTCTCAAGCATGGAGTAGGGTTGACACAACTCTGTGCATTTGGAACCAGGTGTTCCAGGTAAGATGGCCGTACAGTTGTTCTAGGAGCTCCACCTCCCTTCTCGATCCATCTGCATTCGGCAGTTGCAGGTTGATCTCTAGTTCACAGAAAACCATCTAAAAGGAAGCAGCAGCCTTGATGGACGTTCCCGTTGGGTGGATCTCTTGGAAAGAATAGTCATCAGGAAGGACCTCCCCACCCTTCCCAATTAGCTTGCAAATGCGAACAAGGATGAGGCTATCCAGAGGCAATCCACAAAGAGAGTGAAGCAAGCTTGCTTGATTGCCTGCCATTCTGCATACGGTGCTGTCAGACTCCAAGAATGCCACATCCATTTGAATGAAAAATGCTGATTCAGAATGAATGAGACGTGGCCAAAGATAATAAAGAAAGCAATGTTCCTCCCACTAAATACGACCAGATAGATGGTTTATTGTGGAAAGTGACCGAGTACACCCAAATTTCACCACAACCTAAACCATTGTACGTCCTGGGTAGACATGATTCTATGTGGATAAATCATACGTGTACATCACAAATATAGTCAGAATGTTCTTAAGAAGATCAATGGACATACTATTTATGACTCTACAAGAACACGCAAGATAAAGTAGAAAAAATGTAAGTGTGTTCGGAGAAAGCCTTGTCACTCAGTACAAAGCAGACCAGACCGTTTTGTTTTCATTTGAATGGAATAGCATCAGCCAGTGCTTCCCAGAGAGGGAAGCAGAGAGGTTTGGGTTCTGAAAGACATGGATTTCATGGGTCCACCACAGACTATTAAAGCAATAAGCAAAAATGTGGGTTCTCTTGTGTGTAGGGTGTGAGTGTTCTTGTGTGTGCATGTGTATGTGTGTGTTCCTGTATGTAGAAACCTGATGTCTTCCTGGATCACTTTTCCATCTTATGATTTTAGAAAGTGTCTTGATGAACCTGAAACTGCTTTCGCGAGGCTAGTTAGCTAGCAAGCCCCAAGGATCCTTGTGTCTCCTCCTCCCTAGCATTGGGATTATAGCTATGCATTGTGATGCCAATTCTCATGCTGTAGATCTAAACTCAGGTCAATGTACTTGTGTAGCAAGAAGGTGATATCCATGAGTAACCTGGTTTAGATCTCACCACTTCAATCAGTTATAGGCCTTCTAAAATTATTGATCTAAAGACCCATTTCTGTTACAATTCCTAATTGAAACATATATAGAGGACAGACTCAAAAGACCCAGGAGGTTGATAAAACTTAATAGGTTCAGAAACCTCAAAGTGATAAAATTCACAAAGCCATGCCCCTAGGGTTATATAAGCAATAAGTAATTTTAAAGTGAGTAGAACGTGTCTTTAGTGGAACTGCCCACAACTTGTGTAGCTTTATTGAGTCATCACCTGTGGGCAGGGTGGGCCTTTTGGTGAGAAGCTCCTGAGAGTTACCCATAATATCCCCACTCAACTCACTGGCTCTCCAAACTAGATCTCAGAGGGAGTATTTCTTTGATCTGTCACTCCAGGGTGAACAAACTTTGCTCACATCTCCCCCAGGAAACACACTGCCAATAAAACAAGAATCTCTAGAACTGAGACTACATTTAAACATTTAAAATCAAAAGAATTCCTGCAGGTGGTTAGAGGAGCCAAGAAGACTGAACTCTTCTGATCCAGATGATAAACCACACGGCACAAGACAGAACTCTAAGCAAAAACCAGGAAGTCACAGAGACTGCGCAGCCTCTGTTCCAAATCTGGAAACACCTGTTGATTTCTGGAAGACAAAGTGATGATGCTTAGAAATTTAGGGAAATAGTCATTACTACAAATGAGTGAGTATATTCATATTGCTTGCCATTTTATGCATTTATTTTTGAATAGATGATCAGTAGGGAGAAAATGCTCTCTTTAATTTGAATAAATTCCAATAGAAATAAATAAATAAATAAATAAAAAGTGTCGACTAACACTGTGATACAAGCTTAGCTTTAATTTTTTTTCATTTAGACTATATCGCATATGAAAAATACATATATAATCCTAAATTTACCAAGTTATAATTTATAAAGTTGACAATTTTGCCTAAAGGTCTCAATTCTTTTCTTTGAATAAGAAAAAGATTTAGAAAATCTAGATAGCTTTTCCTCTTGCTTTCTTTGAGACTTTATACTGGGCAGAAATTTTTTTAATACATCTCTAGGTACATGAGTTTTCTCCAGAAAAGAAAAAGATACTTTCGTCAATCTCAATCTATGACAAATGCTGTGTGTTTTTTGCCTTTTGAATTTTTAATCATATCAAGATAGTAACAGGTATTTTTTTTTCAAAATTTCGCAGGTATTGCTTTGTATCTTATAAGTCCTAGTTTTTTCCTCTTAAAAACTTTTTAAGAGTTTTTACTTAAACTTTTCCTGCACTTTTACTGCAGGTGGACCCCAATTTACAACAACTGCTACTCTCCATTTCTCTACTTTTCAACAGTCTGAAAGCAATGCACATTCTATAAAAATCCATGCTTCTGATTCCGAGTTCTGTTCTCTCTGTTACTAGTGTCATACTCTGAGGTGTTCCTTGGAAGCACTGGGCAGCAGCTGTGAGCTGTAACTCCTGTCAGCCAGAAAGTAATTAGGATAAACAGTATAGAAACACATGCTGACATATGGGTTGTTAAAGCTAAGAATGCCTGGTAAACAAGTGTATTACATGTGTTTTCCATGGATAGTTAACTGTAAATCAGTAGCATCTTCATTTATTCTGCTACTTACTGCCATGTTATTCAATGATACATGCATGCATAAATGGTTATTTTCCAACTTTAGGAAATTACCCTTTGATAAATCTATGTGTATGTATGTATGTATGTATGTATGTATGTATGTGTGTGTATGTGTGTATGTTTTTACCTCTCATAGTTTTAGTCAGGGAGTCCACAGAGAGCTACAAAGTAATATAGGCTATTCCTATTGCTTTTGATTGCCCTTTGAGAACCTGATAATTTTTGACCCAGAACTGTTTCTATCTAAATAAATGCAAAGACAAAAAAATGGAGCAGAGACTGAAAGTGACCGGTCTAACATGGAATACATCCCATGTGCAAGCATCAGACCCTGAAACTGCTAGTGATGCTATGCTGTGCTTGCAGACAGGAGACCAGCATGGCTGTTCTCTGAGAGGCTCTGCCAGCAACTGACTGAGACAGATGCAAATACTTAACAGCCAATGATTGGACTGAGATTAGGAGCCCCTATGGAAGAGTTAGGAGAAGGATCGAAGGAGCTGAAGGAGATAGCAGTCCCATAGGAAGACCAACAGTGTCAACTAACCAGACCCCTGGGAGCTCCAGGAGCTAAGCCACCAACCAAAGAGCATACATGGTCTGGTCCACGGCCTCTGGCATATGTGTTGCAGTGGCCTGCCTTGTCTTGACTCAGCGGGAAGGGATGCACCAAACCCTGTAGAGATGTGATGCCCTAAGAAAGGGGCATGCTAGGGGGATGGGGAGGGGACAGAGCACCCCCTCAGAGTCAAAGGATAGGTAGGATGGGGCAAAGAACTCTCGGAGGGAGGACCAGGAAGGGGGCAACAGGAATGTAAAAACAAAACAAACAGAGAGAGAGAGAGAGAGAGAGAGAGAGAGAGAGAGAGAGAGAGAGAGAGAGACCATATAGTAAAATCCTATTACTGAAGACTGCATAAACATTGGTCACTGCACATAGAGAAGTCAGGTTGCAGCTGATCTGAAAACTACTAGCTCGCTTTTGCGATGCTGGAAGATGTAGGCTGCTGCAAGAGGAACATCAGGAATGCTGTTACCTGGCTGAACTCTGCAAGTTACAATAAGGACCTGCCAGGCAAGATGTGCTCTCAAATTCTACAGTGACAGGTACTGGAGTATCCAGTCACTTTCTGATTGACGTGAGGCCCACTCCACAGGAGGGAATGCATGCGCTGTATTGTTAACCTGGCTGGATGCTCAAAATTGAGCTCTTCGGTGCTATGGGGGGGGTGGGGGATCTGCTATTGTTGTTTTCGTTCAACATACACATTACTGAACTGCCTTTTAAACATTTATATCTGTACCCTTAGCCTTCACTGGAGACGTTTCCTAAGGAGGGAGGTGATGATCTACCCAGAACCCTGTTACCAGCTAAAGTGCTGAGAATAGGCAGTGGGAAAGTTCAGAGCCCTAAGTGAACAGCTACGTCAACCCTTTCGAGGCTCAAAGAGTATCACAGAAGAGGGGACAGAAAGAAGAAAGAGGGGAGGAAGGCATCTTATAGGCACGGCACTCATGAAATCACTAATAACTATCTCAACAGGACCTGCACAAGATTGGGGCTCAACATTTTCTCAGGGATGGGGGAAGGGTCTATGAAGCCCCAACTCTCCCTGAGGGATTATAGATAGATATTTAGGAGTGTTGGGGGAAGGGCTGTCATTGTTATCAGTCGTGTAGCCACCAGAGAGTCGCCCCTGCTCCAGTAAATACACTCTTATGCTGGCACAGGCCAGCAGCCCTAATTAAACTCTGTTACATGCAAAAAGATGGTAGTGACGGTGGAAAGTTGGAGACAGGGGACAGAAGAAGGATTTCTGCAGAAGGAGCTGAGAAAAAGCAGTGGGCTGGAAAGATCAAATGTTCCATCTCAGCACAGAAGTGTTAACCGATAAAAATAATGTAAAGGGGATTCTACAATTCTTTATCTCTCTTACAACCTTCCTTCCCTCACAAGTCTCCCTCTTACTGAACTCTGTTTAAGCCTTTTCCTTAAAGGCTAAGTTGCTTTGACTACCAGTGGAAGCATACACAGAATTTAATATGTTTAAAACATTATTTGTTTTAAGTAAAATCCAACAAAATAGGCTTAAGGCATGTTAAAAACCACCTTTATTAAAATCTGGAATTCAATAAATTAAAGTTAATGAAAAGAGTACAAAGAATAGGAAGTCTTCTATTTTCTCCAGTATATGATAGAGTTGCGCCCATTTAGATCCTATTAAAACTAATGTGGGTTTGTTTTAAATGCTGTGATTTTAAGACTACATTTTCTGAAGAGTAACTTAAAGATGAAATTAAATGGTCTGAGAGATTACCCAAGCACTTGGACAATGGAAGTTTGAGGCCAACCTGGTCTATACAACTCTTGAGAGAAATATAGAACAAGAAAGAAAGAGCATGTTGAGAGAAGATAAAAAAGAAAGCTTTGGCAGAAACATCATGGAAATGTGAAACTGAGGAGCATCTTGATGAAAATAACAAAAGATGTGCTCTAGTGGAAACTGTGTTTCAAGAAGCTATAACAGACACTGGGGATATTGTTGAGTTTGGAAAGTACTAGCCTCACATACCGGAAGTCTTGGGTTTGATTCCCCAACACCAGAAAGTCATGCTTTACTCCTCTAATAACAGAACTCTGGAGGTGGGCACAGGAGGATCAGAAGGTCAAGCTCTTCCTCAAGCTCAAGGCCAACCTGGGCTACATAAAACCTATCTCTAGAAAAACAAACTGTATAAGCAACTATACTTGCCCAGATGTCTGGATCCAGCAAAGAAGTGAACACCAGCTAACAAGCTAGAAAAGTAATTCACTGACATAATTGTAAGCAAATCACAAAAAAAATCCATAGAAAAAATGATGAACCAGATTCACAAAACTGGAGAGGGCTATGGAAACTTCACAATAAGAAAGTATCATGGATGACCTGCCACAGGGACTGTATGTCTGGGATGATACCTAGCAAAGTCACACAGGGCATTTGACACTGCCACCCCAAATCCAGGCTCAGACTTTTGAGTTTCTGATGACACTCATTTCTCTTTCTTGAATTTCAATTTGTTCAGAACTATTGACTCTCCCTGATTCAGAGTGCCGGAAGGTGGGGAGAGAATTCCCTCTCTTTTTCTATGCCCCCCAGAAAATTTTTCAAGAAGAATGTCTTCTACATGAAGAAGATGATAGTGGCTGTTTCTTATGCAACCATTATAGTCAAAGCCATATTCTGAGAACTTTATTGCCACTGGATTTGAATACAGGTTAAATAAAAAATTAAAGAGAGTAGTAGGCTGTTACAGTTAACTCCGATGAAAGGAATAGGGCAGAGGTTTAAACTGAAGCAGCCAGGTTGGGGAGTTCTTGTAAGTAATGGCATGATGTGTCTTTTTGTGCAGAGAATGATAGGAGACCAGAGGAGGCAGGGAACAGAACAGATGCTGAATTCCTAATCGTGGATAATAGTACAGAAAAGAAGGCTGGAGGTACCATGGTGCCTGGGCAAAGGCAAACCGATGAGGAGGGTCTGGGGTTCTCATCTTGATTTCAGATTTTCTCAGAGTAATATTGTCACTTCTAAATATGACGCTATAGAAGCCAGTAAATGGGGCGAATCTTTGCACAACTACTGTGTGAAAGACAAAATATTCCTCCAGATAGGGACCATAAAGAGCAGACGCTCTAGTCCTTTCTGTTTACGTAATTATATCAAGAGTCCAATTGAAATGATGAGGGAGTAAAATGACATTTGAGGGTTTTTGGTCACATTAAACAGAAACCAAGGGTCAAAGGTAAGAGAGTCAGTGGACTAGAAAACAATCATCTCCATTACAACAAGCGCCACCCTAATTATAAAGGCTATCATTCGTTGTTTGACTTCTATGCATCAGATATACTGTTAGATTCTTTATATGTGTCTTCTCAATTCATGCTCATAACAAGTCCATGAAATGGGTCCTGTTATTATCACATTTTTATAGACAAGTAAATTGAGACCCATAGGATTTAAATGACTTCCTCCCGGTCAGAGAGCTAGTGAGTGGTGACATGGAGTTTTCACCTACTGGTTCCATCTAGGGCACTGTAACTGGAATAAAAGGCTGGAGTTGGAGCTGGGGACAAGGCTCAGTGGGTAAGAGCATTTGCCATGAAAACATGAGGACTTGAGTGTGAGTCCCCAGAACCCATGCTGAAGACAAAACAACAACAATGATAATGACAACAACAACAACAACAACAACAAAACCCATGGCTACATTTGTCTGTAACCATAGCATTTGAGAGAAGAGACAGGGATATCATCATATGCCTGGTCCCATTCCTGAATGGGACCAAACACTCTGCTGACCGACTTACAGTTCTCCCTGGGCTAGGGTGTAGAACTCAGTAGCTGTTTCGTCTTTCAACTCAAGCACAAGCTAGGATGCCAACCAATCGTATAAAATTTAGTAAATGCTTATAATCCTCTACATTTGCAGGTGCTGTTTATTTTTTATTTAGGTCATTTCATGTTCATTCTATTTTATACTGAATATTTATAGATAAATATATTTGATTTCTACCCCCACTCTAAGGGAAGCTGGGGATGGCTAAGTGGAAGATGACTTTTAGTCATAGTGTCACATAGGACTTCATTCTGACAGGAAGCTATGGCTCCAAGAAGGAAGCTATTCTTGGGTTTGGTTTGGTTTGGTTTGTTCCATTTTGTTTAAAAAAAAACACCTAGATACCATTATGCATATATATGTATATTTATGTATGTGTATGAGTATGCATGTGTATACACCATATGTATATATGGTGTTCCACAGTTCACACTAGGAGAATTGTAATGTCTCTTAGATCAGAACTCTTCCCTGGAGATGGAGATCAGTTGGCAGAATACTTGACTAGCATTTGGGTCACCATCACAAGGCAAGAGAGGTATTGAACCGGAAATATTTTTATTATTTAGTATATTGATTTTTTAAACATTTTTCTTTTTGATTCTTTTGAAACTACTTTGGACTGCTTTTTGTATCTGAAAACCTATTACATTTGCTTCAGACAAAGGTCTGCCACAAAGCAGAAAAAAATATGACACACAGTTAATGATGACCCGTAAGGATCATGTATTTACGATTAACAATACCTTGAGGATATACTCAAAAACTTTATAAAGGAGATAAAAGAAAATATTAAGACTGACTAAGCCTGTGTCCAGTAATCAGCACTGTAGTCATTTCAGTAGAAATAGTTAAGCAAAATAAAATTATAAAGCTATGTTTACAAAAGGGTCCCCTGGAATACCATTAAAGAGCCCTCTGTTGTTTGCTGATTCTGTGTTCAATAATGTGATGATGTAAATGTCAGTAGAAAGCAGTAAGTTTTCTTTTTCTGTGTTTCTTTACTGTGTCTTGCAGTTTTCTGTCTTCTTTTGTGTTTTATTCCTTTCACAATACTGTTATGTGACAGTGGAATGAAGACTTGTTCCCTTGGTTTTACTCTAATCTGAACGTCCTTGCTTCACCTTTACTGTTTCCTACTGTCACTGAACATGCTCTAAATGGAGTTACTTTTCAGTGTCATCATGACCCAGTCACAGGCAGAATCCAGGTAAGAGCAAACCATGGGCGTCGTGTGGATGATGGCCTTGGCCACTGGTCATATTCTCTATCCAGGCTCTCTGCATACACAAACTATCATTATGGATCTGGTTCCAACTTGCAGCCCATCCCACTCAAGACTGGACTTCCCTACTCCCAGACACAAAGAGGTCATCCTTCTTCCCCTCAGCCCCAAGGCCAGATGACTGATGACTGTCAAGGGTGTCACACAGCGTCTAACATCTGGAAGCTCTTCTTCTCACACTGACTCTGCTACCCTGGTTCTCCTCAGCTATGAGACCTTGAACTAGAGAATTAGCGTAATTTCGCCTCTGTTTTCTTACCCATCTAATGGCATAATAATAGTCCCCACCTGGTGTTTCCTGTGGAGCACAGGATGATATGTGCAAGCAATATGGTTAATATGTGTGACCTGAAGTGAATGGCCTCTACATGTGGTAGACAAAGCAGAGAAGGAGAAAGGAGGGAGGAGACACCTGGAGTCATGACCACCTGGAATCAGGGCCACCTGGAGTCAAGACCACCATGAAGCAGCCTTCCTTCTGCTGTACCAAGTCTTGCCTTAAAGCTGCTTTCCAGATATTTAGCATCTAGAATTCCAGAACCATTGTGTGTGTGTGTGTGTGTGTGTGTGTGTGTGTGTGTGTGGTCAAGGGTAGAGTCTTCCAAATTCTAGACCCTTTACTGACCACTGGAGCTTTAGAAAATGAAGGAAGGTGTTGAGCTCTAGAAAGCAAAACAAGAAAAGAAAAAATTTCCAATTTTAGAAAAAGTTTTGAAAATTCTACAATCTGCCCAATGAGGGCAGTTTAATGGTTTCTGCTACTCTCAAGCTCTTGGGTCATAGGTTAGTTCTTGAATTTCTTCACTTTTCTTCTCCTCTCTACTGAGGTTCAGAAATTCTGTTCTCTCTCTCTCTCTCTCTCTCTCTCTCTCTCTCTCTCTCTCTCTCTCTCTCTCATTCTGTGGTCCCTTTGCTGTGTGCCCTCACATGAATGCCTGCACCCTTGTACATGTGGAGAGAAATAAGGCAGGAGTGGTCTATCAATTGAATACCACGGGGGATGATGCTTTATGAAGCCCTTTCCCATCTGCAATGGACTGGCTCCATCTTGTTCAAGCTTTGTGCTGACAACCTACGGAGCTGTGAGTTCATAAGTTCAACAACCATATCACATCAAAAGACAGCATTTTATAACACTCCCCTGCACGCCCCAGCTCTTAAAATCCTTCTGCTCCATCTGGGTTCTGGAGGGGTGAGATAGATGTCCTGTTTAGAGCTTAGCACTCAACAGTCACTTACACTCAGGACTTCAACCATTTATGACTCAGCATTAACCGTCCTCCACTACAAACAGAAACTGCTCTGACCAAGGCTGACATCAGCACTGATTTATGGTTATAAACATAAATATTTATAAGGCAGTTTGACAACATGCCCATCTAGCAAAACAACAGTAGTAGGTTCCCCCAGGACATACGCTCCTCTGAGCCGAGGGCTTTTGGTGGGGTCCACAGTACTAGATATGAATTTTCTACTGTGAAGCAAGCCTCAAATCCAATCTGAAAGTGGTTGATTCGTCTTGTGACAGCCATATCACTATTGCAAGAATGAACACCTCTAGCCTGGCAGGGAAGTATTGTACACACAGGGTCTACCATGGGGCAAGCCTGATGATGACCTTTCTCCTATGTAGCATCCTTCAGTACTATGAACGATATCTAGCAGAGAAGATTCTTTCTTATTCCCACAACCACAGTGTGTTCTATCTTCAGTAATAGGGTCTTACCATCTAATTGTGGGGAGGGAGGGCAGTATGTGGATACTGATAATATAATATGTTCAGAGGCTTCCCCATATCTTTGTTTCCTTCTCTCTTCACAGTCTTGTTTCTTCAATCTTTTTATATCACCTATAAGCTTATCAAGGCATTCTTCTAAACAGCACTATTCACTCTTAAAGCAATGTTTAACTTGAAAAAGGCAAATATAATCTCAATACAAATGAAAATGTGCTACTACCACAGAGGCCCCGAGGAAACAATCAAATAAATATGAAGTTACCTGTAAGATCAATGAAATGTTGTTAATGATAGGACCATTGTACTTCTTAGATGTTAAAAAAAACCAAAAAAACAAAAATACAAAAAACAAAAAACAAAACAAAACATAAAAACGGGTGTGATGGTTCAAGCCTATAATCTCAGCAATCAGGAGACAAATGTAAGAGGATCATCTCCAGTTCAAAGCTAGTTTGATCTTCATTGTGAGTTCAAGACCAGCCAGAGCTATATACCAAAACCTTGTCTGAATGGATGAATGAATGAATGACTGAATGAATTGCAATGCTATTAGGAGTAGCTGCCAAATTGTGTGAAATGAGAATCTTCTGAATAAGAAAGATTCAGCTTCACTTACAAATAACATGTTTGTGTAGCCATTTCTCCCACAATTTCTTTAACCTCATTATTATCTTCTTTAATTTTTGAGATTATATTTTAATTACAATATTTTTCCCTTCTCTTTTACCTGCTCAAACAAGGAGCAAAATTTCATCCTTAACTGATTGTGCACTCTGCACAGTCCATATAAGTATCTTAATGGTACTAAAATGTTGGTTGTGAGATCATATATTGCAGAATGTACAACAATGATAAGATTCATCCTGAGATTCTGAAGTGACCTGCTGTTCCAGTCCCTGCTTCCTGATGCTGTCCAGAGACTTGCCTCCAGAACAGCTTCAGGAATTGCTTCTGATTCTAGATGATCTCACTTCAACTAACCTTTCAGACAGAGCCGGTCAGAACTTCAGTCAAGCCCCGAGCCTTCTAAGCATGCAGAGACTGGATAATAGATGCTAAAGCCGGCTTTCCTAAGTCTAACCAATTTTTCTAACTTTCCAACCCCTTCCCACCCCTTTAAAGAACTTCTCACTCCTATTCTACATGAAGAAGCCATGGAAAGCTGTCAGCCCTAATCCTTGGGTTTGGGTGTCGGGTTATGATATCTTACAAATTATAAATAGGTTGTCATTTTAAGGGATAATTTGTAAATGGTGATAATTTTGAACAGGGAGAAAATAGGTGGGATGGATTACTAAATTTATTTTTTAACAAGGCATTGAGTATCCATAAGCTTACATTGATAGAAATCTTTGTAATTGGTGTAAAATTTAAGTTATAAGTTCTTACATGGGTACAGAATTAATATATTTATATAACACTAATGTCTTCATTGGTATAAATGTGTATATGGATACGAAATTTGAAATTAATATTGTTACTTTAGGATAGGCAATGAGCCTATGCAACTCATTTAAAAACACAAGGTTTTGACCCAATCCTTTTATAGCTGCTATTACAAACTGTTTAGGATGATTAAGTAACACAAGTTAAAGGCCAGATAGTAAACTCATGGTTATATTAGATGCTGATTTAATTATAATAAGGTGTTTTCAATATTATTCAATTAGAAATAGCTAAGAGTAGTCAAGGTTTAACAATTTATGTGTGTGTATGTGTGTGTGTGAATACATATATATATATATATATATTTCAAAAACTTCAGAAGTCCACAGACATTTGATCATTTTATTATTATTAGAAAGTTGACTAGAGACATGTCTGCTTCTGACAGTACCATCTTCACGGTTCAAAGAAGATGCTGAGCATCTTTACCTCCAGGTGATGTTACTCATCGTGGCAAGGTAGCCAGTGGGCAGAAATTGCCTATATCATCTGCAGACAAAATTCTGTCCAAAAATGACAAACAGATGTGGTATAGTTGACTGCTAAGCTCTGCCAAAATATGGTAAGATAGTCCTTCATATTTCTACTTCATTTTAGGGTCTACCAGATGGCTCTGAAGACAGATGCTCTGAAGGTTTGAGGAATAAGGGACTGTCCAGGTAGTTGGCTATCTCTATAATTTGTTTAGGTTTTGAAGCTAGGTTTTTGTGCTTCCTAAATATTCAGGTAATATTTAATTTATTCTCAGATTTCTGATGGGGTTGAAGACTAGTTATAGTCTCATAAGCAAAGTTAAGTTGTTTAACTTAAGTTTAGTCCCTTAACTAGTTTGGCAGAGAAATGACATAGAGTTGAAATCATGGTTTTCAGATGCTGACACAGGCTAAAATCAAAACATAATTCAGACACAGAATTTTAAGCTCTTCAGTTAGGATAATATGGTACAGTGCTTTATCTAATTGACAAATATGATGGACTGGATGTTAATTGCATATCATACTCTACAATTTAAATAATTGTTATGGTTATACCTGATGTATGCCTGAGAGAAGAGCTCTTTTTATTTGGACAAAAAAGGTGAGGTGTTGGGGATTGGTTCTAATGCTTTGATTTAATAGGAAATCTGTGAGTCCAAATGTTGAAGGTCCTAAATGGATTTTGATCAGTCAGTAAAGATGCCAGCAGCCAATGGCTGGGCAAAGGGAAATAGGGAGAGACCTTTATATTTGCATGGTCTAGGAACTGGAAAAAGGGAGACAGGATTGCCATGACTCAGGGAAGAAGGGTGGGACATAGGAGCTGCAGGAGAGAAAGCCAACCAGCCATGTGAGACTTCGGGTGGTAACTACTGCCCACTTCCCTGATTGGGCCTGGAGTAACAGGGGAATGTATAGGAGTGCCCAAACTTAAAGCTAGCCAAAGCATTTTAAAATTAACAGGCATGTATGTGTCTTCCATTCATGAATACAGAGTTCCTGGATTGGTAGCTCAAAGCACATGACCTGCTAGGAACAGGAAGCTGTGTAGGTAAACTTACCACTATAATATATCCCTCTATGTTCATTTTCAAGTTCAGTTTTTCATCAACTGTTATTGAGAGCACATATATATTTTTATGTACATGCATATAATGTCAGCTGTATGCATATTTTCATTGACAACCATTTGTCATTGGATAACCAATGGTGTGTTTTCCCTGCGGAGGACAATCCCTCCCAGTCCTAATTTTACTCAGTTGCCTCTAGTTCTTTGTGTAGGGTTGAGGCCTTGTGGGCTTCTTCTTAACTAGTTTGGCAGTTTTGATGGTGACTTCCTTGTTCAGCTCACATTTTGGTAGTCATGTTGGGGAGACATTTTTGCAAGAATAGCCTCCAATGTTATTAGAAAACATGGTCTTACAGGAGAGTCCCTGATTCTCTTGCTCTTAGAATCTTTCCCCAAGACTTAGGGTGGGGTGTTTCACAGATAGACCTTTTGAGACTGGACTCTATAACTCTGCACATTGATTGTTTTCTGTTTTCTGTAGTACAATTATAACTTTATCTCTCTGTAAAGAAGCCAATGGTTTATAAAGATTAAGGAAGCTGGGCGGTGGTGGCGCACGCCTTTAATCCCAGCACTTGGGAGGCAGAGGCAGGCGGATTTCTGAGTTCGAGGCCAGCCTGGTCTACAAAGTGAGTTCCAGGACAGCCCGAACTACACAGAGAAACCCTGTCTCGAAAACCCCAAAAAAAAAAAAAAAAAAAAAGATTAAGGAAGAAAATATTCATTCCCCTAGATTCAATAGTAAAACCCTGTGCATCAATTTATAAGGGCCAGATAAGTGACTCAGTAGTCTAAACACAATGAATGATTAAGTAATCTTTACATGGTTTTAACAGGTTCTTTCCACTACCCCAGGTATCTTGCATTTATTAATTTACTCATACTTCACAAGTCTGGGAACCATGAAGAGCGAACATATTAGCCGACATAGAATAGATGTTATTATTATCCCATGTTAAGACAAAAGGCCCAGTGTATGAAGTACCTCTTATACTTGATGACACAGGAAGCATTTGAATCCAGGCAGTCTCTCTTTAGCCACTGGGCTAAACTTTCTTCTCTCAAATATGAAGGAATGTATCCCAAGAATATCCGAAAACAGTTTCATTCTTGGAAATGGAATTTTGTAAACCCACAATAGATAGTCTTCTTAAGAGATGAAAACAAGCAGGGTCTAACCTGAAAAGGTGGGTCTAAGGTGTATGTGGCATAACTGAAGAGATGGGATGGGATGACAAGCAAATAAAAGTTTATAGCCTTTATTTAACACGTTTTCCAACACCACAGACAGAATGAGAAGAAAGAGCACACACTGATACCTTTGTGGCATCACACTTGGCTCCAGAGTCCAGGCTCTAGTGTCTGATGACTGGGAGCATTTCTCTGAGTAGCATCTAGATGAAACCTGTTGGGCAACAACCAGTTGCTCTCAGTAAACCAGAAATTCCTGATGTCAGGACAGACAAGAAGAGCCATCCTGAGATGGGAAAGGGAAAGATCAAGGAAACTGGCGTGTTTAGCAAGCACCCAAGCAGGACTGAGGCAAACTGAAGCTATTGCAATCGTTCTGCTGGGGTCTCTTTCACGGTGGCCTGTAAGAGCAAAAGGTTCTCTTCATTTGGTTCTTCTCTAGCTCTACCCCAGCTTATACTCATTCACTATCATTTCCCCTTTAATGTGACAAATATTCAGGAAAACCCAGTTTCATTTCCTACTAATAAGAACCAAAGTTCCCCATAAAAAAGAATACTAGTGTAACTAACTGAACCCATAGACAGAGAGTTTAACAGCATAAAAAGTCCATTAGCTTGTTATAAAATTGCCTTCTATTGGTATTTCAAGCTGGTCTAAAGTGTCTCTCTCAATATAAAAAAATTAATTCAAACATCTCACTACACAGCCTCTGATCAAGTAATTAACTTAAAATACACTTTGTAGTTTAAAATACTTTTCCTACACTAAACCACAAAAAGTAATAAAGGTATAAATATCTGTGGTTAAGTTAAGTGGTTATGATTCTGTTACTTACTGTGTCAACAAAACCCTTCCAAGAATCCAGAATACAATGTAATCCAAGAAATGATTCTCAAATCCATACAATAATCAACTTATTTGTCACATGTATTTTATAACTAGAAACATAAAATTGCTTGTACAATAAAGCCAACATCAAACTCCTTGTTCTTCAGTTTAACACATAAGAACATTAGAATTTCTTTTCGGCCTATGAGTTTTAAAGGATTCTGGGATGTTAATAATATAAACTCTGGAGTCGTTTAGGAAATGCTGACAAATTCTTCTGTTTAATGGTTGCCTCTTCCAACGTGTGTCACTGAACAAGTTTCTGCCTGTACCACCAGGGTTTATCCCATGTCAGAACTTGATTTGCGTATAGAACAAGTTTCAGTTTCTTGTTAAGTCATCCTCACAAAAAATGAATCCTCACTCTGGATTGAGAAAACATTTAATGACTGAACACTATGAGCATCACTGGGTGAAACCCAGTGGAGATGTGAAGTCCTCCTCTGGGTGCTCATGTTGACTAGTAACGCCCATGGCCAGGATCTCAGGGTCTATTTGTTACAATGGTACTTTACGCTATCAAGACTTCTCTCGGGGATTTCAAAGGAACAGTACAGTCATTTTGCCTCTTCCTGAGATATGAAGACAGAAATACAAGGGGGAATGAATAAAGTTTAAATAGCACTTGCAGCCTATCCAGCCTTGAGACACTAAAGGAAAGTATCCCACCCTATGAGCAAAAGACACAAGACACTAAGCCTGAACTACATCTTTACTTGTATACTGTGGTGCTATGGAAATCATTCGAATTTTGTAAAACAAACAAACAAACAAACAAAAAACCAACCAAACAAACAAACAAAAAAAAAACCTGGTAAGTTTGTCAGAAAACATCCCTTAGAAAAATAGGAAAATGTCTTGAGAAGAAGCTATAAAATGACATTTTTCTCTTATTACACATAGACAGAGGTTATAAGGGGTGACTGGGATACAATGACTCTCTAGTCTCAAAGATAGTCTGCTCCTAGCAAGAACTCCCTGATGCCTTTAAATGATGGTGACCAGAAGTTCAGGTTTACACAGAGCGTGTCAGTAGATTCCTTTTGTGGATATATAATTATGGCATCCGGCCTGCTAGTCTTGAAACAACTCTAGACCCCTGGGTACAAGTCCATCAGATTTATATGTGTGTAGTTCCGCATTTAAAGATGTATCTTTAAAACACAAGAACTAGCAATCGTGAATAGGGGGCAACTGCTAGCTATGCTCACCCTGTCCAAGCTTCAAGTAAGGAATTCAGAGACTGGCACTCACCGCACAGTTTTCTTAAGGGAGATCAGTGCAGTGATTCACGTAGATACATCCACCTCTGCACCCCATAAGGAGCCGGGAGCCTGGGGAATGCTCCAGAACTTAAACTCTCTATCCATTCATTTCTCCCCCATACCCCTTTGATCATGCTGAAAGAAAATTGTAAAATGAATTGTTTCAAGTAAATGTGGGACTATCACAACATCATGCTTCACTTTCCCAAATTCTCTGACATGAGGGCTTTTCCACAGTTCAGGGTGCTTCAATGACCAAATGTTCTATTACTGAAAGAAATAAAATGAAAAGGCAGAAACTTGGCTCCTTCTGACTACTTGTCTGGTTGAGTGCAAGTCCTTGCATCTGCAGACAGCAGGCACTTAACAACCAGAGAAAGCCAAACTTTCTGTTCAGATTAATCTGGATGAAACACAATGATCATTGCTACTAAACAGTCTACAAAGTGACGAGGAGCCTCAGAACATATAAGTTCCCCTCTCACTATGCAGCTTAAGTACTGCCAAAATAGCCATTTAGCCAGAAAATATATTTGCCTTATTTTTATTTTAATTTTCATTGTAATATTATTATTAATTCTTAGAGAATTTTATACATATGCAAATCAATGTATTTGCATCATTTGAAAACCTCCCCATAACTCTCCATGGATCCACTTCACACCCTGTAGACCCCCTTCAACCTCATGTCCTCTTTTTATACTATTATTCTTTTTTCTTAACAACCCAAAAGATTCTATTGCACGCATTCAAATGGGCATAGGACCATCCAATGGACCACAGTCGGTCTACCAGGTCCACACCCTTCAAGAAAACTGAGCCTCCTTTCCCTGGCAGCCATCAGCTGTAAAATCTGCTTCAGCTAGAGGCAGGACTCATGAGCCCCTTGCTTATTAGTGATCAGCATATTCTTATACAGGAAGTTCCCATTTCAAAAGGGACCCAAGGCTAGGAACCTTCATTTTTGTCATGGCTCATGCGCTATTCGTTTTGATATCTTAAAATTTCTATATTTGCCAAGAAGATCTACCTCTTTTCTGAACTCCTAATCAAAAGTCAGTGAAAAGTGTCATTTAAGTCTCGTGTTTTCTGACGAAGCCGTCCGTGTTAACTCAGAGGCGCCATTCCTCCCGTTCGTGTTAGCCATCCCACAATCCCTCTTTCAAACGCCGAACTTAGCGTGCCATGTGTGGTCAGTGAGTATTTGGTGACTACAAAAGCAAACACATACCTGTAGGTTTTCCCATGCCAGTCACACACACAAACTGGCACTGGAGTCAGCAGCACCTGTCACCATAGGACATTATTATTCATGCCTTCACATGATGCAAGAAGAACTTCAGCAAGCTCAAAAAGCGTATTGCACTGGCTCTCTGAAATGACTCAAACTTTTGGATTACAGACACAGAAGCTGGGAAAGACTGTGTCAACCAGACGAGTACGGTTAAAGGCACACTGCATCTCAGAGTCACAGCACTCATCACAAGTTTCACTGGACCATCACCAAAACTCTAAGTGTGCTACAATAAAGCTGAAGTATATGTGCACATCTTTACTGTCTGAAGCTAGAACACATTTGTTCTCTGGGCTAGGGATACAGCTCCATTGGGCGAGCTTGCACAAAGCCCTGCCCTCTATCCCCAGAAATGGGTAAACCGATATGCCACACACTTTTTAAAAATATTTTTTATTCGAATATAATCTTCATTTGCATTTCAATGCTAAACCTTTCCAGGTCCCCAACCCCTCCTCCCACCCCCTGCCTCCAAGTATATGCCCCTTCATGTGACACACTCCCACCCACCCCACCCTCAATTTCCCTTTGTTGGGGCATCTATTGAGCCATCACCTGACCAAGGACTACTCTTCCCACTGATGTACAACAAGGCCTTCCTCTGCCACAGTTTTGGCTGGAACCATGTGTACCCCTTGGCTGATGGTTTAATCCCTGGGAGTCCTGGAGCGTCTGGGTGGCCAACATCGTTGTTCTTCCCATGGGGCTGTAAACCCCTTCAGCTCCTCTGGACCACCCTCCAACTCCTCCATTGGTGACCCCACGCCCAGTCCAATGGTTGGCTGCTAGCATCTACCTCTGTATGTGTAAGGGTCTGGCAGGGCCCCTCCCGGAGACAACCATGACATGCTCCTTTTGGTATGCACTTCTTGTCATCCATCATAGTGAATCCCAGCCCTCAAGAGGCAGAGGCAAAAGGATTGGGAGTCCAAGGTGACTCGACTACTTGATTAGTCTGAGGTCAGCCTGGACTACGTGAGATTGTGTCTCAGAAAGAAAATACTTAACGTAGTTGCATCAAGTATAAATATATCTCAAATTACTAACGTTTTCAGCTTAAATTACAATATTAATTTATTCTATTAAAATTGTAGCTCTAGTCATGCAAAACGATAACTACAAACTACAGTACAGTGGTTTATGCAGTACATCAGGACCTAGTCCCTTGTTTCCTCTCTTGGAGAAAAATACTGTCAAAGAGACTTTTGATAATATTAGGTCTTCCTTCTGTTCCAGAGACTATTCAGCACGTCTGTGAAAATGGCCAATAACAAAATTGCCAGGGCTATCTCCCTCTTCCCAGAATTATGTGAAAAAAAAGTGAAGACTGGGATTTCTCTAAGTTGGATATGAGATATAGAGCATTTTGAATATTTATATTCAAAAGTATTACAAACAAGTTGTAGAAATGCATTCTATACATAGCCATATCACAGAACGTAGAATTGGGGCAGAATAGAGCCCATGGGATACGGTCTCCTCCATTGTCTGCAAGATACTGTGTCCCTTTGTCTCTCCGTTTACTCCCACCACATCAGATTGACTTGTGCCTTCACCAGTAGACAAAGGAACATTCTCATATTTAAGTCAGCCTTAAGATGTCTGCAGCTACATTTGAACCACTCGGGCCTTGAGGAAGGAGACTGAAAGGTTACCAGACGAAGGGACGCGACGCTCAGGAGACGTGGAGGGACCATGCACACCATCACTAACGCACATACCTGGGACCTTCGCCTTTCTCCCCCGCTCTAACTGGGAAGTCACAAAGTGACATGGGCTGGTGAGGTCCCTCACTGAGGGTAAGAGTGCACGGTGTGCGGTTGTGAGAATCTACATTTGGCTCCTAACACCTTTGTAAAAATCCTGTTGTGATTACATGTTCCTTTAACCACCATAATGTGGGGATCAGAAAAAGGAGGATCTCTAGGGGTATGGAGGACACCATCCTAGTACCAAACCTTGCCTGAAAGGATCAAGGTGGAGAATTATACAGTGTGACACCTGACACCCTCCTCTAGCTTGTATATGCATATCTATGTGTACACTCTACCCATACACCAAACTCACACAGCAAAGTGGCACAGTCAGAAATATCTTTCTTGGTATTTGTGTTATAGAATTTAAAGAAATGGTCTTAAGCCATTGCAGTTTTCAAAATCCATCGGGATATGTTCTCCCCATACTTCTGTCTTGGCCTGGGATTCTGCTTGGCACAAGACTATTAATAGCATTTGATCAACCCCAAGTGTTGTGGTCTTTGTCCTTGTACATTAATCTTGAATACAAAAGAGTATAAGTTCCTTATAACTCTAAAAGTAAAAGAATAGGCTTCAATACTTTCTGCTGTATATTATTCAGAACTTAATAAAAATACTAGGTCATTATTTTTAATATTCTAGCCATCATTTTCTTCAGGGTATCAGTTATAAATTCATACACATACACATGCTAACAAAGCTAGGTGTGGTGGCATCTACATACGATCGTGGCACTAGGGGGGCTAAAACACGAAGATCACAAGATGCAGGTCAGACTGAACTACATAATGAGACCCTGCTCCCGTCCCCAAAACATTCATGAAGCATGCCTTTTAATATCAGTTTATGGGTTTTCTTATATACTCTATAATGAAATTGTGACAATAGAAATCATGGGGAAAAAGCAGTTGAAATTAAAATTAAGTTTTTCCGGAAATAACATTAAGACTACATTCTCTGTGTAACTGGACACGCTAGCTATTTTAGCTGGATGCTTTAGCCTATTTTCTGTCCAACCATTTTGAAATGCAAACAAGTGCATGTTTCGACACTTAATTTTCTCAAACAGTTGTCTAGACACATACATCTATATATTTATGGAATTTTTTTAAAAATTGGGTCAACCAGGAAGTCTGTGTTGGTAGTTTAACTGTTTTTTATTTATTTATTTATTCTGTTAATTTATTTTTAAATTTCTATGTGAATTTCATGGATGCTTATGATGGGAAAACATGAATTTAACACAAGTTACTAATTTCTCAACAAATTTAACTGACAACAGTTTCTCAAGCATCTCATACGATCCTAAAATAATTCCATTATTAAAAATCAGAAAATTAGTAGAGAGGCTAGAGTTTCATCCTGACTGTTGCATCATACGGACTTAAGCTCCATCATAGATGGTAAGTGGTCTTTATGTTCTTATCTATAAATTAAAATTTGGGATAAGTTTCAAAGTTCCTTTGAAGCTTGGTGGCACACACCTGTAATACTAGCACTTGGAAGGTAGATGTGTGAGGATCTGGAATTCAAGGTCATCCTCTGCCACATAGCAAGTAGAAGGCCAGCCTACATTGAAACCGTGCCCTTCCCCATTTTTTTAAAATTCTGTAAGTGCATCCTATATAATCCTACAAATGAGATATAAAAAGAAATGTAAACAAATATTTTTCTAATTTTCATTAAAGCAAACAGACCATATAAATAAGTATAATATATGTACTGCTAAAAAAAATGGCTAATGAATAAACAGCCACAAATAAAAGTGCTTTGGTTTCAAATTAAATACACACACACACACACACACACACACACACACACTCACTTATGGGTTGAGTCTGTTTGCAGACTCAGCCTTTATTCAAGTCATGCTTTAACCCCTGGCCTGGTTAGAGCTCTTACAATTTCCTTGTCAATCCACAAGGAACATGGTGACATGTCTAGAAAGTAGCTGAGAGAGTGCTGAGGCCTGGCAAAGCGTGGTAAGCAGGGTGGGTGGGGTGAGCCCTTTCTCATCCTGAGACATCCTGCCTGTCTGATGAGGACGCCGTGACTCACTGAGGTTGGCACCTGTTCAACTGAAACACATCTTGCTTTCCTCCCATTGGTCTGTCTGTCACATATCATCCTGGGAAAAGATAAAAAGTCACCAGCTGTAGATGAAGATCTTCCTTCACAGGAGACTCCTTCTGGAAGCACACCTATGCTGCTAGACCCTCATACTGGTCAGATTGACTTCATGTGAGAAAAATGACTGAAACTGTTTGCATTGTCCCCCTGTTTTACTGTGTTGTACATAGTGCCTTATAATCCATTGTAAATGACTGTAAATAAATTAGAAATCACTTATCAAACTTTTGAAATCTGAATGACCCATAGAAATTCTGTACCCCCATTCCTATACTATTTAATATCGTTATATAGACATGGAAGCCACAGTGGAAAAGAAGAGAAATGGCTAAGAGCCTTATTTAGGATAAGTAGCTTCTCTTCATATAAGCAACCTCTTTAGATTGTGATAGTTGAGGAAGAGCCAGTCACCTGCATGTGGCCCACTGGGAAGAATTAAAATACTGCACATCCAACTTTTTTTTATTCACCTTACATCCCACTCACTGTCCCTCCTCCCAGTCACCCCTCCCACAATCCTTCCCCTTTTCCCCCTCCCATTCTCCTCTGAGAGGGTGGAGGCCCCTACTGGAAATACCACCCTGGCACATCCTCTCCCACTGAGGCCAGACGGGAGGTAGCCCAGCTAGAAGCTCCTATCCCAAGACAAGCAACAGCTCTTGGGATAGCCCCTGCTCTGCTTGTTCAGGACCCACATGAAGACCAAGCTGCACATGGGCCACTTATGTGCAGGAAAGCCTAGGTCCAGCCCATGTTGACAATCACAGGAGCAATATAATCATCCTGACAATGTCTCTTCCCACCTCGGATCCTGCTGTACAGACGGATGATTTCTTCTCATGACTCAGAACAACCCCAAAGCCACCCAACCTTCCTTCCCTTGGGTTTTACTCTTCACATGCAACTAGCTTCCTGTCCCCAATCACTCAGAAATCTGACATCAACATTCAACTTCTATCAAGCAGATGAAACTTGACTTTCTTCCAACATTCCTGCTGACTTCTGATGCTCCTTTAACAACAGGTGACTTTATTATGAAGATTGCCAAAAGGTGACAATTCCAGAGCTCCCGTGTCACAGAAACAGGACACTTTGACCTAATTAACAAAATAATCTTCCAGGATGTTCAAACCTACCTTTCTGCACGAAACCAATAATGTTGTCACAAAACATGCATATTTATACTGCAAAACAAAATCAAATTCAAAAGAAGCTTATAAAAAACTTTCAAAGTCAAAACTTTTACATCCTATGAAAGCAAAAATGCGTTCCATTTGCTTAAACTACAAGATTTGGGTGTGATGTGGATATTTACGGGGAGAGTGCTCCCTGTGTCTCTAACCCTGAAGTTAATGCTCATTCTCTAGAGGGGAAAGCTGAAGTCAAGCTGTCATAGACACATAGAAGTCTCTTCCAGGTGCCCTGCTGGCAATGGTTTCTGGGCACCCATCCATGTGAGATTCTTAACCAGGCCACCCAGGCCCACAGTTCTTCCTTGTCAGGACTTGTCCCATTAGCCTCTGTGTTCAGACCAAACCCAGGCGAAAGTCTTGATTGCAGACTAGGATAATCAGGAATAACTTGACTAGCATTTGCAACTTAGCTGAGGGGTGGTAGTTTCACCATAGTTAAGCGTGGGATTTTACCTGCCTGCCTGCCCGCCTTCCTAGAGATTGCTATCCATACCCAAACCCTCCGTGTTCATATTATATACTAATGTATTCAGCTTTAAAACGTGAATGTGATCTGTGTGCTTCGGAAAGTTGAGTTGATGGCTCCACTGACAATATCTTTGACCTGTGATGTAGCAGAGAATCATCTCTGTGCTGAATCTACTAAAGACACCTCCCAGGATATAGATGGTCATAGTTAAAATGCAAAATAGAAAGCAAGAAAAGCTAGTGTCGACAGCATTACATTAGTGACTCTCACTGTTGAAGAACTGCCTGGGCATCTATCCTATAGGGATGCTGGGTGTTAGAAGTGAGCAGATATCAGGTAAGCAGCTATCGAGTGGATACATCAAAGAGGGACAGGGACACACACACACACACACACACACACACACATTTTAAATGAAAATTGGAAAAAGGACATGCAGATTTTATATCATTTGCGTTGCAGATCTATTTTGTTGCTAGTCTTGTTTTGAGTTTGCAAAGTTCTCCAGTTCTCCAGAGTATCTTGATTATTAGCTAACGTCCTGCACTGTATCTGCCCAGGTCAATCATAGGAAGCATTTTTAAACCTCAACAGGAGAGAGCTCGCAGCCTTGGGACAGCAATACCCAGCTTCTCCCACTAAATGGCAAGGCTGAGGACCCAGGGTTCAATCTTCAGCCTATTTTGAGGGATAGCACTGAAATTAGGGAAATGCATATGAGTGTTTACTTACTTTTAACAGAAAAATAAAAGCAGCATACAGTTATTACATCCTACACAATGGTTCACATAACTATGTGTTGTGGAATGGCCAAATCACGCTATTTAAACTGGATGACTTTACGTCTTTATTATTTTGGATGAAGCAAAGATAAGGCCTTCAAAAAATCAATTCTCTTAAAAATTTGGAAATATCCAATAAGCGATTTTTCTCAGTAGTGAATGTGCTGTAAACAAGTCCTTTGAAATTCTTCATCCCAACTGAAATTGTGTATGCTTTAACCAGCATTCCCCAACGCCCCCAAGCCCAGCCCCTGGTGTCCAGCACACTGCTGTTTCGGTGAAGTTCTCTTACACTAAGAAAGAGTAAGACTGTGCAGCCCGTGCTCTTCTGTTCCTGGCCTATTGCACACATTTATTTTTTGCTTCATTTCATCTGAAAAGAGGAATCAAAGGTGAAACCTATGGGAAGAGAGAATGCAGTCTTGAAGTAGCTGACCAACATTAGTGTCCCTCAAATGAAAATGTGCTTCTGGGGACTGGAGTGGTGGCTCAGAAATTAAGACTACTCACTCTTGCAGAGGATCTGGGTTCGATTCTAACACCCACATGGCAATTATCTCTAACTCTTAGTTCCAGGGGCGTTCACATCCTCTTCTGACCAGTGAAGGCATCAGGCACACACACACACACACACACACACACACACACACACGTGTACACAGGTGAACACTCATATACATGAAAATAAGATAAAACATCTAAAAAGCATTTTTTAAGAAAATGCTTTTTAAGGAAAAGCAGAAACCAACTAACACTTGTGAGTCAAGGGTCCAGGTGCTTCAGAGTCCACGTTAAATAATTTACTAACGTGAGTTCAGTGGTGAATCAACGTTTATTCCTTTGTTTATTTAATAACATGTATGTTAAATGTAATATTATTCAATTATTAATAAATCGAGAAAATATATGAGCTGGGCAGTGATGGTACACATCTTTAATCCCAGAACTTGGGAGGCAGAGGCAGGCAGATCTCTGAGTTTGAGGGCAGCCTGATCTACAGAGTGAGTTTCAGGATAGCCAGGGCTACACAAAGAAATTCTGTCTCTGAAAAAAACAACAACCACAACAACAAAAATAAACCAACAACAAAACCCATGTGGTTAAAATGATGAGTTCCCTGTGTGGATAAGATGTGTGGATAAGATTCCTGCTCCTGCTGCCAGGTCTCCTCCACACTATGACTCTACCTCTATCATAAGCCAAAATAAGCCCTTTCCTTCCTTACAAAATACATACATACACATACATATATATGTATATGTATACATATATATTTGTATATATGTATATGTATATACACAAATATATACATAAACACACACACACAATCTGATTTAAAGCAAGTTTTCTATGGTTAAATTCTGAGCTAACAGTTCATACATATCATGACATGTAATCTCCAGAAGACTCAATAGGACCAGTAATTCTAATTTCATATGAGGAACATGACATACAACACTGATTCAAGCCCAGATTTCTGCTCTTGGATCCTTCTGACCCCTCCTGACACTGACACTTCTACAGACAGGCACAGTCCTTATTTGGGTACAGCAGACAGCCTCCTGCTTGGACGGGTCAGGAGAGTGTCGGCTGTGGGGGGGCAGGTTTCCAGAGACATGAGTGCAACGTCTCTATCCGTGGCATATGGGTGTCAGAAGAGCCGCCCGGGCTGTCTGACTGCACAGACTCCTTCGTGTCTACGATGGCTGCTTCACCACCAAGCGCACCAGTGTCCTTTCTTGTGAAATGAAAAGCAGGCAGAAGAGGAACCACCGTGGAAAGGCCTTGAACACAGTCCCTCCGTATGCTCATTCTGGGTCCCTCATGTCACACCACTGGTCTCCAGGTCATAATGCAGCCAGGCACTGGGCCTCTGGCATGACAAGAGCATTTCAGATACATAGGAAAAATGCAGAGTTCATTTAACTTATACTTAAGAGCTGGCCATACCCTCTCTTTCTTCAAAGTAATTCCCTTCATTTAAGTTGCTTTGTTTTCCAAGGAGAAGTCCCCAGTGCAGCTGCTGACTTTTAGAAGGTTACTCTCACAAGCTGTCAACAGGAGCCATCTGCTGCCACATTCGATATTGTCACAATCCCTGCGTTCACAAACACCCAGGACCTGCAGAAATAACAATCACTCCAAAATGAGAAGTGTAGGAATGATTATATACATGTCCTTCATGTTAGGACTAATTACAATTTTCCAGAAAGCTCCGCTCATAAATTCCACCTTCTTCCTGAGACATCGACTTTACAAACAGCAAAGTCCACTTAAGGGTATCTCTTCGCTCATCCAACAAGTATTTATGGAGAGGAGTCTGCGCCGCTGCGTGGGAGACCTGTGTTCAGCCCTGGGGATCGGATGGCAGCAGAGACCTACAGTCCCAGCCCTCAGGAGCGTGGACTGAGGTGAGCTGCCTCGGGTAAACACGCTTAGGCTATGAGGCTGGCCTCAGCAGGGAACAAGGGTCACTCATGGAAGGAACGCGCTAGGGACCTCAGAATCCCACTTTGCACCGTGATGGGTGGGGAAGGCAGGTTGGATTTGATGGTAACAGAAAAGGATGAGGACGGAGTGGACTGAGAAGATGGAGAGGGGTTCCAAAGCAGAAAGGAGAAGAAGTGAAGCGCTGTAGGAGAGCGGTGGTAGTGTGGGTCGGAAACCATGGAGGCTCCGTCTGCCTTGAGTGTGGAGCTTGCGGTGGAAACAGAACTGAGGAAGAGGAGCGCTACACAGAGCTCGCACTTACAGATGATCCTAAGGGCAGTGGGACCCGGGGGGCCAGGCTAACTGAGACGGGAAGCCAGCGCTGGTGGGATTTCCAGTCTTTCAGTATGTCTGGCCCATGTTGTTGTGTACGAAGATCACAGTCAAGAATTGCAAAACTGCGTTTGGAAAACAAAACAAAACAAAACAACAACTAACCACCAAAAGCTGTGTTTTGAATAAGTTCCCTGGTTTATGTTGGACGACATTCTCAGCTACCCTGGGCAGCTTGAAGGCAGCAAGCCAAGAGCTAGATACTGCAATGGTTTAGAGAACTTCGAGACATGCTCTCTCTCTCTCTCTCTCTCTCTCTCTCTCTCTCTCTCTCTCTCATTGATGACAAACACCCTGGTCACCACAGCCATTTCACACAGAGAAAGGAACAAGACGTTTGGAGATGAACACATGTTTTTTTTTTTTTTAATTCGATATATTCTTTATTTACATTTCAAATGATTTCCCCTTTCCTGGATCCCCCCCTCCCTGAAAGTCTCATAAGCCCTCTTCCTTCCCCCTGTTCCCCAATCAACCCCTTCCCACTTCCCTCTCCTGGTATTCCCCTACACTGCTGCACTGAGCCTTTCCAGGACTCCAGGACCAGGGGCCTCTCCTTCCTTCTTCTTGGGCATTATTTGATCTGTACATTGTGTCTTGGGTATTCTGAGCTTCTGGGCTAATACTCACTTATCAGTGAGTGCATACCATGTGTGTTCTTTTGTGATTGGGTTACCTCACTCAAGATGACATTCTCCAGTTCCACCCACTTGCCTAAGAACTTCATGAATTCATTGTTTTTAATTGCTGAGTAATATTCCACTGTGTCAATATACCACATTTTCTGTATCCATTCCTCCACGGAGGAACATCTGGATTCTTTCCAGCTTCTGGCTGTTATAAATAGGGCTGCTATGAACATAGTGGAGCGTGTGTCCTTATTACATGCTGGGGAATCCTCCCATAGAAAGCACTGATGCAACAGAACATGTTTTAAAACCTTCGCTGACTTCAGCAAAGGTTTCCCTCCCTTCCGCAGCCCCAGCCATGTTCCTCAACCGTTCCTCATGTTTTCTCTGTCCGTGCCTTTCTGTTAAGGTGCTCAGGACAGGAGAATATTTTGAAGGGAGACTTCACAGATACATGGTCAAGCATGCCTAGAAATTTCTCTCAAGCCAGAGTGAATGAAATCTCCACCTGGGCTTAGACCATATTTCATGCCTTGATTAACTTTTAATTTGTATGTAGTTTGGATATGTCCTGCACCCCACCAACATGTGAGAGTGTCTTATGTCAGCCAAGTCATATATTTTTTAAAGCCACATCATTTCTTAGAGATGACGTATGTGTGAGCCTTTCCTGCTGTTTGGTGAAATGAAGCATTAGACTGAGAGCATAAACTGCCAGCCTGACACAGCTGCACTGTGTCCCCGTGGCTCTCATAGACAGGGCATCAGGTATGGTGCTCAGAAGACGTGGGCTAACAATATCACCTCATAATCCTGGCGAGCAACCGTTCTCTGTAGCCTCCTTTACTTCCTCTGTGAATGCACAGTCATATTGATGCTACCTCAGTAGCTTGGCCAGGAGAGAGAATTCTGGGAAGCAGAAAACTACTATAGCATTGCAAAAGTAATAGTAGCTGTGGGTTGTTTTTATTGTATTATTATTATCATTATTGTTGTTATTGTTATTTACAATATTAGCTACCTTATACACTGCAACTATTTCCCATGCTATCTCTTTGGTGGAGAGCAAGCTAAAATCTAAAGATGATAAGTAACTTCCTAAACCAAGTTCCTACCCCACAACCAAGAGACTGGGCTGGGACTTGAACCTATCTCTCTCTCTCTCTCACCCCAAGGCCATGCATGCAGTGACCTCCCTGTTCCCTTCCAACCAAGCACAGCAAGTGGTCGACTCCAACCACATGCCTATCTGAGCATGCCCCAAGACTCCCAGGGACTGAACCATCAACCAAGGGGCACACATGGTTCTAGCCAAAAATGTGGCAGAGGAAGGCCTTGTTAGGCATCAGAGGGAGGAATGGTCCTTGGTCCGGTAAAGGCTCAACAGAGGCTCAAACAAAGGGAAACTGGGGCGGGGGGGGGGGGGGTGAGTATGTTGGGTGGAGGGACATATACGCGGAGGCAGGGGGAAGGAGGAGGTGGGGTTGGGGGTCTTAGGGGAAGGGGGATATCAGGAAAGGTTTTACCATTGGCAATGTAAATGAAGACGATATTCAATAAAAAATAGATTAAAAAAAAAAGAAAATTCTAAACCTACATGTACATAGGTATGGCGCATTCCATTTCGTTAACAGCACATCTCTGCGACACAATTAATTCCAGACACAGCCCCGTCCTGCCCAGATGGTTTCGGTGATGTGTAATGCTTCTTACCCTTGCTCAAGTCAAACAGATGTGACTGTGTGCCCCGCACTCGTGGAGCAGCGTGGGGCCGTCCAGCTGCCTTCAGGAGTGAGTAACTGGGTGACTAAAATCAACACTGCAAGGAAGCAGGGGAAGGGGGGGGCTTTTAATTGAGCAACTATGTAAAGGAAGACACAAGCTGCTTCCACTGACTGCAATGGTTTATTGGCTGAGCTCCACCCTACCCCGCCCAGCAATTTCCCATTTGTCCCTTTCCAGTCCTGCCTGGCCCACATCCCTACCCTCTGGCCACCTGCCCTTCCCAGGAGCCACCCTCTTTCTAAGGTGAAAGATCTCTTCGGCTCCCAGCCCACAGGCCACACCCTGTCTACTGTACTGCCTTGCTCAGCTGCCTGAGCTCCCCTGCCCGGTGTCTTTAAGAAGTCCCTCCTTGGCCTGCCTTCTTGGCCCACCCATCTCCCCATCCCGGAAGCGCGCATTTCTCTTTAAGTCCTGTGTCCGCGTCTCCTTTTGGAATTACTTTTAAGTGAGCAGAACAGGTGAGGGAAGCAGGTGCTCAAACCCCTTTCTCAAGCACGGGTTCCCGGAAGATAATCTCCTAGGAATGGCCAGCTAGACTCTCAGTCAGTCAGGCCAGCTCCCTGAGGCACAAGTCGACGCCCCATGTAAATAGCCCATGTTGCCTATTCTATTGTGGGTCATCGTTAATCATTGATGGGCAATTAGAATAGGCTTTTCTTTACAGTGGTCATAAGAATTTTGATTTCCATTCTCGGGCCTGGAAAGGTGCCTCCCCACGCATGAGCTCTCAGTCCTCATCACCACCCTCTTTGTGGTTCCGTGCGCTAGCCTCTGTGTGGACACACTGAGTAACACAGGGAGAAATGAAAGCATTTGTTTGCTGTCAGATGGACCTAGGTTTTGAATGCTATCTTCTTATATGTCAAGCTTGTCTGTGCATCTCGATGCTACAAACTGCTCCCAACTCCTGCCACTGGTTATTCTGTACATCACAGAGCAAATACCTTATGGGCACTGAAATTCATCCTTTACCTTCTCCAGCTTTAAATCATCCCATACTAGAATTCTTTTTTTCTATATTCTTTGTTTACATTCCAAATGATTTTCCCTTTCCTGGTTCCCCCCTCCCCCCTCCCCCTAAGTCCCATAAGCCCTCTTCCCTCTGTCAGTTCCCCAATCAACCCCCTCCCGCTCCTCTGTCCTGGCAATCCCCTACATTGCTGCATCAAGCCTTTCCAGGACCAGGGAGGGCCCTCTCCTTCCTTCTTCTTGGGAATGATTTGATATGTGGGTTGTGTTTTGGGTATTCTGCGCTGCTGGGCTAATACCCAGTTATCAGTGACTGCCATACTAGAAATCTATAGACACACAAGCTGTTCTCTGTCTGTCTCTGGTTTCTCCTCTCCTACTTCAAACATGGCAGTTGAAGTGTTCCTTGTCTTCCTTTAACTCACCACGCAGACCATCTCCCGATCCACACCGTTCCTCGACTTCACACCCATCCTCTCATCACTTCGTGTTTTCAGCATTATCTTTATATTGCTGACTGAATCAAGGAAACATGTAACTCTAGTATTAAAGAAGAAAATCCTCTTGGGGAGCAGAGATAGCTCCTGTCATAGCTTGTGGTGGATTCCGAGGACCCACAGGATGAAAGGCAACAAATAACTCTGAAGTTATCCTCCGGCCTCCACAAATACACAGTGGCGCATGTACAACCCATACACACTCACATAATTGTACAGTTTAAGCTTATCCTAGACAGGCTTACAAGTAAATGGGGCTTGGACTATGATTATTTTATTTGGCTTTAGCAACTACTGGGGGGGGGTCACCCCTAATCTACCTCCCCAGCACTGTACCCCAGACACTTGCTGTTTCTCCTGGCCATGTGCTCACGGTTCCTCTCCTCTCACAGAGGCTTCTTCTTCCTCTCTCCTTCCTCTATGCTCCCTTTCATCTCTCCTCCTCCAACCAGAGCATTCCAAACTCACCTACCGCTAATCCCTCCAGTAATTGTCTGCAGCCAATTGTATTTGACCAACAGTTTTAAACCAAGAAACAAGGTTTACACTGCAAAAGATTGTAAATGTGAGAGTTCGCTCGCTCGTAGGCCTAGACCTTTGGCTCTAGAATTTAGCATTACAATACATAACAACAGACCAGACCTCAACAGCATAAAACAAACAAAAAAATAAATGAATAAATCTTATTTCCAAAGCTTTGTGAGACCTGGTTTCTATGCCATCATATTATATAAATAGGGGTGTCTTACTACTAAGGTTTGGAGAGCAGTGGAGGTTGGAGAACAGAGCAGCAATAATAACACGTTTAGAATCAGGAGGGCTGATCGCAGAGGCCAGTGCACTGGGCTCCAAGTCAGACTCCTTGTAAATGGAGAGACCCATTGAGGGTGAGGCCCATTGAGGGTGACAAGTACCGCAGAACTGGGATGAGTGCTCGGAAGAATCTGTCCTCCCAGGAGACACTGCACTGTTAGAAAGGGTGTGGCCTAATAGAAACAGGCGCTGCAAAGGAAGCAGGGGCCTTCCCTGAGGTTTTGTTTCTGAGCGAACCTGTGTCTACAGCAGAAGGTGTAAAAAAAGAAGAACAAGAAGACAAGAATTTCTGTCTTGGACATACAGCTCAAACCCGTTTCATCACTTTTTGCTTCCGTTCGTTCACATTTGGTCTTGAGGCAGGGTCTCTCTGTGTGGTCCGTGCTGGCCTTACACTTGCAATCCTCTGCATCCTTAGAACTGCCATTACAGACATGCGTTACCAGGCCGTCCTCACTTCATCCTCCATCGTGATACAAGGGGCTTTTGTCTTCCAAGGTGACCTGATACACAGTTAAGTTGGCAAGCACTTTCATTTTTAATTTTAAGAATCCAAGAACTGTGTCATATTTTTAAAAGCGTACATTTCGATGGTAAGCATCACATCCCAGCTTGTTTATAAAAAGAGAACGGCGCCCCGTCCCTAGCAGTAATCCCTCTTGTACCTGGTTCCCATGATTCCCTTTGTCCTACAGTTACATCTCCAGCTCTGGCACCTCCAGCCCCCTTTACTGACAACATTAGTGGTTATTAACTGGCAGGAGGCAGCATGCCAGCTCTAAGCTTTGCTCTAACCTCCACATTTCAAATTGAAATTATACATTCGTCTTCCAGGTTGGTGAGCCTAAGTTAGGCTGTTAAATAAACACGGGGGGAAAGTCCATCCGTGACCACAGTGGCCTAAAATGAACACGCGTTAATGACGGCTCCCCCGGCTCCTGACAATTCAGTGGTTGTCTCCATTCTAATCGTGTGTGCACATTATTCAAATAACTAAGGAAGTATGTCAAAGGACGGTCACAATAAAGTTGATTATAATTATAAATTGCCTTCATTATTCCTTAGAGAGCCAGGTAATGCAAATGGAACAGCTAAGCTATGTAATTATCAAGATTATCCCACAGAGAGACAGTCACGAGGATTGTACTTAAGTATAGACACTGAATGTGTGCCCAGTAGAGAGTTCTTGAGCTTTAGGATACCCACTAGCATCCTTTGGAGAATGAACCACCTGGTACTTCATAAGATAACAAAGAAAGGCGGACAGTAGTAAAATGTGAAGAAGAAGAAGAAGAAGAAGAAGAAGAAGAAGAAGAAGAAGAAGAAGAAGAAGAAGAAGAAGAAGAGGGGGAGGAGGAGGAGGAGGAGGAGGAGGAGGAGGAGGAGAAAGAAAGAAAGAAAGGAAGGAAGGAAGGAAGGAAGAAAGAAAGAAAGAAAGAAAGAAAGAAAGAAAGAAAGAAAGAAAGAAAGAAAGAAAGGATTAAACAAAATGTTAAGTCATTGAGACATGAATGATTACCTTTTAGGGAAAGTTGGGATCCACATTGTTTCAACCTGGCTGGGTTCAACAGAATGAGATGCTCATTTGGGTTGTGATATAGTGTTGTCTGTGAGGAGGGGCTGTTTGCATTGAGTTTCCAATTGCTTTGTTTACAGTGTGAATGTCTATAGGGATACCCTGCCTCAGAGTGGGGCGCTGATCTCAAGAGGGTCTCCTCGTAGTCTGCGTCTCTGTCAGTTTGCTGTCCTCCCTCTCTCGTGAGGATCCCAGCTGAGCTATGGTGCCCTGCATGTACTGTGAGCACCGTCTTGAGGGAGCGGGCATGGGGTGTACCTTAGCATGGAGCTTTGTCAAGGACCGGATCATTCTAGGATGGGCTGAGCTGAGTTTGTGGTTCTCAGTAGCTATGGTTACACTCGGTGGACCAGAGCATTTAAACCTCCCACGGTCCAGCTAGAGTTCTGCTCTCCGTGCATAGCCCTGCCCCTCCTCCAAGACCAGAAAGCCTTTCCTTCCCACGGAAAACATTAGCATTCCTCAAACCAGCCCCAGCCAGGTGCCTGGGTGCAGCTGTGCACCTTGGTTTGTGGTTTAAGACTCTTGCAGGATAAAAATGAAAGCAAAGATTACTAAGGGCTTCTGACCCATCCTGCAAGACCTACCCATTCCTGGGACACACCCCATGAAGAATACCCTATCAGGGATCTCATCGATCTATTTTGGTGAAATCCTTGAAGGCAAATATCTAACTGTATAAGCATCTCTGTATCCAGTGCCCCAGGGTCTCCATGCTCTCAGCAGCTCACATTCACTGTCTTCCAATTTCTTTGATCTACTGGAGACTCGAACCCAGGGCTTCAGGCATTCCAGGCAAGCGCTCTGCTGCTGAGCTAAGGGAGGGAGCTTCTGCCAATCTCGTAACTGAATTCTTTAACCAGTTCTTATGGCCATGAACCGGGCTGCCTCCATCTTGGCCTTAAATGCACTTTATAATAAAGACAAGGTAGGCTCCTTCCTGCTCACCATTAAATCTCTGTTTCTCATCATTTTAATCTATTTAAAGTTAAGTTACAGGCTATGCCCACATGTAACTTTAACTACAAATAGTTCTGTACTGTCTGTTCCAGGAAATGGTGACCATGTCTTCGTTTCAAAAAAGTTGTTATGACCATCTTTCGATGCCATCTTTGTTTCAGAAGGTTGTTATAACTACCTTGCTATGACCACCTTGCAATTATGTCTTTGTTTCAGGAGGTCGTTGTGACTGGTTAGTTCTGCTTGTGTTCTGCTCCTATAACCCATTCTATTTTGCCCACCAAAGCCCCTATTTGAAAACTCCCCTATGCCTAAACTATCAAAACTTTGTCTTCCTCATGTCCAATGCCAATCTCTTGAATACCACTTTAAGAGAGAGGAAGAGAGTGTGTGTGTGTGTGTGTGTGTGTGTGTGTGTGTGTGTGTGTGTGAGAGAGAGAGAGAGAGAGAGAGAGAGAGAGAGAGAGGGAGGGAGGGAGGGAGGGAGGGAGAGAGAGAGAGAGAGAGAGAGAGAGAGAGAGAGAGAGAGAGAGAGACCATGTAACACAATAAAGAAAGCTTGCTTTAATTAATTTGGCCATGATGATGATTGGGCCTTTCTCAGCATCCCCACGCCCTATTCTTTTAAGCAAATGTCCCAACCTTTTCCCACTGCAAATACTTCTCTCTTAACCTCCCAGTTTAGCTGCTGTATATCTTCAGCTTTCTGGTAGGTTCTGGAAAAACGGTTAATTTGCACTTTGGCTGTTCATGGGGAGCGTCTAAGGATGAAGGTTTATGTTCTTTCTAACTCTTGGCATATATGCCCAGGATATAAAAGGAAACGTTTCATGATTACACTTCATGTTCCACACTGGCCCTTCGTCACATCCGCTGTCCATGGGTTTATGGGAAAGGTGGCTCAGCGGTCTCACTGGTTACATCTAGTTTATCCTTGGGGAATTCTGATGGCTTTGTTAATTATTTTTATCAAGTTTTTTACTTAACAGTCTGACTTTGAGCTTTATTTTAATGTTTGTTTGTTCTCATTTTCCTGTCTTTTGGTTAAAAATGTCCAAGGTAAGTGATCTCTATAATCCTTTCTGTTACTGGCGAGGGCTTCCATGAAGATTATGGGAAGGAGATTATCTGAATGAAGAGAACCTAGCTGTGGCTACATCACTGAGGACCAGAGCATACCATTTTGAGTTTCATCTGTATAGTCAACTGGCTGGAGTCTTATTTTTAATCACTGCACAACACTAAAAACGGGCATACCACATGTCTCTCTCTTACACAAACACACATAAACACACACACACCTCACGCACACAACACATACAATTCACACATGTCAGACATACACACACCACATACATGTCAAACACACACCACATACCACACACATACCCCACACATACACACCACATACACACTCCACGCATACATACCACATACACATACCACACATGTCAGACACACACCACACATACCACATACATGTCAAAAACACACACCATGTACCACACACACTGCACCCACACACACATACCACACACACACACACACACACACACACACTCCCAGCCAAGGATGTTTGCAGTATGGACCATGTTCCTTGTTTGGGTTGTTAGCTCCTGGGTAATAACTTGTTAGTCTGGTTCTTTACCCAACATGGACTTCGATTCCACTCTAAGAGAACCTTTGCCTTTTGCCATTTCCTGCAGGGTGAAGTTTTCCCAACCCCCACTCCAAATAAAACCACCAACCTCCAGGAACAAAGTCTGTTGTTGCTTCATAGCCTGAAATACTTGAAAATGATTTTGTAGGTTATACAGTTTGGAGCTGGGAGGATCTCCATCCTCCTGGGCTGTACATAACCAGAGACACTACTTTAGGTACTCTGCAGAATGAATGTTCTTCCGTAGGCTCTAACCCTACTAAAACCAGCTGGGGATTAGGTAGAATTATTCATGCTCTCTTCCAAAAACCATAGCCCTAGCAGTATTGCTGGTATGAACTTCAATGTGTCTGTCACAGTTTTTTCTTTTCTGATAAAGGATCAAAGAACAACATGCTATGCAATATCTCAAACACACAGTAGCATTTAGTCACACTGCCATTGTCTCTTGGGAGGATCTGGCGTTAGGAGAACTTCCTCTTTTGTGACATCACTCATCTTATTTCCCTGTCCTAGGTCATGAATTATGAGCATCCCAGGAAAGAGCCCTTAGTTCTCTTCTGCTCATTATCCACACACAGACACACACACACACACACACACACACACACACACACACGGTGAGGTTATCCCATATCTCATCTTAAAGGTAATGAGGCCATATTTGCAACCATCTTACTGTCTTTAGCTGGGTACCCAGGAAACAGTTAACTAAACACAAGACAAACAACTCTTGCATTTACATAAAGGTCAAACATCTTCTTTCAATCTTCTCATTCACTAAGTTCTTCTCACCCCAACCCCTGATGATTTTGGCAGAAGAACATCTGAGTTTGCATTGACTTGATCTGGCCTGCACCTACCTTTCTCATCTTTGCTACTCCAGGAGTTGGGCCCACATAGCTTTCAACCTCAGGGCGTTGAGTTTATACTTAGCTTTACAAAGATAAAGCAGGAATTATACCTATCAATGCTGCCCCCATTACATTTGCAGGAGGAACCACATTCCTACAACCCACAAAGGACCCTGGGCAATGTAAAGAAAAACATACTCAACTTAATCAGTGTTACTTCAGAACACAGGAGAAAGGAGGTAGGTAGAAAGGTGGCAATGGCTTACACAAAGGTTGACTCTAGCTGCAAGTCATGTAGATGTAGATTTCATTCCACAAATAAAATGCACTATTTGGTTTCCAAGGGAGGCAATCCAAAATCTGATCGTTATTTTATCACATTCCAAGTTCAAGGTCCCTGGTTGAATCATAGGACTTCCTCGTCAGATCAATACGCTGTATCCTTCCTACCTCTGCCTCTCCTCCCAAATAGACAGGAACATGGAGACTCCAGCATAAACTACAAATTGGAACAAGAAGGCCTGTGAAGTTTGGCGGGCTTGGGTCTGGCTCCTCACCTTTCTGGTAAACGTGCCTTCGTCCGAGGTCTTGCTGGTCCCCCTTGTACTGCCTTCTGGGAGCTTGTTGTCCCTTCTAAGTAGGCACTGGAGACATTTTACTAGAACTGTTTGTGTCTGAGAGTTTTGCTCTTTGGGTCTATGCAGAGTGTCAGCGCAGTAGCATGGGTCCTGGAAACGGCGAGGTTGTCTCCGTATCGTTAATTGTATGTTTATTTGTTTTTAATGCCACTCTTAACCATACCTGTTTACTGACTTCTACACTTCACCCATGCTTCTTCACACACTCTTTCTGGAAATTTCTAGCTACTTCACCTAGTTCGATTTATTTGTCTTGCATAGTGTGTCATGTAAGACGGCTGCTGGTCATTTTCCGCATGTGAGTGAGTGATCGTCTTTCCGGTCTACCACATTTTGTCCTTGTTCTTGGTGGATCTTTGGATTAAATTAACATAAGTTCTTTTTCGTGTGTGTGATGCTTGTAGCACTTCTAGCACCAATGTTTCTAACATTACACAAAAGGCTAACATATAAGGTAATCAACTTGTCAGGGTACAGTGCTTAAAAGCACTGGCTGCTCTTTCCAAAGACCTGAGTTCAGTTCCCTGCATCCACATCGTGGCTCTCATCCATCTGTAACTCCATTTCCAGGAGACCCAATGCTCTTTTCTGACTTCACCAGGCATCAGGCACACACACACACACACACACACACACACACATACACACACACACACACACACACACACACACACACACACACAGGCGGGTTTATTGGGAAGCTGTTCTAGGATGAGTTCACTGGCCCCAACAATTGAGGTCAGGGGAGCTGCCATGGTTAGTGTTGAGGGGAAAGAGAAAGAGAGAAGGGGCACATTCAGAGAGGGAAGAGAAGGAGAAGAGAGAGAGAGAGAGAGAGAGAGAGAGAGAGAGAGAGAGAGAGAGAGAAGAGAGAGAGCAAGCAAAATGTCTGGGTTACACAGGGAGGAACCTCTTCTGGGGGGAGGGGGAGGCAGCACAGCCCTTTGGCTGTAAAGTTCAAGGTTGGGGGCAGAGTAGGCCGGGTAGGGACTGAGGGATGCTGAGAGAACCTAGAGGCCAGGTCTGCTTTGATAGATAAAATATGTACCTCAGTCTCTTGTCCCAGGTCCAACACCAAACAGAAACCATTATTCCGCTTTTATTATACTTTCTCCTACATCCCAATCTATCCACAATGGGCAAAATAGATAACAAAAATAATCTGGTGAAAAAAGAAGAAAAACTCTAATGGGAATGTGAGGCCTGTGTGGAACCTGGACCAATTCCTAATGTCTACCACACAGGCAGCCTGAGTGAACAAATCCTGCTTTATCACTGCAGTTAAATGGCAGGTATGTATGTATTTCTAAATTCTAGTCTGAGGCACCAGAGTCTCTCCACCAAACACAGAGAGAAGTGCAAGAGAATGAGCACTTGGTATACAAAAGGCCTGGGTTCAGTCCCCACTGCCCCGGAAACTAGCAGTGGCAGCAAACATGTTGTGGAAAGAGCTTGTCACACCCTACAGCTCCTCTGAGACACTGTCTACATGTTACTGTGTTCCTCAACTTTAGGAAGCACTGTCTTGACGTTTTAAAATTCTCATAATAACAGTACACGGCTTAAAATATCATACAGTTTTGGTCATTGTGAACCCACCAACTTATTCTAACTTTTTGTTTTGTTTTGTTCTTTGTTGGGTTTTACAGCGACTGAATCCTGTAATGCCTAATCATGACTCACCTGCATAAAAAGCACAGCACAAAAAAGGGCCGGATTGTCATCCAGGCAGCCTCCTGTTTAAGAGGGATTAACAGCGCTCTGTTTAAACAAGTCTTCCTCTCTCCAGTAGCGAAAGACACTTTTCTGGTCAATGAGTCATCGCCAACCAAAGCCATGCCCAAAAGTCCTAGGGGCTCGAAGCAAATTGTCCAGGCTGCCTTACTGCTGTGAAAAGGGAAAAACAGCCTCTGTGGGTGAGGCAAATATGCTTCTGATTGGGTGGGAGATTGAACTTTGCTAATCAAAGATAATTTCTACAAAGTGCATCGAAGACAGTATTTTCTTATCTACTTTTCTGAGTGACTCCAGCGTGATGGACTATTCCATCTAGAGCTATTCAAACGTAATTTCCATGAAATGTAAGATAAAAAGGTGAGGTTGTTTTAAAATTCAATGAAAGTTCCACTTTAAAAAAAAAAGAATTCAACCAAAAGTAGCCTCTAGAGAGATTCAACGTAGAAAGTGTTCCCTGTACTGTGATTTATGCTCTGTCAGAACTGTCACAGCGTTTTGTCTTGGCAAAGATGAACAACAGAGCAGAAAACTGCTGAGCTGCTGACGAAAAGCCACAGAACTGACAGCCTTCAGGCTGGAGGGCCACGTCTTCTGAAGCCTCCTTTGCTTTCTCCCTCAGAAATCACCTGCCTCTCCTTTGAGCTCTTTTAAACAACCCTTGCCAGTCCCCTCTTGAATGCAGTGGTGAAGATAAGAAACAACCACACAGGGCGTGGGGACGTAGCTCAGCGGCTGAACTCTTGCCTGGTGTGTGCAAAAGAACAAAGAAAGCCAAATGGGAAAGCGCTGCATGTGGTCAGAGCAATGGTGGCTCTTGATACTGACCCAGAGGCACCAACCGGAACAAACAGAACCCGGTGTTAACAATACGGAGTGTAAGATGCACCTTTCTGTGATTCTCATAATAATATCAAAAAATCTTAGTCTTTGATGTCTATAGGAAAAGTTAGCCTGACTGGAATGTGTTGATTTGTACACTTATTTATGACGTGCTAAATAGTTATCTGCTTCAGAAAATCAAATTGTCAAAAGCATCTAAGACACAAGAACTTCCCAGACAGCCTCCAGCGAAATGGCTCAGTGCCTGCTGCCAAGCCTGGAGACCTGAGTTGGGTCCCCAGGACATCCACATGATGGAAGGAGAGAAACCAACCCCAGAGAGTTGTTCTCAGACCTCCACATGCATGTCAAAATGAGTAAAGAATAAACATATAAAGAAAATAAAAGCTGCTATGTACAGAATAGCACATTCTAGTCAGGCCATTTTTTTTTTTCATGTAGAAACTAGAACTTTAGGTATTATAACAAGAAACACCAAAAGATACATTCATGCAGTAAAGATAAATAAACAAACCATGCCAGCTGGAGAGGTCGGCTAGAGAAGTCCTTGTCTTATAAGCAGGAGGTCCAGCATTTGCTCCCCAGAACACAGTTGTTCTTGTGTTTTCTTTTGCTTTAAAAAGCACTTGTCAACCCACCCCAAGGAAATGAAGACCCGACTATCTACCCAGCCCCTAGCCTTTCAAGTGAGTTCCAGGGACTTAAGAGACTCTACCTCAAAAAAAACAAATTAAAAAAAAACAGCAAAAATAGTGATATAAACAATCTGAGAAAGGACGGTTAAGGCCATCTTCCCTAACACACACAGACAGTCCAAACTGTTATCCACCCAAGTGTATAACCACAAGTTTTAGATCTTGTCATCACCACTAGTCAGTTTTATTTTTTCTAAGATTTATTTAGAGTACACTATTGCTCTCTTCAGACACACCAGAAGAGGGCATCAGATCTCATTACAGATGGTTGTGAACTTGGAATTGAACTCAGGACCTCTGGAAGAGCAGTCAGTGCTCTTAACCACTGAGCCATCTCTCCAGCCCCAGTTATTTCTTTTATACGCTGTTTTTCACCAGGTGCTGTTAGCCAATTTAATACCCAATCCCGGTAGGAAAAACTAAACAGCAAAACACTGGAGATTAAAAGAAAATTAAAACTCTGGATTTAAACAGTTGGCTTCCCACCCCCAACTTCAACCCTTTAAACCAGATTATAAGAGCAAGGGAAGAGAGGAGGTAGGGAGAGTCAGAAAGAGACAGAGAGAGGGAAAGAAAGAAAGACAGAGAGACAGAGAAAGACAGAGAGAGAGAGAGAGATGGAGACACAGAGACACAGAAACACAAAGACAGAGACACAGAGACAGAAAAACAGAAACACAGAAAGAAGAGACAGAGACAGACAGAGACAGAGAGACAGAGACACAGACAGACAGAGACAGAGACAGAGACAGAGACAGAGACAGAGACAGAGACAGAGACAGAGACAGACAGAGAAAGAAGTCCCACACAGCTTAGGTCTATGATGATGTGAAGAGTTGTTTAAGACAGACTTTGGGGCCACGCCGAGACTCTGACTTGAATGCTCATGGGAAGTGGACTCTGAGCACAGAAGGCCCATGTCCAGCATGGCACTAGAGCTGAGTAGACCTGCTGAGCCTGGCCCAGTGCTCTAGAGCCACATGTGCATGGGTATCCTGCACAGAGGATGTGCTGTGCACAGGATGCTGCACCAGAGGATGCGCTGTGCATGGGGTGCTGTACAGAGGATGTGCTCTGCACGGGAAACTGCACAGAGGATGCGCTGTGCACGGGGTGCTGCACAGAGCATGCGCTGGAACCGCTAAAGCTAGCCTTGTCCAGCATGTACCGATGTGGGCTTCAGAATACCAGCTAGCAATGTTTTGTGTCACCCTGATGCTTCTTCTCTCTGAGTAGTTAAAAGGGAAAGCTTCTGGTACATGCAGCATCCTAGAAAAGAAACCAAAATCAGCAGCTAGAGGGAAGACCCGAGCTTCCTTCTACATTAGGCAAGATTGAGTGGAATTTACAGCCAAGGAGTTAATACCAATCAATGTGGAGATGTCTCTTCTATAGAAAATGGCTTCAATTCATCTCAAAGAATACACTCCTTTAAGTGAAAATAATAATCTTGCCTATTTGACTCCTCTAGACCTAAGTTCCTCCCCAATGGCTACATCTCATCTTTCTGCCCAGATGTTTTGTCCTATTCTGTTCTGTGGAGAGCGATCTGGCCCTGGGAGCTAGGGAGGAAGGCATCTACCTACAAGCTGGTAGTACATGCCTCACTCAAAACAGGTCATGAGACACCAAGAGTCTCCCTCCAGCACACAGCACACCTGGGAAGATAAGCATGGGAGGACAGGGGTGGGGGGCTCTGAAGAACGGGGGGGAGGGGCTTGAATCTTAGCAAATGAAGTTTTGAATTTGTTTGAATTTGAAATGACTGAGTAACTGCAGAGTCTGTATGTTTTCACCTTCAAGTGGCCACAGAAAGCATCCTCTCCTCTCAAATCAACAGGAACCTGACGAGGGGCACCTCGTTTTCTGTGCCCAACTCTGCCCCAAGTGCCTACGCTTAACAGCTTAGTTTGCATATGACGAGTGCATGAGACACTGATCGGCCTTTGACATTTCCCGAAGTGCCCTTGCTGACAGAGAGTGGGCCCCTAAGTGACCTGTGAGACAGTGGGGAGTCACGAGGCTTGAAGCTCGGATTCAGCGACGACGGGATTTTAAAACAGAGAGCTGAAGAGAGACTGATGTTAGGTAAACACTCAATAAGATATGGACATGCTAAAGAAAAAGAGGGACCTGCAGTTTTAAAATTATCTGTGCATACAGATGGGAGAGAAGGGAGCGTGATCACTGAGCCCTGAACAGAGATGGAGGTAGTAGTCTGTCTTTCTGTCTGCCTCCCTGTCTGCCTGTCTGCCTGTATGTGCATACATACGTATGTATGTATGTATTTCTGACCGTGAGTTGTGATTGCTTGTGCCCAGATAAGACAAGCACACAATTTTCTCCCCTGAGCATGGCCATCTTTGCATTTGGAACCCAGGCCAGGTTGACATGTCCATAAACAAGTGGACATACAAGAATAACAGCAAGACGACAGGATGGGATATGAATCGTGCCATCCTTAGCACAAAGGAAGAACTGATACCACTGGCTTGAGCACAGGAAAGGAAAAGGTGAACCAGAGGGCAGCGACGAAGGTGGCGTCACCTTTCCCGCGAGAGCGTTCATGGGGCTCTGTTTCCAATCGTGCTCCAATTCTACCAGGACTTTCGAAAGGATGAGTTGCTTCTGATGGTAGTACTGCAGTGTGATTTATCAACCTAGACCTATAAGTTGCAACTAATGCTTTACTATCCATTTCTTTACTTTATTATTCATTACCAAATGTTATTCAATGATCATTTACAATTTTTAGTGAATTTTGGGTAAAAGCTTAGTCATTAAAATCACTGAGGATATAGTCTGTGCGCTTTTATTTTGAAATTAAAATATCTCTTCCTTCAGGTAGGTGTTCTAATCACTTATACTCCAGCATTTTCATTAGTGAAACTTGTAAAGACTGTACTTGAGCTCGACTTGTGTGGTGTGACCTGCAGTCCCAGCATGGGGTAGATAGGAGCAGGAGGATTGGTCGCTCAAAGCAAGCTTCAGATATAGAAAAGGGTTAAGGGGGTTCTAGGATACATGAGACACTGACTTCACACACACACACACACACACACACACACACAAACAAACACACACACACACACACACACAGAACCATAATTAAGGCTCTAGTTGACTTCAGCTATGCCAAAAATACCATATCTTATGAAACCAAATGTTTGTGTAGGCTCCAAAGATCACCTAAATCAGTTAATAAAAGTTAACAAAATTCTTCAAAGGTCTGGGGAACAAAAGAAAGGCACAAAAAGATCTGGATACTAAAAAGCCAGTAAATTATAGTGAATTATAGTAAAGTATAGGGGGAGGAGCTGATAACTAAAATCTGGTTCTCTAATCGTTTCTTGATTACGTCAATAAAGAGGGCAGAAGCCAATCACTGGGCATAGGGGAAAGGTGGGATTTCTGGGGCACAGGAAGAAGAGAAGGGGACTCGGGATGATTGCAGATTCAATCCAGGTTGTGGAACAGATTGGAAATAGCAGACATGTAGGTCTCTCGGGCATCTATAGTACGTCGCGTGCCTACCAGTGGAGGCCAAGGACGATGGAAAAGGCTACTGTTAAGATTAGGATAGGAAATTCTTCACCCAGCCATTGAGTTATCTGGTCAGTTTTAAAATAATAAGTCTCTAGTGTTCTCCTTCCTCAGGGCTGAAGGGGGCAGGAAAAAAGAGATCAAGCACGCATATACCATCTCTCTCCAACCTCCCCAAAACTCCCAGTCTGCTTTCTTCATTATTTTTATTTTATTTATTTGCATTTCAAATGTTATCCCCTTTCATGGTTTCCCCTCTGCAAGTCCCCTTTCCCATTCCCCCTTACCATGCTTCTATGAGGGTGATACCCTACCCACCTTCCCACACAGCCAGAGCATTCCTCTACACTAGGGCATCAAGCCTTCGCAGGATCAAGGACCTCCCCTCCCATTGATGCCAGATAAGGCCCCTTCAGCTCTTTTAGTTCTTCCCCTGACTCCTCCATTGGGGTCCCTGTGCTCAGTCCAACAGTTGGCTGTGAGCATCCACCTCTGTATCAGTCAGGATCTGGCAGAGCCTCTCAGAAGACAGCTGTATCAGGCTCCTGTCAGCAAGCACGTCTTGGTATCAGCGAGAGTGTCTGGGTTTGGTGACTGCTTGTGGGATGGATCCCCAGGTGGGGCAGTCTTTGGATGGCCTTTCCCTCATTCTCTGCTGTATTTTGTCCTTGTATTTTGTTGCAGAAAAAAAATTTTTTTTAAGAAAAATGGAACTGTCATGTTTTTGAGCTTGTGCCTCTAACTCTTTGCCCCGGTGACCTGGTTGGCCATGCACTGGCAGGCAATGGCTGACCCATTTTTATCTCGTTTTTATCTTGTGGAGATTCTGACTCTGAACTCCACACTCTCTCCTCTCAGCTCTCTAAGTTCCAACTGGCAGGTCAGTACCTCGCCAGTCCTGTGCTTCAAATCCCCCACGGCCTTTGTGGAGTACCAGTAACATTGAAATAAATGACAAGAAAAAGTAATATAGGGATGACTAATAATAAGAAAGACAGGTTTTCAGTAGTAGAAAGACTCTGAAGCTGCCCTAAATCCTTGCTGGATTCAAAACTGTTCTAGATGACCTAAACCGCTATCAACAACAAAAAGTGAAATATACAGCATCTGCTCTAATTTACAGAGATGACTGTTTCCCTTTTAGTTCAGAGACAAAGTTTGAGGTCTAAGATGGCCTCAAACTTGGTAAATAGTCAAAGATGACCTCTACGTTCTGATCCTCTTTCCCACACTTCCTAGATGCATTACAGGTACACACTATCAGCCCAGGTGTATGTGGTGCTGGGAATCAAATCCAGGGCTTTGTGCATGGGAGAAAAGCTTTCTGCCAACTGAGGTACATCCCAGCCTCCAGATGTTTTGTGTGTCTGTATGTGCAGGTGTGTGTGTGTGTGTGTGTGTGCGTGTGTGTGCATGCGTGCACATACACACGTGTACACATTTAACCATTATCATGAAATACTTATTTAACTGTTGAAGCTGGAACAAATCATGATGCTGATGCCTGATGGAAATAGAATTTAAAACAAATTCATATACACAGGAAAATTTCAGCACAGTTCCAAAGCCTATCCTTTTCAACACCTTCCCTTAGTGCAAAAGTTAAATTCTGCAAAATTACATTGTACACAGCAAATAAATATGTTATTGCAATGATGTTACAGTGTTCCATTTGAGACCTTTTTTAACTAATTATTTTTTTCAAATTTTTATTGATTCTTTTTGAGTTTCACACCAATTCCACTCATTTCCTCATCTCCTCTATCTTCCCTCAGTTCTAGAAACCTTCCCCACAAAAGAAAAAAAGAATTTAAGGCGCATAGAAAACATCTTGTCATGGAAGCTGTAGTGTGTCACAGTGTGTCTCACAGTGTATACCCTTTTGTCCACACTTCTCTGGTGGCAATTGTTCACTATAATCAGTCAGTAGTCTAGTTTAAGGCCTCTGGCTTCTGCTACACTATCAATACGGAACCTCGCTAGAACTCCTCTCAGATATCCTGCTGTTGCCTGGTGTCCCGGAGATCCTGCAGCACTGGATGGACAGGACCATCCCTTTCACACGCTCCAGTAGTTCATAGATGAGGTAGATTTTTGGGTGGGCCAACTCAGAGCCCTGTATCTGGGCCTGGTGGTGCTATTATATACCCCTCATTCTTTCCTACATCCCAAGCAGCTGTTATTGAATACATCTACAAATTACAGTCAACTGTTGTGGAAACATGTTCAGCATCTTCTTGTTATTAAAACAAGAAAAATAGTCATTCTTGGAATAAATCTCATGATTATTCTGCCTCTGGTGATTCTTGCTGTAATTTCTTTAGAGAATTTCATGTGACCATGCCTTTGCACTCTCCATTTTTTTAGCAACTAGGCAAGTGGGTCACATCAAGGGGAAAACTTCTGACAGAACAAACCTTGAAAATGGTAAAAGTTTACTGTGAAAGATGAGCATGCTCAAAGGTGCT